>JANCRA010000008.1:22324022-22636134 GCA_024362935.1 Setophaga petechia
CAACATCACTTCATGTAAAATGTGTTATCATCTATATGTTGTGGTTGCCAGGTATAGATGTGCACAGAGCAAAGGGGAAACAAAGCATCCATAACACCACATCTACAATGCAATGTATTTTATGTTCATATTCTTCTCTGGTAATTCTGTAAGTACCTCCTTATTAAAGCAACTAGAGGTGTGTTTTAAGAAAACTCCTTCTTCCAGGTTTCTACACTGTGATTGAGCACACACACCATCACATGCTTGCTTGTAACATCCTGATAGCAACTACAGCAGATATTTTAGAGGTAAATTCATACTTGGCAGATACTCATATGTACCCTACAGATATTCTTGTTTGTCTCTCCTATGTCTCCTGTTGTGCTTTGGTATCGTGTTGATGCTCAGCTGAACTTAAACTGTTATCATTTTTATCTTAAGTGCATTTGGCAATAGACCAAAGGTATAGAAAATGAACAAAGGCTTTTTGAAATAATGCACTAGGTCCTCAGTTCAGCTGCTTTGATTTGTTCTATCTGAAGTCCTGTTCCAATATCATCAGTGTCTTCAATCAATCTATAATGCTACAACTTTTGTCACAGGAACTTTATAAATGTCCTATCCCTACAGTCACAATAAAATAACTGCATTTATGTGATCTTCTGAATGCAGGTATTGTCCTGCTAATGGTCTGTAACCACACAAAATTAAAATTCTCTGCTTATTCTTGAAAAGACAAAGACAAGACAGAAGGAAGGAAGGAAGGAAGGAAGGAAGGAAGGAAGGAAGGAAGGAAGGAAGGAAGGAAGGAAGGAAGGAAGGAAGGAAGGAAGGAAGGAAGGAAGGAAGGAAGGAAGGAAGGAAGGAAGGAAGGAAGGAAGGAAGGAAGGAAGGAAGGAAGGAAGGAAGGAAGGAAGGAAGGAAGGAAGGAAGGATAAAATACCCGTTGTATAGATACTGAAAACAATTTCTTTGTATCATTACCATTTCAACATCAGGATGAATATTTTAGAAGTAAACTTGTGGGCTCAGTCAGGTATGAGAAAAATTTGGATCTATCTTTTATTTAAAGGTCAGCTTTCCTTTAAGTGGCTAATTAATGAAGAGGGGTGATTGCAAATGGATGCTCTTTCCTTCTGTGTACCTAAATCTAGGTTTTTTACTGTGAAGACCTTAACCCTTTGTGAAAGCTTTCCCCTTGTGAGGATAGTTACGATACCACAAACAAAAAATTACATTTATAGGACGTTCAGGTGAAAAGAAAATTCCTTTTAATACATGCATACTAGAAAGAACAGAACCATACAAAACAGAAGGAAGGCTAATGAAATGAGGCTATTGTACTGAATAGAGAGTTTGCTATCACTACTGATGAGAGTAAATGAAAATGGCAAGCAGCTCCTGCTTAAGTAGTAAAAGAAGTGGTTAGCAGCTTGCACAGGGAGAATAAATAACTGAAATTACTGTAGCTTGTTTTTAGAAAAACAAATCTCTGTTTGATGTAGAAAATAAATAAGGAACCATGTTTTCACCCTCTTTGATCACTCAAAAGACTCAACCCTCTAATTTCAGATTGTGTAATTCAACAATTCTAACCAGAGGAACAGAGTAAAACATATATATGCATACGTCTATGTTATATTATGCTAAGTATTTAAAAGGATGGGATTTTATTTTAAAGTATGGTACTTAAAATTATAATACATGTATAATTTTAATACCCCCTTTCTTTCACATACACATTTACATGTACATATGCATACATATATAGATACTAATTGATGTGAATCAGGTTTTTTATACAAGCACACAGCTTGTCTGCTGCATGACTTTTTTTTCCTGTGAGAATTCCTAGGTTATAATACCAGAAGTTGTTGTGTGTGAAGCAACTAAGACGATGGGAGGTTCAAAATAATGAAATCAAAAAGCAATCTTTCAGTCTCAAGGGTTTCTTGCATGACATGCCTTTCTGCAGCAAAGGGAGCAGGTGTGTGATTATGCTATGTCTCATTACAGTTCTTAACTGATATTTCAGCTCCTTTGTGTACAACCTATCAACCTCTGTCTTAATCCATTTGCTTATAGACAGTTGGTAAAGATTTATATCTATATTTTGGACTTTCATAAGTGATGGGTAATAATGGGCACATTGTTTTAAAATACCTGGATTAATATCAATCTCAAAGAAGAGGAGTTAAAGGAGAAAATGTCCAGCATACTCTTAAAACACTCTCTGAAAAGACATCTAACTCTAAAATGGTAGTAGTTAGAATAATTATCACTTTAAAAAACCTTCTACTGCTTTAATTTATAAAGCAGCTGTTTCACATTTTCCCAGTGAAATGAACTCTTTAGGGTAGCTAGGACTCAAGGACACTTGGACTGCAGTGTTATTGCTAATTCTGTGCTCACCAGGATGACTCCAGAAGTGCCACAGGTCACTTTTGCCACATAAAACACCATGTTTACTATCTCTCAGATCCTCCAGGTACATGGAGGAGCTGCCTGTTGGGTCTGTTGGAGTGCTCTACAGTGCTATACTGCCATCCTGTCCAGTGTCCTGACACAAGCATCAGTGACCTGCCAGAATGGACACAGTTGTGTTGCTGGGAGCTTGAGATCATTTGCAGCACAAGTTGGATTAAGGTAAGTAGAGAAATAAAAGTTCCAAATATGAACATTATAGTTACAAAATTCTTAGATGGAACATACAGAGGAGTGATATTACATCTAGTTGTGTCAAGATCTAAACCAGCAGGTCTCTTGTCCCTTTTCTTAAGAGGACTTGTTCCTCAAGATATGCAGGAAGTAACTGGATATTCCTGTTTTCTGGCTATCAATAGATTATCTTTTTCTGCAATTACTAAAGACCCTTTTGAAAGTCTCCGTGATTGACTGAATTATCAAATCAATAGCCTGTAGAGAGGTAAGTGTATTTTCTCACTTGGCAAAAAAAAGTTTGTCACAGTTTGAAGCCCATACACACTTTCGAGTTTACATTCCATGTTATTGGTGCCTCAAACCATACACACACACACACACACACACCTTGTCATGATAAATGCAGCTCATTGCTGAATCTTGAATCAAGCCAGATTGACAGCAATCAATCATTTTGATATGATAATGGATTTGTGTAGACTAATCTTCAGCCATGCTTTAAAAAAAAATCTTGACAAATCACACACTCATGCTGCAGCTGAAAAAATCCCAAGATTTTTAAAGCAGTGACAAAGAGATGAGTGCAGATCTGTCAGCACTTGGGGATTTAGCAAATGGCCTTGTGGTTACATGACTGACATTTGTGTTCTCCTACCACCTAAGAAAAATTACTTCCATATCTTTCTGTCCAGGAATACCTGTGCACTGTCTTGTACTTGCCTAACAGTATTATACATCCATGTTCCTCAGTGTGTGGCCAGACCATATAATGAGATATAACAAAATGTGACTGTTGTGCATATCTTGTGTTTTGTGTTATGCTTCCCTGACTCAGTGCCCAGCACTGAGAAACTTTGGTAATCCTTAAAAAATATTTTTTATGACAATTTGAGTTACTTTTGATCAAATCTCTATGAAAAAATTACCTTTGGCATTCTACAATCAATTTAAAATATTAGGTATTAAAATACCAAATACATTTTAAATATTTCAAAAACTTGGTTAACATTACACAGAAAGAAATGTAGCAAAGGACAGTCTGTCTCAGAACAGAGTGAGTTAAGAAAGATTTTCTCTCCTTAGCCTGACTTCACTGACTATCACCTTAAGCAAATATTTATTTTTTATATATTTGAAATATAAGACAGCATCAGCAAAACAACACAGAGTATATCTCTGACCTCTTGCCCCAGTTGTCAACTCAGCATACCGGAAAAATGATTCGCATGAGAAAAGACAATTCAAAGAGCAAAGGATTTACTGGGAGGTAGAGGAGTTTGACATCTTTCCATTTCTGTTAGATATGTCCCATGATGTCTTATTACCTGCTCAGCTTTGTAGCTGAAACCAGTCCAGGGTTTCAAGAGATTTTCAGTACAGGAAGGGATTTCCCCAGCATTGCAGTGTCTCCCATAACTTAGGCTTTTGACTTGAAACAATTGGAATAAAGAGGTTTTTTTCCTCACTTTGTCCAATCGGATTTCAAATTATGTTCTATCAAATGTGTAAATGGAAGAGCTTGGAATCAAAATGGAATTTTGGTGACTAAAATATTTACAAGGGTAAAAATCAGGTCTGCTATGAACTGACACCTTGATAAAATTTGTTGTTGTTAGTTCCAACAGAAGGAAAGGGTAAAAGAAAAATGTACCTGCCAAACTGTACAGTTTTTAAGTAGTATCCACACAATCAAATATATTGGATGAATTGCTTCCTCCACAGTGTAAATCTATATAACTTGTCAGAGGTGTTACTTGGTCTCCAGATGACCAGTATGAAAGAAAAACCTGGACTACATTTCTGCCATCTGCTGATCACACTGATTATTTTGACAGGTCTACAGAATGTTTAGTTCAGTCCAATAAAGAAAAAAATGTGGCTTTATTGGAAAGGTAAATTGGTGGTATTATGCAGACCTCAGCAGAGGAAATCAGTCCAATTTAATCAGCTGGCATTAAAAAAAATCTGTAATTCAGAGTGGAATTCAACTCAGAGCAAACACCTGCCTTTTTCTCCAGACTTTTCATAACAGCTAGGCTACAACCTTTTTCTGGTAGCTGGGAATTCAAAAGCAAGTTTAACTATGAAGCTCAGGAAAATCTAGTCCCCTGCTTCACTATATCAAAAGTTATAAATTCTTTATTTATCTTAAATATAACTTTCTAAAACTGTTAACAATATATAGTTAACAAATAACAATTTCTTACTCACCCTACACAGGTCAGTATCTTCACATGAAAGAGTAAGCTTGCACATTATTACAATCAATTCCAAATTAGTAATTGGCTAATTGGTTGTTATTCTCTCAGATCTATATTCCATGTAACCAAGGAGACATGGTTTTCTCAGATTCATGTCCCCTTCTCATCCCTCTTATTTTTATGTGCTCTTTCATTTACTTCCCTCTGATCAAGCACATCCCACTTAATTCAACCAGGAGCCACTCCTTGTAAGCAGAGTGACGCTGCATTAATATGCCACTGCATTTAATAATACCTGCTTTGTGTGTACAGCATCAAAGATACTTAGGAGCCTTATTTCTTTATGTTAGGTGGCTGAATGGCCTGTGGATGAGTGCCAAGTGTCCAATTAAGAATCACGAGCTTCTCAGAATCAAAATAACCACTGTATTTACCTCACATTTTTTGAGATATTCCTACCCTCAGGCGGGGTTACCTTGTCACATTTATTCAAGCTTTAAGGTCTATTGTAAGACTTTGAAATCCATATGAGCAGCAGACCGGAGAACATGTTTACTCATTCTCCCTGACTCTCAATTTACAGGAAGAACTGGTGATTTCACACAATCTTTTTTTCCCAAAGTATCTTACTCCCTACCACACACAGAGTCAGTAGGGAGTAAGGACTGTTGCTGAAATTTTATTCCATACAGCTCTCTTTTAGGGGACCTTTACTCCCCTTTATATCCACAGGGGCCAATGCAGGTCTATGCCCTTCTTTCACAAAACTATGTTGAGCTCCCTACTGGTAGCTGCAGACAGATTTTCTTTTTCTGTGCTTTTTTACTTTTCCAAGTAAAATCTTGGAAAAAAAGAGAATTCTTTCCCATAAGTACTGATTTTGAAAGGTTCTGTAAAATTGTATTTTGGGACACCTTCTCATGACAGTGATTATTGACACCATACTGAAAAATGAAACACACTTTTCTGAAAATAGACACAAGATATTGATGTGCACCAGTGCTTATTCTGTCTGTTTTTTCTGACATTTCCTGACATTTCATGTTTAAGGCAGCTTTGACTAAATTTTCCATAGATTGTCTCTATGTGAAGCTTCCCTACACAATAATTTCACAGTTCTGTGAACATACTGAATTATGGACACATAATTATGGAGCATTCAAAAAGAACCTCTTCTAGTATGATCTTCTGTAACTACAAGGGTAACTAAAAGCTTTTCACACTGACTAGGTAGTTGCAAGGAGGAAATTTTCTTTACTGCAGTTTAGTCGAGCTGTGAAATGAAACACTAGACATCTCACTCTTAAATGTGTACATATATATATATATGTATATATGCAAAAATCTGGCTTTCTCACTTATAAATATTGACAAAATATGGGTACAAATACATGTGCAGATACTGGTTTTTATCACAGTGGTTAGATTTCTTTTTCTATTGGTGCAAGTTATATAGGAATTCTTTACCATCTTAGGAAAAAAGATGAAGTCACATCTTCTAATGCTGTTTAGATTGTCTGGGTTCTATGTAATTATGATGTCTCTATGTAAGACTGACATTGAATTTACTGGGAGATTTTTGGGGAAGACTTTTGATCGACCCCTGTTCAGAACCCAACTGTCTCACCCATACATGCTAAAAACTAGCCTAGTGTAACAAAGAGTTCATGAGTGTACTTTACAAAATGAAATATACATAAAGTACTTCAGATCTCACAAGGTCTTAAATTTCGAGAACTGCTGATTGCAGAACTAGTCATGTGAGTAATATTGTAGTCTCTCATGGAGAGCAAATATAATAAAATAATGATTTTATATAATTGAATCACCTTGAGTCACCCATAAAAATAAAATTCTTGAGTACAGACCAAAGGGGTACAGCAAGAAAGAGACAAAATTTAGGTTGGACAAAGACAAACCAAAGGAGGCAGAAAAACCAAAGTAAAATGATTATTATTTTCATCAAGCCTAACACAGGTAATTAATGAAATAGATATTTACTATTTGTTTGTCATACAAAATGAAAAAAATAAGTGATTTTAAAAGAGAAAAACGTTGAAACAGCTACAGGTAGATTTGAAATTGTTTCTCAACAATCTGGTTGAGATATGCTTTCAGTTCTTTGAAACACATCCTGTGAACTTCAGAGAGACTACTGAGTTTAATTTTTTGTCTGCAGAACATGTTATGAAAATGTTGCATTCAGATTAGCAGGTAGAGGGCCTTCACTCAGCAGGCCCTGTCAAAAATGCACAAGAGTAGTGATGGAAAGGTATTACCTTTATGCTTTATGGCCTGCTCAGGATTCAAATATTGTTCTATTTAGGCCTTCAATGGAAAATATTGTCTTTTGCAGCATTTACAGAAGGACAAAACCCTGAATAGAAAAGAAGAGGAAAGTCTTTTAGTGATGTTTTTTTACCAAACTCTGAAATCTTATGCAGACTTAATGGCTGAAAAAATTCCATTTTCTTCTATGAACCTAGGGAAAACTTGCAGAAGATGAAGATCATGCATTTATCAGTTGTTGGAAAAACACCAGGAACAAAGCAAAAATATCTTTTAGAATCAGTTACTGAAGTCTGAAAAAGCTTCAGATGGAGCTGAATGTGTGAATACATCTATATGTTATACAGATGTAATATATATATTTGTAATATATACATATATATATATATATATATATATATATATATATATAATGTATCTACATGTGAAAATATGTGATATATGTAAATATATCTGAAAAGCACCACCTCACTTTCTCAGAAGAAAAACAAATGAAAGCTGGCTTCTATTCATCTGCTCCCTACTTGGTCTTCAAACTGGATCTGAAAGGCAGAGATGCTATTTTATTCTACAGCAGCACTCTAAATGATGGCTCTAATTTGTTAAAAATTGAAAAGAACTGACTTAAGGAAAATATTTTTCAGTGCTAACAAATTCCTTATTCTAGAGAATGACTATGGGCATATTGATAGTAAATAATCTGAAAAGGGAGGCTGGTACATGAAAAGTACAGAAAAATATACTGTGTCACTTTCCATGGCTCTTGATAACAATTTCTAGCCTATATGCATAAGATATAATACTACCTAGAGATAAATAATATTTTGAAAAATTTTCAGGGGGCCTTGATATCTGTCAGCGAACAAATACTATTAAAATGAAAAAAAAGAGAGAAGAATTTAAAGTTATCAGGATTTATCTAGTTCAATAATCCTGAAGATTACAATGAATCATACTTTCTCTCTGTAATCTAATTTGCAATTAGGTTTACAAAGTCTTCAAATTATTCAAGATAGCTAGATATAAAATTGGAATTGATGTGGAGAGTGTTAACACAGTGGAGTTTTTAGGGGATGTGTTTTCTTTTTGTCTTTTTAGAATTTTTTAAAGACTTGGAGGAAAATCTTTCAAGATATCTAGCAGGTGATTCTGGAGAAAAGGTAGAAGCTTGAAAATGTAAGTACTTCTTTTCCTTTCCTATTGATATTTTCATGGGTTTTGATGTGGTAGAACTGAACATTTTCTTTGGTGGCAGAAATGGAGAAAATGGAGAATATGTGCAAAATAACAGCATCTATGATGCATTATTGAAAAAGTGTATACTAGGTCCTTGGTGTGAAAGTGGCCCAAGACAATGTAAATTAGCAGAGCTACTCAGGAGTTGTAAGCTATGTCCTTTATATTAGATTGTTTTGTCCAGCTTACAAAAGACTTCTAACTTTAAAATATCTGCATATTCTAACACTTTACAATATATATTAATCATCACAACACAGAATCTGAAGAGGTTCTTGAGGAGTCAACTATTTCATTTAATTTACAGAAGCCTGAGAAAACTACAGCAAAATTATGACATAATTAATACAGATATAGTTAAGTGATTCAGATAATAACTTTGTTGTACTAGAAAAGCAACACAGAAAACAAATGGTCTCAGCTGGATGGAGTACTTCTGGGTAACAAAATTATACAATTTTTAATTTACAGATTATATTTTGGGTGATTAATATTGTCAAAAAGATAAATTATCTCTTCCAATATAAATATAGATTTAGAAAACAGCACTTAACGGTTTTACCCAGTAGTTGTAAATCATTGTCAAATGTAGGAAAAAACTTCAGGGACTAAAGCCACAAAGTTCTGCTACAGAGCAGCACAGTGCTGATAAACGTACAGTTTACTTGCAGACACATCATTATTTTTTGTTTGCAAATTAAGCTTCTGCATCCTCAGTGACTTGCTGAGATTAGGCTGAAAATCTGGATAGAGCAGGGGACACAAATGTAGTACTCTTGGTACATTTTCAATCTTAATTTTTATTGTTTGGAGGGGAACTTTGGTGTTTTCTATTGGCAGCTGGATAATAGCACAGCCTCTTAGTGTGGGATACTTTCCTCCATTTGCCTTATCTGTGACAGAGCAAACACTCTTTAGTTTCTCTGCTTAGATGACTCTGGAGTATTTTAAAAAATGTAATAATATCCCACAGAAAGTTCTGGGAAAATGGCAGTGCTAGTAAGAAAGAAGATCCATTTGAAAGCAGTCCTAACATAGAGCAGCTGTCTCATTTACATTCCTTGAAATTCACCTGACTACCAACTTCAGTGCTTAGTTACAGCAGAGGAGAAAAGGTGAATAACTTGAGTCTGATTAAAGTAATCCCTTCTCTGACCCTCTTGGCTCAGACTGTCAGCCTTTCAGGTTGAGTCTGCAAGTAACTTCTGTTTTATGCTGTCATCAGGTGAATTATGTGCAGTCTCAACCTTCTCTGACAGCATGCTTAAATGCTTTGTTAGCTTCAGGTCTGTACACAGGCAACACAAATAGCCAGAGACTAGAGGCACTGGGGATAAAGCTGACTATTTCAAACCCTACACAAAAGAAGCAATAATTCTGTGCTGACTTGCCCTCTGTCTGCAGTCTTCAAGCTTAGTAGTTTTCATCAGTCCCTAGCTATTTCTACTGATGGTCCAGAATATCTGCAGCCCAGAAAACCTCCTAGTCAGCCCCTGGAGAAATTTCGCAAAGCCTTGACATGTGGGACTTGTAAGTTTAAATCCAAATAAGACTTTGAATCAAGCAGTATTTCAGTGTTCCACGCAAAACAAATGGTAAACATTTTCGTTTTTTCTCAATCTAAAATGTAGCGTTCTTAAAATATTTAACAATTTATAGAAAGTGACCTCGCAGGAAAGGTGAGCTAGCAGCACTGATTTAAAGAAAAACATTTTTAAAACAGCATGACTGACAGCAGAATATGTTCAGATTTGAAGCGAGTATCTGCCAGTTTAGGGGACACAATTTCAGCATGTCCTACTGTGCTCCATTGGTGACTGGCATTCTGACAGCTGGGGACTGCTGAAGAGACTTCCTTGAGAGACTGCCATCGTGCAAGTCCATTCTCCCCATTTTTGTGAACATGGAATTGATGGCCAGGATTCTAACATCAGGCCCTCAGTGCACATCATTGATCCCACTCTTTTGGAAGGGACTTAATTTAAAACACGTGACAAACGCACCAGGGGGCAGTCACTGAGATGATGCCCAATTTTAAGTGTAATTTAATACAAGGAAATAAGAGATCATAAAGGGTCAGCCTATTTTCCCAGGCAACTAGTGACAGGGCAAGGGTATATGAGAAATAGCTATTCACTTTTCATAGTTTTGGAAGATTTATTAAACCTTATCAAAAATACAACAGAAGACTGAATAAAGAAAAAGGGTTATGGGGCCAGGAGCAAAAGATTTTCCCTGCCATGTGCTCAGTCCCCTCACAATGGAGGTTTTCCCTTTTTAACCCTTTAACCCCTTCAAAATTCTGTTCATCCACCCCTTCTTCACTGTCCAGTGGTGGAGATCTCTTCCTCAAATCCTCATTGGAGGCCAGATGTTGCCATAGTGACGAGCTGGCCGTCCCAGATGTCCCAACTCCAGCTATCCCTTGATAACCACGTGAGGGGGTAAAAGCTAAGGATAAATCTATAAATTTTTTCTTAATGTATATAAATGATATTTGTCTATTAATTGTGAGAGTCAATCATCTTATTACCCATCTATCACAGGTAAATGGACTCAAATTGCACCAGAGTCAAATAAATGTAATTACTGAAAGAGAGGTTGAGGATTGGAATGGGCTCCCCAGGGAAATGGTGGATTCACCATCCATGGAAGTGAATGTTCACCCATGGAAATGAATAAAATTCAGAAAAAGAATAGTTGTGACACTGTGCTATAGTCTAGTGAGCGTGATGGTATTTGGTCAAAGGGCAGAGTTGATGACTTGGAGATTTTTTCCAGCTCTCATGATTCTGTGATTCAGTGACCAAGGCCAACAAATTTGAGCAACTAGTTTTAAAATGAATGTCTCTCACTAAGGCAACTCAGTGAAGAAAACAGATTTTGGTAGTCTCTTCCTATTAGGAAAAGATTTTGTCCCTCCTTTGAGTACCAGGGAGATTTTTGGGAGATATCTGGCCAAGCTCAATACTGTCAGCTGAATATCTTAATTTGTTCAACTTTCCACTGCAGTAATATGGGCTAGGCCTCAAATTAGTAAGAAATTGATTGCAACAGACCAATTTGTTTTTGCAAACTGCATGACTGATGATTACATAATACTGTTTTCTACAGTAAACAATGTTGCATATCATTCAGCGTCCCATTGGCTTAGTTAGGAAGCTGAAGAAGTCCCTCTTGTAGATTCACTATAAATAGGATAAGCTAATAGACTTGTATTGCTTGCTTTCTGTTATATGCAGGAGCTGTCATGTGAGCTGTTGCTAATCTGTGAAAGGACATCAGAGCCCACAAAATTGGTGTCAATGGCCCCTGAGGTTCTTGCAGCCAGAAAGGACCATACCACACAGACAGTGTTAGCTCCTCTTGTGATTCAAAGTCATTCTTCTGGATTGCTCCCTGCCCTAAATGTGCTACTGAGGCCCCTGGGGCCATGTGCTGACTCAGCCGGGCTCTCACAGGCTCAGGGCTGCTGAGTTTAAAGTGGATATTAGTTCCAGGCAGGGTGATACTTTCAGGGAAAGCAATATCGATGGATTTTCGCTATGGCATATTTTCCAACAAGGTCTTAACATTTTAGGGACCAGCAGATGAGATGTTAAGCCTACACTTCTTGAAAGGGTCAATGCAGTGGAAATAGTGTGTCTCTGTAAGCAGCCACAGTGCATGTGTCTGAGGTGTAGTAAGTGTGCTTGTTTTTCCTGGGCTAGAGTTAAATGCCTTCACAATGGCTGGTATGGAACTGTGTTTGGGATTTGTACTGATAACACAGGGATGATTTTGTTATTGCTGGGCATGGTTTGCTCAGAACCAAGGTCTTTTTGTACATCCATGCTGGTGAGGAAACGGGATGTGCATGGGGTTTGGGAGGAGGCACAGCCAGAAAAGGTGACCCCAGGCGACCAAAGGGTCATTAAGACCATATGACATCATGCTTAGTGCATAAACTGGGGGGAAGGAGGAGGTAGAAGGTTGTTTAGAGTGGTGGTGTTTGTGTTCCCTAGTAACCATGTGTAATGGAGCCTGGTTCCCCTGGAGATGGCCGAACACCTTCCTGCACATAGGAGGGAGTGAATTAATTAATTGTTTTTATTTTCTTGCATGCATGGCTTTTGCTTTCCCTATTAAACTGTCTTTAACTTGACACATGAGTTTTTTATCTTCTATCCTGATTCTCTCCCTCACCCCACTGGCGGGGGAGTGAGTAAATGGCTGTGTGGGGCTTGGCTGCTGCCTGGGGTTAAAGCATGACAATGAGTTAGATTCTCTTCTCCAGTCCAAGCGAACTCACAGCATTCCACTCATCCAGGCCTGCATGCTCCTAAAGCCATTAAAGTTCACACCCTGCCATGCATTATTCCTGCCAAATACAAACCTTTGTCATCTTTTATATGTCCAATATAGCTAATTTTCAGAGGTAGACTTTACAACTGAAAGCATATTTCTGCATCAAACTCCTCTTTGTAAATCAGACTGCACATATTTTGAATTCAAATAGCCTTTAGAAGAGCCAGCTACCTACAAATACCTGTTATTTTCATGAACATGAAATACAAGGAATTTGCAAACTGTGTGGAAGGTAAGAGTTTAATGATACTCATCTAGCTGTGAGACTGAGGCTCAGGCTGTTTACTGGCAACAGCTGTGCCTGTAGTACAGCTCCAGAGCATAACAACCCACAACAAAGCACTGAGGCATAAAACCCCAATTCCTTCATATAGATAGGAAAAAAAAAAACCCAAACAAACCATGTTTTCTGATCTATGTCTGGGGAATTCTGCCTGTGTAGCACTCAAATTTCCAGTGCAAACCCAAACAGACAATTTTCCTTTATTTCTTACTTGCCTTAGGGGACTTCTTCACTCTACAAAGAAAGCCAAACACAGGAAATTAGTTAGACTTTCTGAGATAGAATCATTTAATCTTTATCTTTCTTCCTAAATGAGAAGGATACGCCACCATCTCAGTCCCTGCTTGACATTTCTGAATAACAGAATTGGTTAGTAAATACCTATTTTTAGAATAATACGATGGATATTCTTCCATAGTGAATCTCTGGAGGAAAGAGTTGCCACTGAGTGGTTATACAGAATTTTCCTACCCAGTTAACAATCCCAATAGCTGTATCTGTCTATCACCTGCCTGAAGAGAGTTTAGTTGCTCCATTGAGTCCCTTTGTTAAGCTGTTAAATTGACTCAATTTTTATCTGAAGAAAACATAGAAGTTCATGCCCAGGTAAACTGCAGGTCATCTTTGCCTTGTAGTGCTTTTCAGTTAGCAAACTCAATGAATAAAAAAATTCATGATATGCCAATTGCATATCCCATTATAGGACTTGGTTGACACCATTCCCAAGCAGGCATATGTAGGCATCACAAAACTCAGTGCTGACACTTGGGTCTCTGATTTTCTAACCTCTTTGCACTTATTTCTAAATATTTCTCCACTGTGACTACAGATGCTCTTCCAGATGTCACACAAACTAGAGAGCTATTAAAACTAGAGAGCTATTAAAAGCCCTTCTTCCCTTATTCTCTTTCTTCCTATCTTCTGAAAGGATCATCTTTCTGCCACTGTTAGAACATGAAAACTTAGCTGTCTTTGCTAGATGGCTACACATTCCTGGGTTTATCAGCCCTCAGACCATCTATCATAAACAAATCCACAGTCTTGTATGTGAGATCTTTGTCCAAGTGTTCTGCTGTTCTATATGCCAGCTGCCTACTCCTTAACATGCAAACACCAGACACCATCATTCACAACACCCTCTTTATTTCTCTGGGTACGTTCTCACTGGCATGTTTTGTTCTTTTTTTAATAAAGAAGGGATTGACTGGGTAAGTGAGGAGTTCTGACATTTCTCTCTCATTTTTACTTCTGTTTTCAGGACTGTTTAAAGTAAAAGGTGAATATGATCTTAGATTCCATAATTTCCCCCTAATTGGAACCACTTTTTAGATTTGCTCTTATGTATACATGTCCTTGCCCTACAACATCCTGGTTCCAATGGGGTTCTTGCTATGTGATGCAAAAATTCAAATTGCTTGTGTGGTTTAAATCTCTTCATAAAAAGTCTTTAGCTGTAAGGAAGGATCATCATCTTTTTCGTATTTTTAGTGCTCTAATAAATTAACATCATCCTGCTTTACACAGTTCCACTGTGGATGTCTCCCTGCATCAAGGAAAGACGTATAGTTTTAAGTATTTTCAGTAGTTTTATATTCCTCGGAGTAAGCTGCAAAATATCAAGCTGCTGTTGTCAACTTGCCAAAAAGAGAGTCTGGTTCCTTTTTCCTTTCATTTTAGGGACTGAGAGAAGTTATTTGCTTTTTGAGAGATCCCTTGTCAACTTTTTAAAAGAGCTTGAAGTGAACCTATAAGCCATGAAATGCCTGGCTAGGAAGAAATATATTTATCAAGATCTAACAGCTGGATATCTTGCAAGATGCTATGATCTCTTCCCAATTTATCATCTGTGCTTAAGCATGACTCAAAGCTGAGTTGCTTTTAATTGGTTTTGGATCAGGCATCATTATTTATTCGTTGCATTGAGAGGATGTTCAGGATCTCCAGTTCTAAAACTTTACCCTGCTGCGCAAGAAGCCACAACACAAAACCAGAAAGTCTCTTTGTGATTGAAATTATGTATCGCAACATGATGTATTTTTCTAAGAGTTATCTTAAAATCTTAGCTATTATTTCCAAAGTCTTATGCAAAGTAATTTCAAGTTAAAATATATAACTAGTAGGAACTAAAAGGAAATCTACCAATGTTCTAAAAGAAACTAATAAAATTCTTATTCTGCATGACTACCTAGAAAACTCTACACACATGTCATGAAATTAAACATGGTTCCAGGATCTACCTTACTATGTTTGCAAAAAATAGAGAGGTGTTTGCTTGCAAATTCTATGGATAGCTGCTGACTAAAGTGCTCTACAAGAGCTTGAGAAAGTTATTATTTTATTTTCAATACTTTGTTAAAAAGAAAGGGAGGTCAAACACAACAGGGTAAGGGCAAAAAAGATCCCTGTTCCCTAAGACTTTTGTGAACAACAGGATCTTGTAGGTTAATACACCTTTTATGTGGTTAATAGCTGGCAGGCCCTAACACGCAGAGCTCATTAACTAAATTAACACAAAGACATGATCCTCAAATTGTGCATTGATACTATATCATGACAGTGCCCTTACTGTGAAAAAAGCCCACTACACTGTGGTGGTTTTTTTGGCTGTATATGTACTATAGACTAGAATTTCATTCAGAAATTCTGATTAAGGTTTATCAGTACAAGCTGCTGTTCTTGTTTGCACGGGTAATTTCCTTACTTTGCTTATCAGGTTTAAAAAAGTTTTGCCTACTGCTTGAAAATGCCCTGTAATATCATTGTAGATCTGTCCAGAGAAACCTTTAATGAACTAGAAGTGTCAAGTATCACCCTATTTCATATAACAGTTTAATATTCAGAATGAATATTACAGGCAAATGGATTAGTTTTCCTTGATGTTTATGAAGCTGCTGTAAAAGCAGATGGATAATCACTATAGCAACTTAGCACATAAGGAGAGAGTAATTGAAAAGCATTCTGTAATCAGCATTGTGACCTTGACAGCTCTCACTTCCAATTGCCTAAGCAATATTTTTCATCTGTTGTAATCAGGCAAATTTCTTGCATACCAGTAAAGCTAGCTGGACTATCCCAAGACATACTCTGTGTTGGAGTGAACAAATTTAAGAAAGGTCATGCCTCTCAGTTCAAGATATTTTATTATGTTTTCCCCTTTGGCATCTTAAATATTTTTGTATTTCAAACTTTGTACACTGAAATAATTAAGTAGCAAGTGGATGTAATCTATATCAAACTTGTAAATCACTGTGTCTCACAGGTTCTTCATGGACAAACTGAGACAAAAAGGCTAGAGAAGAGAACCACCGGATGGGCTGAGAACTTCCTGATCTACCAAACTCAGAGAATTGTTACCAGTGACAAGACCTCCAGCTGGAAGTTTCTCTGTAGTGGTGTACCCCAAGAGCTAATGCTGGAATCAATATTATTTAACAGTATCATTGGCTACCCGAATAATGGGACTGAAGGCAGCATTGGTAGGTTTGGTTAGGACTATATGAAACTTTGGTGCAGCGACTGATGCACTACACAGTTGTATTGCCACTCAGAGGGACACTGTCAGTCTGCAGAAATGGGCTGAGAGAAGCCTCATGAAACTCAACAAAATTAAATGCCCAGTCCTGTTCCCGAGGCCTTGTGCAACAGTACAGGTTTGGGCAGAGCAACTGAAAAGCAGCTTGGCAGGAGAGGACCTGAGTGTCCCACTGGAGACAAAGTTAAACACGAGTAAGGAATTTTCCCTTGGTGTAAGGGATATCAGTAGCACATTGGCCTGTGATAGGAAAATTGTTGCCAGTTGGTCAAGAGAGGTGAGTCTCCCCTTCACTGGTGCAAAGAAGACATGGATGTACTGCAGAAAGTTGGAAAAGGGTCAGAAAGATTATTAAGGAGCTGAAAATATGTTGTATCAGAAAAGGCAGAGTCAGCTGGAACCTGACACAGAAGTGGTAAAAAAGGATGAAACCAGAGAAAATCAGTGTCAGGACAAAAGAAACAATAAGCACAAAATCAAATATGAAAATTCCAACATAAACATAAGGAAAAAAATCGAAACACAGTGTTGTCTGGGTAATTCAGCACAGAAAAAAACTGTCTTTCATCCTTTAGGATGTTCAAAACCCAAGTGGACACGGCCCTGAACAAGGTGCTCTTGGTGACCCTAATCTGAGCAGAAGGGTTGACTAGACCATTTCCAGATGTGCCATTCTGCCTCAGTGACTGATTGTGTGGTAATGCAGTGTGATAGGACTCGAACCAAAGGAGGGGATATCTGATTTACTCCAATTTATCTACCCATCTGCAACTGCCCAGAGATCTTCACCTTTCCTTTGGTAGCCCAGTCTAATGTCAGTACTGCAATATTGGAAGAGATCCCAGTATATCTAGGTGGAATGTGCCTGGGCTGTTCTGGGCCTCAGCTTCTTGGCCGGAGGCAGCAGCTGTGGCATCCACCACAGGGATACCTCTGGCCGGCTGGAAATTGCAGCTAGGCACTAGAAACCAAGTCCAGGCTTGTGGGAAGCTCAATTTTACCTCTGGTGAAGGTCCTTAGGCGAGGTGAAGAGAAAGGAGAGGGTTTCAGATGGAGGGTTTAAATCCAGAGCTTTATTCCAAGGGCATGGACATATGAACTGTGGTAACAGTTCCAACAGAATCAATGGCAAGTGGTCTCAGGTTCCTTTTAGCCCAGGGATAGGGGGAGGGAAAAACAGGTGAGCCACCTACCAGGTGGGAGGAGGTGTGTTCTCAGGAGACAATGACACTTGGCTAACCCAATGACGCCCAGGGTGAGGGGCATCTTTTGAACTTCTGCCAACCACACGACAGCCTTGCTGGAATGTTAAGATTGACTGACAGCATCTTAGCGGGAGACAGGGGGAGGGGAAGGGAGAAGGTATTGCCGCACACTGCAACACTGGAACCTGTTCTGCTGCTCCTCTCATGAGCTGGGATCATTATATAACTTTGTAATGGCAGCAGGAATAAAAAAAATCTTTATCGCAACATTATCAGTAAAATCTGTGGAAAGAAGAAAGGAAAAATAAGAAATGAGACCCAGCACAACTTTCCATGTGTATACCTCCCTTCTGAAAAGTACAATTTCCAGCTCCAGAGGGCATAGGCAAGTGTATTCTGCTGTAGACCTGCAGGATGAGGACATGAACTACCCTAACTTTACCATAATAGGATTACAAGCTAGAAACTAGAGATATCTCATTGGCTTAGCTGACTGCTCTACAAGTCATTTTGGCATGTGATGACCAGTTTCCATGAAAATCTCAAAGGATTATATTTTCTCAGAATTTCTGGTGTTTTTTAATATTTAGCTGAAGTCAAAGTATCACATGAACAGACCTTAAAACATTTCACAGATTAACCAGGAAATCTTGAGTATTTATTTAGTGCTCAGAGGGATTTATGTGCAAAGTATTGCAGGTTTGTCTCTTTCTTGCATAAATGCAAGTACTGAAAAATTGAGTTAAGGAATTCAGGGTAGGGATGGTGGCTGACAGCAGAGGGTGGCAATGCCTTACTCCAGCAAACAGAGGGAACCACTCTCTCTTATTTTTTCGTGTTTGTGCTCCAAGCTGAAAACAAAAAATACTTTGGCATGATTCAAACATTGAAAATAAATAACTCTGTCTTAATTTAAAGATCTCTGTATTAATGAGATCTTGGATAAGGTTTTTGTTATACAATTAGGTCAACAATGACAGATAACAAAAACCTATATTAAAACTGGCATCAAGAATTTTTTTATACCCAAGTCATTCTTCAAATAAAGATAAAATTCTAGCTTGTTGTACTGAGCTGACTAATGGAAACTTTCCTGACTGACAGCAAAGATGCCCTGCTGGGGGGTGAATTACCCTTCTTTCACTATAGAAAGAAGAAGCATTTTGTTGTTTTCTTAAAATAAACTTACTTTTTTTTTGAGGAAGTAAGAAGTCATTTACAGGAGAATTTTTCATGCTGAGAAATGTATAACTCATCCTTGAACAGTGTCACAGTTTGATGCTACATCATGAATGTCCCTGGGATTTCCTGGAGTTAATTTTGATCTGATAAGCCAAGAGGCTCCAAGATAATCTTATCACAGACAGCAACCTCCATGTATTCCTTTTGATTATGGTGAAACAAAAAACACATGGGAGAAATATCACCATTCAAATACAATTTTGTATCTGAGTATCTGAGATTTGAAGTAATGAAAGATGCAATGGGGCAAAGGCCTTGTTTTGGATATAGAGATGGGAAATAAGAAACTCAGCTCCCTGAAGTAGCTGCACATTGCACACTGCCAGTGGACAGTTTATTTCCAGGGTGCTTTCTTCAATGCAATAGTGGTGCTGGATTAATGGTTTGACTCTATGAAGCTAGAAAGTATTTTTCAACCCTAATGATTCTGTAATCAGGCTCCAAGCCATCCCCAACATTGAGAGCTCCAGGATTTTACTCCTGTCCCTGAGAGAGCTGCCTGCTTGGGAGCCAGTTCCCTTCATCTTCATCCAGGGCCATCAAAGTCCCTCTCATGGAGACACTCATCTTCATTGCAGAAAATCACCTGCTGGTAGTTCCAGTTCTGGGGCTCGCTCTTCTACACTTGGCAGAGATATCAGGACAGTTTGCATTACAGTGTCACCAGCAGGGTAGGATTTCTTTCAAAAGTATGTGATACTTACAGGTAGCAAAAATAGTCAGAGCTCTTAGCTGGCAGGCTAGCATATATTACACTCATTTTACTGCCTCTAGTAGACTGTGGGGCTTCATAACTTGGTACCTATTAGTAAACATGGAGCATGATAACTTAAGCTCTCAGTTTGGTTTGAAATTCAGTGATTGCTGAAATATTTAAAAAGCAGGTCTCCAGGTATACCCTGTTATTTTTTTCATGATCTCACTGGCAACAGCACTGAGCCACATACAATGCATGGATGTAAACCTTTACAAAAACATTATATTATCTAACCTTGCCCTGTTAATCCAGGCTGTTCTCTTTTTTCCCTATTATATATACAATTGGAGCAGACTAACTGCCTTTCAGTTCAATATTAATTCCTGCTTATTAATAAAGCATGAAAATTTTATAACAATGGGAGCTTTATTAAAATAGTTTTCTGAAATAATTAAGATGTAAAGATATTAATAAAAAGCACACTCCTAAACAGCCACATGAATATATTCATCACCTTTAGAAACTCTTGAAACAACCTCGGGTGGTTTATTTCCCTTCTACTGTTTGAAAATAGTGTTAAAAAGCTTAATTTGCTTTCTCAAGGTCACACATTTAAGCTACTGACAGAGTGGCAATTGCAGGGTAGAGAAGCCAAGGTACTGAATGCTAGCAACCACAGCACTGGCACTGGTGCCCTCAGTCTAATCAGTGCTTTCCTACTCTTGGGATAAATATAGCATTTTGTTTTTTCCCTTTTCCCTAAAGAAAGAGATGATCTGCAGTTTCTGCTGGCTGCTAAAAATTTAGTTTGCTGGAGCTTTGGTGGCTGAAAATGAACCAGCAGCAGGTGGCAGCAGTTTGTCGTGCTTCCAGCCTCCTCTGGGTTCACAGGCAGCAATTTCAGGCCACATAAATGACTTTTTGCCTCTTGGATTTGTTCTGTGCTTCTGCAGAAAAGAGATTTGACTCTCCTGAAAAGGTTTTCTACCAGACTTCAAAGAAAGCTTGGTACTAGGCAACTCCTGCTGATGCCAGGTATGCCCAGCCGCACATTCTGGCTTCCTTGGAAGACTGCCTGCATGGATGCAGAGAACAGTGATGTTCTAGGAAGCTTGGGTACAATGAGGAAGAAAGGGGCATATACATATTCTGTCAGTCTCTTGGGTACCACAAGTGTGTCCGGAATTACGTGTGATGATCAGAATCACTTATGCAGACCTCTAAAGAAAGACTATAAAGCACTAAAATATTCCCTATGAAGTGAACCTATTAATTACAATGCTTAAGTGCTACATTTTGTTGCATCCAAATACATGCCAGTAATGTATTTTTTGTTTATTTCCAATTAACATGCATGGTTTCTTCCTTCTTAACCTGCACTTTATAACACAAGCAGTGTCTCAAGGATATGTAAGCTAATTGTTTTGCACTGAAATGGCCATGTTTTTCATCTGTTAGCTACAGTTATTTCGTGCAGGAATGCTTAGTAAACATTATTAGGCACAAAAAGAATGATGATAGTCAATGAGCACTAAGCTGTGGACTAATGGAATGATGCATGTTACAATGTAAGAACAAGGGAAAACAACAAAAGGAATTCCACCCTTGCAAGCAAGCTGAGCTTTGTGAAATCTCTAAAGATAAATTCAGCAGAGTAAAGAGCGATTAAGCACATGCTGCAAATTCTGCTTCCTAGTAGAACAAGCTGGTTCTGAGAAACCTATTAAAACCACCTATTTTCATGTCCTTGCCAGAAGGAAAAAAGGGGACAAAAGTGTTCTATACATACACATTATGATATGTGGAAGAGCAGCATAGGTAAAACTACGCACATTCTAGCTTCTATTAATTTTTACTATTTAATCCATTACCATTATTTAAACACAGAGAGTTGTCATAGTCACCTTGAACCAGTGTGTTAGGACATACTTTATAAAAGAATTTTAACGGAAGGCACCCTCTCTTCTACCAACCCAAGATTCCATTCCTGTTTATTAGATTGATTTGGAACATAAATATTCTGAGATTGATTCACATCTCCTGATTTCTGTTTCCTCTGTTCCATGAATGAGGATAGTGATTTACATCTCCTGTTCAAAGTATTCAAAGTGACAGAGAGCAAATGCTGTCTGATATGCAAGTTGAAAGGAACCTGTGGTGGTACAAACCAGAAATAACCCACTGAAGGGTTATATTTGATTTTGCTTTTCTCCTGGAACACTAAGGGGGTGAAGGATACAAATATTTGTATTTTGATATTTTCTAATGCCAACAAGCATTTTCTACACTCTTCAAAATTGCCTTATTGTTGTACCAAACTGCATCATCAATGTAGTCTGTGACAGTGAAACTAGAGATTTTGGAGCTAATTTTCAAATTCGCAGTGTCTGTTTTGAAAGAGACTGCAGCTTTGCAGGAGTCTACATGCAGTAAAATTCAGCAGGACAGTAGTCACTGCTTTTCCTTTTTTGTGACTTTGCTTGTGTGCCATGCATCTGAGGTGCTAGGGAAGGTAGCCTCATGCAGTGGTGAAGATTTGAGGCCATATGAAAACATCCCTGTAGAAGAGAGCTCGCTGACTACACAGGATATGGAAAGGTGATACCATGAAGTTCCAGCTACCTATTTTAATTTGTTATCTAGAAGGAAACATAAAAATTAGTAGTTCAATTAGCCTTATTGTGTCTGAATTTGCAGTCATAGAATCATAGAATCGTTAAGTACCCTGAGCTGGAAGGGTCATTGAGTCCAGCTCCTGGCATGCTGTGTTTAGCAGTTTGTCCTAGACAAGTATTTGCTTTAGCAATTTGAACCCCATTATTTACATTCTCATGACTCTAGAATATTTATTGAATTTTTTTCCCAAATCAAATCCACTAGTCAGCAAAATGTTAAAATAATTATATACAGCTATTTAATATAACTATCTTATTTCAGTCACCCATATGATATTTCTGTAATGAAATTCTAATAGCTCTTGGAAGAGTATGAGCAGACAGTTGTAATTTTCTGGGCGTGGACTAGATCCCAGCAGAATTAATACATCCATAAGTTTATCTATTAATGCTTATCAGCCATCAAGCTGCAAGTTCTGACTTGTGTGTGCCATTTGCTTTACATCAATATGCTAACACAATCAGATTGGCAGTTCAGATTAATTAAAAGCAGATTAGGAACTAGAGAACATCAAATTTTTTCTGGCAAGAATATTCTTAAAAATAAACACAAAGTAGAAACAGTGACTGACAATTACTTAGAAAAAATACTACAAAAGACTAAGAAATAAATTTGACTACAAAGTCTAGTTAATAGTAAGAGTATCACACCTATGTATGCAGAGTGTAAATAATTTGCTACTAGACCCTGTTTCAATCAGTCTTATTTTCTTGACTTCATTTTACATATGGGAAGAGTTGTTTAATTTCAGGTTTCTAAGCATGTTTAAAAGTCATACAGCTTAACTTAGAGTACAACGTGCAGGAGATGAGAGTGGGTAGTTCCTGGGAAACGCTATCTCTGCTGCCCAGGACAATCTATGGTTTGTCTTCAGCTTCAGGGCAGAGAATCATCTAAAGGCTACTTTACAACTTCCCAGTATTGCCAGGATTTCTGTCATATGAATTTGTCTTTTCCTAAGAGACGGTGCTTTTTCATCATGTTAGTGTAAGACTGGGAGAGCAACTGTATTTCTCATTCAAACTTTTTCCCTTAAGGCTGTGAAAAGTGACCTCCAAACTTCTGCTTAAGTCTCTTCAGTTCCCTGAATAACTGGCAGAGAAGATTACTTGGAATATTTTCAGGAAACATCTTTTTTATAATGAGTGGAGAAGTCCCACATGTGTTTGCTGCCTTTTTTCATTGTTGGGGTATTGCTTACTTTTGGGGAGGAGTTATTGTACTCCCTACAGTACCTACCACAATCCAGCATTTATAGAGAGATAAATTTGGGGTATCAGAGCTGCTGTTGTTTTGACATATCATACACATTCCTTCTCCACTTTCTATTTTAACTATTTATTGGCATTAGAGATATTGAGTTGCTGTATGTCTCCTTCCATTTTTAGGCACACTTGCCTTTAACAGGTAAAGAAGAAAGTACCAGCTGAGCTGAACATGCTGTTTGTGACCCATGAAGAAAAAGATCAGTAGCAACAGGCATGTCAGGAGCAGATTTTATTAGGTAACTCAGAAACTTGTTATGGTTTTAACAGCTTTTTATGTTTAACTGAACCAGTCCAACTATTCTTTGCACAACCCTGAATCAATGGGAGCAAGGGCAAGCTCATAAGTGTTACAGCTATTCTTTTTACAGCCTGACTTTGGGGGAGAGATGAAGAGATAACAAGCAATTTCCAGGGCAACAAGCATCTTCCTAAGTCTGAAAGGATTACATTTTGCAGAAAAGAGGACAATTGGCAATTAGTTTGGGACACTTGTCTTGAACATACCCTGTCCAGCTTAATTTGAATTGTCTTATGTACTATTCTCCTAGCTGTTATTAAAACTTAAATTTGCTTTAACTAGTGTTAAAAAAAAAAAGTAACAAACCCAAACCAATGCAAACATTAACGTTCTTAATATCAGTGGCTTTTTAATCACAGTATGCAATGCTTTGCTGAATTTGAGAAGAGGAAGTCTGTTTTATTAAAGATAGACTTGAAGCATAATCCGCTGGATGTGTATGTTCACATCAAGCCTGTAGGGATTTAAGTCTGTTCTTCAACACCCATGTGGTTACAGTAAAACTAGATCCCAAACAGGTTACGGAGCTGCAAGAATTATTTGCATGAAGGGGGTGCTGAAGACACTGCAATCTGAGTACCTGAAACAGTAATAAACCAAATAAATTTGCTTACATTTACTGGCAGTTCAGGGAGATGTAAAGCTCTCGGCAGCTCAGGGCACAGCCCTACCTTGTCTCAGTCTCAAACAGAAGCTGCACTGGTGGTTTGGAGGCGGGGAGGGGGAAACATTTCTAAAAGCATACCTGGCACTTCCAAGTGATGCAATGCCTTTAAAGTACTGACATTTAAAGCAATCATAATCTCAGTGGAGAATTAGTTTATTCTGTCATCCTCTGACTTCCTTAGCTTACTACTCTAAAACCCAGCTCTCATGCAGCTGACAACAGGCCCATTAATTCTGTCAAATGATGGCTTTCTATTTTCAAACATGGTAGGATATTAAGTATCCAGCCTCGGCTGTCAACTTTCAGCAGCAGTCCCAATAGGTCCCTCAGCACAGTGCCCAATAATTTACTGGGTTAAATACATTAGCATTCTTACTGCATTCCTTACTCCTTCCCCCTAACCCAGACAAGAGTTTTTCAGTGGATTTTTTTAGGTGCATGTTAGTAAAAAATAACCTTATTCAGGCAAACATTTACTAAAATATGTGTTTAGGCCATGCAAGATACCCTCAAACCAACTTAGCACAAGTAACTTCTATAATCAGGATGGATCTGTGGGAGGTATTGTACTTTAAAGTTTTCTGCTTCACACTTGGTTTAAATTCTCTCTTGTTCTCAACCTTATTTCAAAGCATTTGTGCAGTTACTTTCCCATCCCTGTGATGTGTTTAACAGATTCCGACGCCTCTGCTTTGAAGGTGCAGACACATTACTGCTCTGAAGATGGAGCTAAAGATTTTTGTAAAGTTAAAAGGAACTAAGCACAAATAAAAAGAAGAGATAAAAAGTTTTTGGGTTTTCTTTTCCCTTGTAAAAAACTGATAAATAAACCATGTTTTCCTGACTGCTGCTTATAGAGTTGGACATCTGTACTTCATTAGTTTACAACTGTCATTCAAACCAATTAATTGAAAGAATTAGGTGCTTTCTAAAAGAGGGACAGAACAAAAATAACTTCACTTTTTGAAGATTTCTTTTAAAAGTGTTTCTGACATTATTAGCTGCTAAGCACAAATGGCATATTATTCCAAATCTATTATCTTTCTTTTTTTCCCCCTCTTCTTCCTCATTTGCATCATCTACAGCTTGGTTGGTATATCAAAAATATCCAATAGTTCCATTCCTACCCAGAATTTTCATTTTTGGAGAGGGATGTTTTAGACTCCGGACCTGTGAAAAGACCCTCTGGATGCTGTGTTTCTCACCATACAGTGACCTAGCATTTGAGTACTAACTAAATACTCTACATTGTACTTCTAGATCTCATTGAAATGATTTAAAATATTCTTTCCATGCTTAATGGTCTGAATTACAAGGAGATTCTCCAGTATTTTAGGTCTCCTAACAGTTTTTTTTGAAAGATTATTGCCAAATATTCTGATTTTTTTGGTTTTGCTTGACATGATTAAACTGCAATGGAATTATGTGGTGGCACAGGGTCTGCCTCCTGAGTCATAAGGAGAACTCAACAGGATTTTTAGCTGAACAATAAACCATCCTTACTAAGCACACACTGAAGTTGATGTCTAGGACTTCATGCTCCTAGAACTCTAAATTTTGCTAGCTTGCAGGGATTTCAAATCACTTTGATAATTAAGTCCAATACATGCTGAATCTTGAGTGCTCAGATCTGCTTTACAGTACCAAGTCTATTGTGCCACTCAAATGGATTCAAAATGTAAAAATGTAAACTTGGCTAAATCTTGTATGTTCAGCCCTGAAAACCATACATGACTACTGGTTTCAGAGCACCAGCTACAAGAACTCCTCAGACTGAGAGTGCCTACAGTGTCCCTTTCATTCTCACCAATGTTTTTCTGATGACTTCTAGAAATTCCAGAGGAATCAGAAGTTTAGTAGTATTTTATGCTTCTTAAATTTTTCTGAGGAATTATATTTGATCTGTTTCACAGAATCGCAAAACCACTTAGGTTGGAAAAGACCTCTGGGATAATTGAGTGCAACCTGTGACTGAACACCACGTCAGTTAGACTGTGGCACTAAGTTCCACATCCAGTCTTTCCTTAAACACCTCCAGGGATGGTGAGTCAACAATTTCACAGAGTAATCTGTTCCAATGCTTCTAAAAACCTTTTTGGTGAAGAAATTTTTCAGAATATTATATAAGCCTTCCCTGGCACAACTTCAGGCCATTTCCTCTTGTCCTGTCATTAGCTGCCTGGGAGAAGAGGCCAACCCCCTGGCTACAGACTTCTTTCAGGCAGCTGTAGAGAGTGGTAAGATCACCCCTGAGCCTTCTTTTCTGCAGACTAAACAACCCCAGCACCCCCAGCCACTTGTCATAGGACATGCATAATCTATGTCGAGTTTTATGGTTATAGATCTCAGAGAACGAAATAGTTCCTGAGGTTGTCACCTTTTTTATTGGAAAACCATTCTTCAGCACATCCTTGACCAGTGGCAGCTGGGAAAGTCATGAAATCATGCTTTCCCAAATTGGTTTTCTCTCCAACAGACACTTGCATAAAGGCCAATTGTTTTCAAAATGTAGAGCTAAAGCCTTGTGTTACAATATGTTTGCTAAAAACGCTACATATGGAAAGAGTTCTCAGAATCACATTTTGAAAACAATTTACATTTCCATTAATAGAGTTGAGACAATGGGCTCAAAAATACCTTTTTAATAGTTTTACATAATAAAGATGGTTTATGAAAGGGATTTCCCAACCTCCTGGAGCTGGTAATAGGGAGAGGGGAGAAAGAATATCAGACTAAACAGGTCTCATGATAACATCAGCTTGTAATCCTGTTTAAGATGACTGCAGGTAAGTATTACCTTTTGGGACTCTAGGAGGCCCAGAAAGCTGCACTGTGAAAACTTGAACTACCTGAGATGCTGGGAAAAGGAGAGATTTTCTGTTAATTGTGAAGGTCTGTGACTCCTTCCAGTAGTCAAGTGTTGTGAGCATTGAGATGCAGTTTAAACATCCCTGGCAAGCTCATTGCAAAGTATGAAACAGAAGGATAACACCATTAGTTAACTCAAGATAAAGATTTTCATAGAGAATAATAGAAGGAATAGGTGTATCTGAAGGAAGTCCACTGTTATTCATAGTTTCCCAGAGATGAAATATTTATGTCCTGTATTGTATAAGTTGCCCTTAGGTTTTTGTTAAAAATTAAATATAGACCCTTCATACTTCTTGACCTCATCTCCAAGCTGTTTCTGTGATTTTGTCTGTTGGATGAAAGAATACCTCAGGGTCAGATTTGAAGCTGTAAGGTGAAACTTCAGATCACTCTGTTTTGTCTTCTGCCTGAGAAATTCCCAACCCACTCACACGAGTGCACCACCAGCAGCATCAGAGTAGAAATATAGAATCATTTAGATTGGAAAAGACCTTTAAGATCAAGTTCAACCATAAACCTAACACTGATAAAAATACCACTAGACCATGCCCCCAGGTGCCATATCTTCTCATCTTTTAAATATCTCCAGGGATGGTGATTCAACCACTTCTCAGGGCAGCTTGTTCCAGTGCTCTGACCGTTTCAGTGTTGAAATTTTTTCCTAATATCCAGACCAACTTCCCTGCAGACAGTTCAGACAGCTCTTGTGTATCACTTTTTACTTGAGAAAAGAGACAGACACTTTTCCTCCCAGCTTGCAGCCATTGGAAGGATTGATCTCACTTCTTTCTGATCACAATTTGCACCTAAAATCTCCAGTGCAGTAGTGTGAAGAGTGGCTCACCCAAATTTTAAAGAAATCCTGGTTCTTTACACGAGTTCTCCCCTAAGATTGATCATAATTCTTATTACCAGTTTGAGCCTTTGCTTCTTTAGATATGATCTTAGCTTTTGCAGACAGGAAAAACTAATGTACAGAGCTACCTCAGCCTTGCAACAATCACTGCACTGGAGTACAAACAATTTTTATAGTAAAATACAGTCACTGACTTTTATGATTTTTAGCTAGGAGACTGAATGGTATTTTCTTGAATGTTTATTTTACAATGGTCAAAGCCCAATATTTTATACATCACTTTTTATTAGTGAAGATATCATGTTATTTTGGCAGCTTCAACTCACTTATATTCTTGCCTCTCACATACCTGCTCTATTTCCCATATGAAAGAGGTCCTTAGCTTTCAAGAGGGATATGCTGATACTCTTGTCTCTGTCTGCCTGTTCATAGTGTGACTGTAAAGCATTTTTGTTCTTTGGGGAGAACTACCTTAGTTGTTCCATCCTAAACTGAGATGAAAATTTGGGAAAATTCCAGTGCTGAAAGTTTTAGATCACTTCAATTGCTATGGTTTTGATGCTTATCCTTGAGCAGGGACATGATAGAAAATAGAGGGAAAAGCAGCAGATACTGCTGTAACTAGTAACTACTGTGTTACTAGTCATCTGAGAAACTTACTAGAAATGTTACCATCTCTCTTCTTTTGTGAAATATTTTGTCTGGTAACCATGCGTTTCCACCATGCGCCTTCTCTCATCCATTTTCCTCCAGCTAATTTTCCATATTCTTCTATTCTGCTCCCTGAAAAGACTCTGTTCAGCAAGCAGCTGTGCTTAGTAAAAAGTTGTGCATGCCTTACAATGTGCATGTTTTCAGCAGCCTCCTCCCTAGACGTGGCAGCTGTCAATGACACAGAGATTTGAAAGTTGCCAGCACATAAGGGTGTGATATAAAATATTCCCTGTAAAAGGAACAAATTAAAAAATAAAGCCAAGTTTCCAGATGCTACTTTTAGTTGAGATGGTTGCAAGAACATGTGGAGTCCATAGAGTAATTAACTGTTCCAACACAGGAACCAGAACAATAGTGCAAAGGATGCTACTGTTAGAAACAGCTGAAGGTTAAGAACGGAATGATTAAGCATTGAGAATCAGAAATACTCTGCAAATAGGCTATATCCAAGATAGAACAAGAGTGGAGAGAAGCAGGTCAGAGCCACAGAGAGTTATTTTTGCTTAGCTTTTGGAAAAATAAGAAATAGATGCATGAAATTATAATAGCACAAAATAGTATTTAAAAAAATAAACTGATTTCTCCTCATCATTTGCTGAAGCACTTGTAAAAAATTTACAGAGAAGTCTCATAGTCAGGGAGATGCAATTGAAAATGAGTGCATCTGTGACCTGCTTGTGTGGGAGACACCAATAACGTTTGACACAGAGAAAGAAATTATACGTCTCTTTTCTGGAACTATTTCTCCTACATTGGCAGAGCTGACATTCTAAAAAGAATAACTACAAATTCAATGTATGCAGTAGGAAGAATGGGCCTGATATTACAAATCTCTTTATCTTTTTCAGCTTAGCTATTGTTTGTGGAAGTACTGACTTATGAGTTATATTTTTATTTTTATTTCCTGTCTGCTTTTGTTTTCTCATATTAAATATCTTGGTTTAGACAGAAAGGAAAACATTGAGGGTCAATTTATATGATTCCACTTGCTTTAACAGCAAGACAAGGATAAACAAGAACAAGAACAGAATTCCACCCTGGAGTTATTTTTGCTTAGGGAAATCAGAACATATTAAAATTAAGATTGTCATTAAAATGAAAAGTGTTTTGTCTTTCCCCTCCTGTAGTAAGTTACAGGTGCAAAGGAGTGCTCTGTGCACTACCTGGGACAGTGCTTTCACTGGTGGAAGGGGTCAGAGACATTCTGAATTGCTTGGATTTTGTCTGCAAACCTAAGTTTGGACTTTAAGAGCTTTCTTTTTCTTTTTTCTTTTTTCTTTTTTTCTTTTTTTCTTTTTACTTATAAATAAGCATCCAGAGCAGGAAAAAAGAGTGTTTTGTGAAGTTATAATGTTTGAACTTCTCTTGGTTCTTATGCATCTCTTGTTTTATTATGTCTCTCTTGTATCTCCATGTGTCTCTTTTGCTTATTGTTTTCACACTCTATAATAATGGAAAGAGCTGTCATAGAAGAACTGTAGGAAACTAATTGGAAATCACTCAAAGTTTGATTAATTAAGTGTAATTTACTTTTTGGCATTTTTGAAAGAAACAAATGCTTTCTTTCAAAAGTAAAGTTGCTGAGTTTTGTTTTATCAGAGTTAAGCTGCTTTCTTTTGAACATAAATGTTTTGATTCCCTTATTTTTATCTAGCATAAAGTCACAATAGTCAAATGCATAATCTCTGAGCCATATCCACTGCTACATTATATCGATTTAATGATGGTATAACTCAGTGAAATAGAGAAACAAATATTTACGGACTTAAATATACAATACTGGTTATAACCTGGTAAATTAATCCTATAATATAATACCCATATATCTTGAGTCTGATGCTCAAAAAAGATGCTGTGTAAAGTGAATAAAGAAATCAATATAATATGGCATTATTTTACAGGTTTTAAGTGTAAAAATATGATAAATTCTATACTTCTATTTAATAGGTTCACAGAGTTGAAAATCGTACATCTAAGAAACAAAATGCCAAATGCCATTTGCAATATATTCCTAAAAATGAGCTAAATTTATATTATCATTATTTTTTTCTAGTGACTTTAGAGTCTGGCCTGAAATACTTTCAGGGAGAGTTGCTTCTGTATTTTCAGACTGGTTTTGATTAAGTACAAAGCAGACAAACTACTGGAGTTAAAGAAAGAATAGGATGAGATATCTTTGCTCCAGTAAAGTTCTTTTCCAGTGTCAGAAGTTAATTATTCCTGAAATTACATGGTATAATCACATAAGAACTAGAATAATGTTAACAAATTCTTATTTATTTTCCAGCTCCCTTGGTACAATTTACTTTCTTGAATTTACTTTCTTGACTTTAGTTGAATCTATTCGTATTTAAATCATGACGTAAATGCCTGTGAATTTAGAGGTTTATATATTCAACATTTCTTGCTTTAACAGTCAACCACACTATCAATTTTTTGTTTTGGTTGTCCAAGGATGTCAAGACTTTAATTGGCACTGGACTTGTCAAATTCACAGGCAGTATAAAGTGTTGGCCTTTCAACAGTTACCTGACTTACAGGTAGGTGCTCCGACTGTGAATGTTCAAAATGTGTAGGAGATAAAATTTGTGAACGTATGTATTTCGATTTTTCAAGAGAAATTTTTGCTATTACTGGGATTCATTAAACTCATTTTAGCACAAGGCTGTGTTGTCCCATATTAAAGTCACTTAAAAGAAATGTGTGTATCAGATATTTGTAAATATAACTGATACATGAAGAATGGATTTCTTTTGATTTGCAACATATGCATGGGGAGAAAATCCACATGAACAACTTTGACCTGTTTTAGAAAAGGTGAATTTCATTAGGTTTAGAAAAAAATCTGAAAATGTAGACAGTAAAGAGTAAGGAATAAATGGCAGGTACAGTAAATATATCAAGTTAGGCAGATGACCAGCAGATTGAACAGCTAATTAAGAAACTCCAGCCCACCTGGTGCTGCAAATGCCTCATTTTTCAGGTGCTGCAACTGAACTGTTCACAGAAGTTTCTGCTTCTCAAATGGCAAATAGTTCCTAGGAAAGGGAAAAAAGAAACAGAAGAAGTCTTCAGAATCACAAGCCTTCCATGTCTGCAAAAAACATTTGTGCCTATGTCACCAATTTACCACCATAAGGCAGACAAAAAAATGAAAACCTTGGAAAAACAGCAGTCCCTCTGCTTGTTGCTACAATTTACCGGGGAGCAAGCAGGGATAAAAGCCTGGCATCAACTGCTCTGTGGTACCAGCTTGTTCTTGTGACACACAGAGAGCACTCGAACAGTCAAGGTAAACAATGCAGAGAAGATCAGTGAACCTACTCATGGTGTTTGGTTCTATTGAATGTCAGCAAGGGTAGGGAAACCTACTTCTACCTTTAAAATAAAGAAAAAAACACAGCTTCTACAACAAAATTTCCTTGCTTTGAAGCAGTTCTTCACTTGCCATTAGTCTCATTAGCAGGGGTGTTTGTTTGTGTTTTTTTCTCATTGAAATACAGTGGCACAGTCTTTAGCAAGGCAGCTTCATCGTTTTAATATTTGATACATCATAAGCAAGCCTCTCTCCCACGTAACAGATTTTCCAGATTATTACTGCATTTAATCTACTTTCCTCTGGCATGAGTAAACCTCAAGAAGATGGTAACTCTGAGAGAAAACAAATACAAGGATGTCAGAAAGCAAACGCTCGCATGTTTACTGTTGTCTTTCCTAAACTAAAGCATGTATCTAAATATGGAAATATCACACTTGTGAAAAAATCTGTAATGTGAAAATGAAGTTATACAAGAACAAATCATCCTTGTTAAAATCATAGGACACTGTACATCAGAGACATTTAATTTATATTATTAGGGAAACAAAATAAAAGGTTGTGAAAACTCTCCTAAGAACTTAGAAAAATAAATGTCATGATCACTGCTTTATAAAAACAAGCCTATTTCTTCAGGATTACACAACAAAACCCCCACAGATTATTACTTTCTTTGCAAAATAGGCATGAAGAATATAATATATAAGCCTTCATCCTTGTTAAACCTGACAATTACTGTCACTGGCTCATACATGGATCTTTTTCTTTTGTCAGCCTTATATTTTGCAGCTTTTTGATGCTCTGCTCAGACAGTGACATTTTAATAAAGCTTTGGTATGTGTGCATTGAATTTTAAGCAAAATTACTGTTCACAAAAAATGGGTAGGGAGGAGAACCTTCCCAGACAGAAGACTGCCAGAGAAGATCAAATCTCCAATGTTTTATCTTCACTGGTGGGTGGTGCGCAAGGTTCTGACGATAACAATGGTCCTTTAAAAAACAATTGCTAAACATGCAGGTACTCTGTTAGAAAAGAAGGTAAAGACAGAGAAAATAGAGAGAAAAGAGAGAATGTCTTCTCTTTCACAGTCAGTACTTTTGCCATAACTTTTCTGCTTAAATTGTTCTCACAGTCTGCAGCTCACAGTTTGTGGACAGCCTCTGCCAGGCATAATTTTCTGATCAGCTGTTATTAGTCAGAAAACTTGCTACATTACATGGGTAGTGGCTTCATCCTTTCTTTACTCTCCTTGAATAGTTGTTCCTTTTACAAGCCTCCCTCTTTCAAAAAGCAATAGGAACATATGCATTAAAACGTGCTGTATGCAGCAATAATATTACTTTTCCCTTTTAATGACACTACGTCAGTGGGTACAAAGATAGGGTAGTTAGCCAGAATGCCATTGTACATTCTGTAAGGTCTATCAGGTATCCTGCTTTTATGCTGCTCTTGTATCACCTCCTGCTAATGTTGTCACACCACAGAATGTTCTGCAAGCACTGCACAAGCAGAACAGTGGCCAGCAATTGTCATTGCTTCTGCTCTTCAGCCATGCCTTGTTCCTCTAATGCAATACCTAGTGGCTAGAATATCTTCTGAATGCCCTGAGCTAGTAGCTAAGTTTCAAAGCAAAAAAAAAAAGTTGCCTATTTTTACCTAATAGGATCAAAATGGGATATTCACAGCTTTCTCTTGCAATCTTCCTTTTTATTGCTTCTCAAAGTCATGATCTGGCAGCACCCAACCAGCTCCTTATTGATGATAAATCCCACCAGGGCACTTCTCAGTCCTGCAGCTACAATCCCTTAACCAAGAGACAGCCGCTCCTCTCAGGGGCTGACCATCTGTCAGGTAGCTGTGAGCACTAACACTGCTGCTCCAAGATTAATGTCTGTTGAGAGGTGAAACAATGCTGTTTTGAGGCTTTTGTCCAAAGAAATTTTTCCTGTTTCAGAAAGGGAGATGTGCCCTATCAGAAAGGCAAGAACACTGCTTAATTTTGTGGTTGGAGATTCTGAATGTACCAATGGCCACTCGGATCAACAAATCATGAAAAGAATATTCCTACCAGGAAGTAAAGGAACTTGTATAGGCTGGCTTTGAAACAATTCAATGGAGTGTTTTACTGCAAATACTGCCTACCCTGTACAATATAACTCTTCCTTTAAGACAAAATTAATAGCTTAAGAATTCTATCATCGTTGCTTTAGTTTCCTAAATTGGAAACATTTGACCCTGCTCTTTAATTTAAAATACTCTGTGAGGGCCTGCTTCACTCAGGAAACATTAGATTGCTCTCATCCTTGAAACAACTTCTGAGTTTTAATCTGCAGCTAAACTCTAAGGTCACTTTTCTTGCAATTTTAGAGATCAATTTTAATCTGTTTTGAATTCTGAATTTCCACTGTGTAAGGTCTAGCTTCTCTTTCAAGAGAAATTCACCAAACAATGGTTTTCATATTCTAGAAAATGAGTAAAAATTCTTTTTGTACCCCAACACTGTTACAAAGTTCAGGCAGATTTTTTGTCTTCTGTTCCTCAATCACCTTCTCATTGGGGCCATAGTGTGGAAAATTTGACAGTTTCCAAATTCTCTCTGGGGACAGCAGAATTGCAAATGCTGGCTGAAATACATAACTGTGTTCTGATTTTTTCCAGTGGTGGGTTTTTTTATTACTTCTCCTTGATCTTCAGCAGTCCTCAGCAGTTCCATCAGAGTAAGGAGACACAAAATCAGAAGAGCCTGTCTTGCCAGCAATCCAAAAGAGACTGCATTCTTTAACATCTGGGTTTCTCCTTCATTGTTTTCTGCTGTTCAGTAGTACTTCTTACAGGTCCTGTTATTGACTCTAGAAAAAATGCCAGATTTCTCTGCCCATTTAGGGATGACACTTCCCTGCACTGAAATACTTTTATTAAATCAAGTTGGTTTTTTTACAGAAGCTAAAGCAGCCTGCATGTTGTGGTCTGTAACTGTTTATTGTGTACAGTTTGCTCTGAGGAACTCAATTGTCTCTTAGAGGAAAAGCTCTAATTTCTATGCCTGAATATTGAATGTATCATATTACTACTTCTAATGTAAATATGCATTTAAAGTGACTACTAAAACTATAATTTGGCAATGTAAAGTGTGTTAGTAGTAGTGTCTTAGCAGCAAGGTGCTAGACCCTTTCTTTATGACTGCTGAGTGATGTTCAATCTGATGTGAGTTTTACAACATCAGTTTGGGAACTCTGCAGACCTACTGGACTGATTTTTAAGGTTAAAATTATATAGACATTAGTGGGCACTACTATTCTTTCCTATCTCAGTGAGGTCAACCAGAACTAGACTCAGTGAGGAGAAAACAATTCTATCTGAAAGACTCATTCACCTGGCCTGTAGTCTAAATTTTAGAGACTTCTAATGCTGGCTGATATGTCTGTAGCAATCACATCTACCGTACGAAAATCTGGATGAAATTGAGTGAATTTAGTATCTGCTGGATCTAGGGTATTCAAATGAGACAATGATGAGCACTCAACATTGTTTTATCAAACAAGTATTTGTCTAAAGTAGGTTAAAAAGATGCCTTCTAGTTGCTCCCCGGGCCAAGGATGACATCACTACCAACCCACAGGATATGTTCCACCAATCATCACTATCAGGGATAAACTGACAATGTATTAATTCTTTTGTGTAAGATCCCAAATTGAATTCCATAATGAAAAATATTAAAATATTCTTGATCAAACTTGACTCAAAGAAGCAGGAAACCTCAACTTTTAAAGTTCAGTTTGAAAGAAATTATATTATGTGTCTTCTTGCAGTTGTGTCCTTCCAAGAATAAGTCTCCTGCTGAGTTCTGGGTCTTTCCCAGTAATGGACTGCTTGGATTGATCAAAAATATTTTAGTTGGACCAGACCCTTTTATTTAATTAATAGCTACTAAAATTATATGTGGCCACTTGTATTTAGAAGTCTTTAGACATGACTCCTAGAGCAGAAATGTGTGGGTCTCAGGGGTGTGTGTATACTCACACTGTGAAACATCTACCTCTGGACAGATGTTAACTATGCCTGCACTGTGAAAAGTAAACAGGCTAGCAAATGGCTAGCTACAGAAAATTAAAACAATATGGTTTAGTACTAAATATTAACAAAAGTAAATTAACTTTTCCACAAAAAACTCTGGAGGCAATGTGCTCTCTCTAAAGGGATGAGTTAGACAATGAGGTTCACACTAACTCAAAAAACTTTTTCTCCATTAGAGGTATGTTCAAGGAGCCAAAGCATGTAATCTGTTGGCTGCATTTAAGCACTACAAACATCTGCCCGCTAACACTGACTAAAGTTTTCTTAAAATGCATATTTCCATTCTCTTTTTATCTCACTTGGATGATGACTCAACTAAAAAATTATTTCATCCTCACTTTAAAAATCTTCACCTACAACAGAAAGAGGCTGCTTTTGAAATAAATTGAATGACTTCAGGAGATGGAATTGAAAAGGTTTGAGGGTGAGGAGATATACAGCTGCTGGGTAATTCACCCTACCTGCCATCTACAGCTGACATTTATTAGAGCCTTCAAGCCATTGGTGCAAAAAATCTGCAGTGGTTCCTCTGTTCCTTTTACTGAATTTCAATCAGCCCTATAGGGTTTATTCCTGAAGTGAATCAATACAGAGAGTTATTTTCAAAAGGCCTAAGACATCTATTCCCTATTTGCATTTAGAACATTATTTCAGCCACTTTCCCACAGAGCAAATATCACCAGCAGCAAGACCACATCTTTTCATATCTGTACAGGGAAAAGGACAGTTTGTCACTTTGGGCATAGATCTAAAGATATTATTGGCTTATATATTTGAAGATTTAGTCTTTAAAATCTGCCTGAAAAAAAATACAAAAGAAAGAAATGGGAACTGTGCTCTTTGAATTTATGTAATGTTAATAATTTCAGAACAGACTGAATGGTAATATTTCAGAAGGATTCAGAAGGAACCCTGAAATAATGAAAAAAACCCCTTGGTTTAAAAAAATTAAAAAAACTCCCTTATTATAAGCTCAAATAGGCTCAATATAGAAACAAATCACAGAACACATTGCCTAGCATCAGTATTTTTTACCACTTCCAAGTATGTGGATGTCTACAAATTGAGGAATGGCAGAAAATGTTTTAATTGAAACATTTGTACAAATTTCAGATATAATTTCGACTGCCCTTTATTAATGGCTACTAATTAGGCACTATTAGCATGGACATGTATCTAGAGTGGATATTGACACTGGTGAAAATCAGAACATGACTTATGAACATGTTTTTATTGCATTGCTGAGAACCTGACCCTACATAAACACACCTAGAAGCAAAGTTTGCTGGTTTTAATTCAGAATTCAGTCTGTGTGGATTATTTAATCCACACAGAATAACACAGAATACTCTGAGTTGGAAGGGACCCAAAAGAACAGCAAGACCAGCAGGGATCAAATCTTCCACCGTGGCACTATTATCACTGTTCTCTGAGTAATCTCAAGTTAGACATAAATCACATAGTAATAAATAATATGTAAATATCTGAAAATGAATAAATTTCATATAAGAAAGTAAAAATCTTTAGACTGCTTTACTTTTGTTATAAAACTGGATGATTTTCAAAGTTCTCACCACAGCATATACTCCAATTACCACATTTTCAGTGGTGAAAATGAAAAATTGATTTGGTACGGGATATTCTCTTTGTGAGAATAGCCCTTAATGTGCTCTCTCAATCAAGGGTTGGACTCCAATGATCCTTGAGGGTCCCTTCCAACTCAGGAAATTCTATGATTCTATGAAATAACATTGACTTGGATTAGTGAAGACTGAAGATGAATGAAAATAAGGCAAAAGAATAGAATGGTAGAATTCAGCATTTTATATTAACACATAAAGTTCTTTTGAAAGCTGTGTTATACACAGTTCAGTAATTGTTTTAAATGACACATTTTGCATTGAGGATGGAAAATACAAATGTTGTTCTTCACTGCCATCATTTGAGTTTTCAGATTGACACATATATATCCCAGAATACTTCCTTTTAGGAAAAGCAGTAAATATATCTGTGATGCTTGAGTACTAGAGCAGAGGTACAGCAGTCCTGTGCAAAAATCACAGAAGCATGGGAATGAAGGAATTTTGGTCTGATAGGGATCCCCCAGATCCATCTGGCAGCTAACAAACACAGGAAGTGACCCTGATATTCTGTGAAATTCTGGAACAGCACATAATTTGCTCTTCAGTCTGAGAAACATACATCTTTATTTCTTTTAAGTTTGTGAAAGAAAGAAAAGTGCTGCAAGATTTAACACCATCAGAACTGGGTTCCAGATAAATCAGCATAAAATTTAAACTGTCCAGTCCTGCATTTTAATCTGGCAACTTCACCTTACGCCATTTTTAATTCTATGCTAATTTTTAATGAAGTAGTTCTCCTAGATTTAACTAACTGCTGACATTGCAATGTCAGAGATTTCCTGTGTTGAGCTTAAATTCTACAATGCATCTTCAAGACAGAAAATAAGAGAAAGGGTAGAGAAACTCTAGAGGTGTTCTGGTTATGACACTCAGAGGTGTTTAATACTTCAGTTGCAGATATAACAATAGGAAGAACTTGTACCAAGGGATATTCACTAACCCTGGTTTATGCCTCCTTACACTGCAAGGACAATTGATTATCTCAATTTTGTAATAAAAGTGTTAAGAAACTGAGGGAAAAACTTCAGCATTGTAACTAGATTAAGATTACAACACACTTCATGACTCAGATTAGTTGCAAGGTAGTGCTTTCAGCATTTGTTTTATTTGGGCATAATGCAAACAAAGCCTTGAGAAATGATAAAAATTAAATCTCCTGTTAAAATTGTTGTAGTCTACTTTCATAGTCATAAGGCTCACAACAGCAAATTAACCCTCTGAATTGCTTCGTTCTGAGAGTATAGTTAATTTTCTCTCATGTGTGGAATGTATGAATTGCTTGAGCTTGGAGTGAATATATATTTTTTAATTGGTTTAGTGTTGCCAAAACCTCAGAAAATATACAGCAGCCTAGAAAGTCATGCAACAGAAATCTTACTGCTCCATTTGCTTTATCAGACATATATCAATTATTTACCAGGCACAAGGTGCAATATTATTTAGGGTCATTGAATCTATGGAAAATAGCACCTGACATTTCTGGAACAGAGTGATATTGCAAGAGCTTCCTGGTATTCATTTAACAAAGGTGAGTCGCTGAGCAACCTCCAAGTTAGTACAAAGAAGGTCAGTTTGACAAATGCATTCCCCTTGCCCACAGAAAATGTGCCCTAATACATGAATACTAGAGTAATTCTACAAAATCCATAAAAACTATATCATTAATTCTAAATATAAAAGAGTACCATTGCTCTAGTACTGTCAGTATGATCTTTTGCCTCCAAAATTTTAGCTTGAGTCAGTTGGAGGCCAATATGACTTCTATTAGTCTGAAGCAGAATAGTCAACCTCTCTCACACCAACATATATTTTTTATTTCATGGGGCAAAGGTCTGATCTCACGTCCCCTGTGGTCTGAGAAAATTCCCTTTCGCTGAGATGCACAAAATGCAAGGCAGGTCCAAACTTGGTTCAGTGGACTTAGCTAGACAGAAGTTGTGAAAGTTAGTTAAAACCTCTCAGATATCAGCTTGACAAGATTAAATTCCCACTCTCTTTCCACACTCTACCTGAAGCAGAGTGTAGGATAGCAGGTATAGGCAGTAAAAGTTAAATGGGCACATCTTAGTCTCCCCTAGCCTGAGGCACATGGAGAGCATTTGTAATGGAAATGGTCAGGGTTTTTTTTTCAAATTCAACACCTGCAGAAGCTGTACATATACTTTATATACTTGCAGTTACAGTGAGTGTTTAATAATAAGCAGGAAGAATTATATTAGCCTGTGAAATGCAAGATTAATGGGTTTTTTGCCTGAGAATCCACACAGATTCTGGCCATTTCTGGCCAGAAATCAGAGCCTGTGCCAGGTTTCTAGCACCTGCACTGACTTTGAGAAGTGGCAGACCAACACAGTCCAGCTATGATGCTCCTCTGTGACTGAATTAGCCCCTTTCAGCATTAAGACTTTATATCCATGGGAACTGAGTTTGCTCTTACAGGACTGAAGATGAAGCCTAAAGCAAAGTTGTAATCCAACTCACCTTAAACAAGCTAAGGGGAGCCCTAATTCTTCATTTCTGCTCAGGTGAGCCTACCTGCCCTTGAGGAGCACTGCTGAGCTCTACAGCTCTGTTGAAGTTCACTTACCTGAGTAAATGAATGGGGGTGGGTGAGGATTCCTGCAGTTTGGTGCAGAGAAGTAAAAATCCTTTAAGTTCCATTAAGCAGCTCCCTCTTCAGCTGGTATAGTGCCCAAAACATCAATAGACACAGAACTAATAATGGGCCTCTCATGCTGGTCATTATGCTGGAGTCTATCAGATGGATGAGGTTTAAATGTGAGAGATGCCTTGCCATGTTAGGCTCCATCTGCTCTAGAAGAAATGCTAACCGCTTGCCTTGAAGAATTTAATATAATGGCACAGGACTATCTTCTGCTGACATTAAAGCTGACCCAAGCAGATGTTGTAAAGCTATGCAAAGGCTGTGCAGCCCTAGCTGACAGTCTTGGGAGAAGATATGCACAAAACAGTAAGGGCTGGCTGCCTAGAATGAGAAATCTGTTGCCTTATGTTATGAACAACTGAAGGCTATGTATTGGTAGGTGTTGAAACTTTTGTTCAACTGCTGATGCAGCAGAGTGTGTGTATTAAAATGATGAAATTAATATGTGGTCATATTACATACAATAATGATTTTTTTTTGACAAGTAGTTATTTTGTATACAAAAGTATTTTGTTGCCAGGGCAGATGCAGCATGCTACTACTTTTAAGTCCCTTTTTAGAAGTCAAGGTATATTAGAAGTATTAGCATTACTGCCATGGTGTGTGTTTACACAGCCAAGGCCTGCAGAGTATTTTTGGGGAATTACCCCAGTAGACTCCCACTATTTTTTCTGTCTCGGGCTTGATACTAAGAGAGGGATTTTTTCACCTGTTATTTTAGACCCAGCTAGGAATAAATGGTGACTGAGGCAGTCTGGACTATCCTTATAGCAACTGCCCCATATACATGTATTGTTCCTTAATACAGAAAATATTACTGTCTGCAACTATTTTTGCTCTCCTATTTAGCTCAGTGGAACAGTATAAATACATGAGCTGATCTCAACCATTAGAATTTGAAATTGCAAGTTATCTAAGAAGGCCATGGGAATTGTGGAGTTTTTTTCAAGTGTATGTATGTATAAGCACACATTCAGTAAAACTTTTTTTCTACAGTGTGTTGTGTAAAGAAAAAAAGGAGGGAAATAAACACAATAAGCATAATAAATGTACAGTCTTCCCCCAACCAAGTAGTGAAAAAATCGCCTTCTTGGTGGTACTAGAACAGCTGGCTACCAGCTAAGCTCCAGATGGGAATGGAATAGCTCTGTTGTGCCACTCCAGGAAGCAATATGCTGAAATAGGAAATACCAAGTCTGTACAGAAGGTTAACTCCAGGCAGCAGGGACAGCGTGGCTACTGCCTAGGGGAAGGCCAGCCAGGAGCTGAGGGCGCCTCAAGGCCTGTAGAGCACAGGGCCCACCTGTTTTGGCTTGTCCCACCACTCCCAGCATGGAAAGCAAGACAGACCTGGAAAAAACAGCCAGTCTGAACCACAAACTGAGACTGTAAGAAAACACAGCAGAATGAAGCCAGTGTGAGGCCAGCCTGGAAATCAAACCAGAGGCCAGGACCCGGTCCCGCCATCCCCTGCAGGGCCGCAGGACCAGACCGCAGTCAGGCCAGCAGTGAGGTGCTCCGTGGCCAGCAGGGACTGAAGCTGAGCCAGACACATCAATCCTCTGGTACAGCTCAGGCAAGAAATGGAGGCTTCCTGGCAGAGGTTAGACAGAGCTCCGGGGCTCGTAGGTGTTGTGAAACACCAGTTCCCGCAGCTCACCGTGGTCAGAGCCCTGCCATCCCTGGAGTTTGTCACTGGGACAGAGTGGGACAGGGGGGTGGCAGTGCCCTGAGGGCATCCCCTGCCCCTGGGGGAGCCGGGAGCCTGATCCAATGGCCGGGGCTGTGCCCAATGCCCCATTTTCTTCCAAATGCTGGCTGTAGGAGTACACAACGGCAGAAATAGGCAAACTAAGAAATGCCACTGCAATTTTAATTTCCTCAAACCTGATAGGTTTGTCAGTGTTTTTTGTTTTTTTTTTTAATATCAGATCATATACTGTAGAACTTGTTACCTAGTCCATGTAATTTTCAAGGGAGAAGACCTCAGCTGCATTAGGCTGGAGATCTTTGCATGTGGTCACACTTTTCTTGTAGTATTTTACTGTTGTGCAAGAATGAAAGTGAGATTCAGAGACTGCAAAAGGGAGTATACTTGTATGAATGTCCTAAAGAAGAGGATGCCAAATTGAGAGAATCTCCCACTGCACCACTGCCTTCTCCTGGCAGTGTGTTTTCTATTGACTCTTTCAGTCAAAGTGCATGACTCCTTCATAGTCTCTTGTGCAGCCATGCTTTTGGGATTGGGTGACAAGCTTCTCACATAGACCAGATTGGTTTGCCTTGTCAAAAACTGCAGGGAGGCTTTAAGTGTCTAAGGCTGGGTTTTATTGGAATAAAAACTAAGATAAAACTGAAAATGCAGAAACTACATTTCTGCAAGGCAAGACAATAAAATAAAAAGCAGGTTTTATATAAGCTGCTTTCAATGTATCCTTTATCTCAAACCTGTGCTATGTCTGCCAATTTTTAAAAGAAAGAATAAATGTAACTCAGATCTCCAGAAAAAAATTCTTCTCCATAACCTCTAAGGTGTTTCTGGGCTTCTCAGAAGCTGCTTGGCCTCTGCTTATGCTACAGATGCCTGACCTGTTTGTCAAAAGTTGGGTTTTGAGCCCCATTCTTCACTCCCAAAGGCTCCTTAAGCTTTGTATGATAAATTAAATTTGAAGCTACAATCTCCCATATTCCTTTTGTCTCAAGGCACAGAGCACTGCACAAAGCAGTTAGGAAACTGCCTCACTGACTGGACAGCCTTTTTAAACAAGGAATAATTGAATTTTTTTTTTAATGTTCTGAATAGGGAAAATCTGTCTCTTTTGAAGCTGTAGATTAAATTATTCTGGGCAGAATAAAAGAAAAATCTGCTAAGTTTGTTGGGAATTGTGCTGTCCAGGTTTTGTCTGACGCAGAGTATACAGTCTTTTCATTTTTACCTAAGTTATAAACCATCACCATAGAATTTATTTGTTCAGTTTTGTTGGCTAGACAGACTAAAATAAAGTGACATTTTTCTGTAACTAATGGATGATGCACTTCACTGTTTATATTAGCAAAGAGAAATTCTTCTTTTAGAGTTGCTTTTCTTTGCTGCCCTGGACTTTTTAACTTATTTAGGGTAAATCCTTTTCCTTATTTTTTGTGGATTGCTATGCTATGTTTTTGTGTACTTTTGTGCACTTTTGTGCTAGCCAGTTGACTAATACATACACAAATACTTAGATGATAAGGGATGGTGATGTTCTACATTATCCTTGTTAAATATGGAGCAGAACACAAACAAGGCCCTTACCACTGCTGGCTGTTACTTATGTAATATCCAGTCTCCATGCATAGTCTCTGGTGGCAGAGATTGACCCATACATACTAGAGTTACTTTCTCTGGGGTAAGTATGGTATTTATTCATAATCATATTTTAGAACAAAACCCAACTTTGTGATCAGTTTTGACACAGAAGCTCAGCTACAATTGTGGGTTGAAATTTCACATATCCTTAGTGTATTCTTTGTAGGTGATTGTTGTGAAAACTCAGGAGTTGTGAAAACTCGTACTTATTTCTCCCTGCTCTGAATTGTTGTGTCTTTTGTGTCTGTCCCTGTGCATTCCCTACCCCCACAAGGATGAAGCACGTCTTTCAGTCTATTAAAGGTGTCATGCAGAACAAAAGAAAGAATTAGAAGGGAAAGAGGGATCTTTGATGTCTTTGATGTAAATAATGTTGTCTTTGACATCAGTTTTGTGAGTCATTGTTTCAGGCAATATCGTGGCTCACCTTTCATGAGTAAATCCTCCTCTGCTGTTATTAACAGTGGTTTTCTTTTCACTGCAAAACATTTTGGCACCAAAATGTTCTGAATTACAGCAGCAAAATATTAACAAAAGAATTATAGCTGGATATTTTTTTGTCTACTCCATTACACATAATAGATGCCTGGTGAGTGTATGAGTTAATGCTCCCTGCAAATTGTTTTTGTGCTCCTTTGTTTCACAAGCTGCAAAACTGAGCCACTAACACTCTGAGAAATGCTATTGGCTTTGTTTTCTGCCATTTAATTTCCTGTAGTTTAGACTATCAGAAGATCTTGCATGCAGAACGGTGTCCTGTAAACCATAAATTGGGAAGAGATACACTGAGATCTCATGATGTGTTCTTTTTTTTTCTCCCAAATCCATCATGTGTTTTGTATTGAATTGTTGATATCAGTTTTATTAGATGAATTAGAAGAAAACAAGTATTCGGAATACAGTGGTACAGTCTGCAGTAGTCAAATACAAACCTACTAACCTTTTAAGAAGGTGACTAAGTAGTTGCCTTGCAATTAAATTGACATGTTAAGGAGCTTCCAAAATTCTCTAAAAGGCAAAAAATATGCAAACCATAAATGCTTTTAAAATTATTTGTATATACTTACAACTTTTTTTTTGTGTAGTCTTCTTTAAGTCAAGTGTTGCTGTTCAGACACTTCCAGAAAACAGCCTGCGTGCATGACTGCACACTATCTCTGGGTGACACTTACAGACAACAGCAATGTAAAAGTAAGCTGTCTGTGGCACATAACAAATAGCTGTTGTTCAAAAAGTCTAGATAGTCTGACCAAACTTCTAGTTTGATAAAAAACTCATAAGGATTGGCCATTCTTTCAGCTTACTTTAAATTTATTTGTTTCTTTGTGTGGTTGTCAATGTGGAAGATTACCCTACTTCCAATTAAGTATGAAAACTAATGTTCTAAAAGAAACCAAAATTTCAATAAAATTTCAGATTTTTTACAATATACCCAGTGGATTTCTAATTGAATGCTGGTCTTAATTTGACTGTAATAACCTTTGTCCAAAACTACATAATTTTTTTGTAATAAAAGGAGTGGAAACCACATTTTTGAAGCATCAATGTTCAAAGCTGGAAGCAAATTTTAAATTACATGCACACTATAAAAGTTTACAAGTGGGGCTCTTGTGGCTAGTTTTGCAAATCACCTTCCTCTTAAATTGGTCATAATCTTGAAACTTGCAGCTCAATCTAAAACTGTAAGGTGAAAGTCAGATGTATACTTTGATCTCTATTGGACTAGTTAATATGCAAGTCAGATGATAGTTTCATTACTCCCATATGAATAAGCTGGGTGACTGAGTAATGCAGCATGAATTTCAAACTGTGTATTACAAATGCATTTCAATTATTTGCAAATGATTGTGTGCTAGTCAATTTAATTTCTAATTTTTTGGAAAAGTTGGCATTACTGTATCATATCTTTTAGAGCCACCCATAAAGAAAGGTAAGCTGAGACTTAAGAATGCAGTATCAGAAAAGATGCCATACTGTGTGGGTCGAGTTTTGTGCCCCTGATGAATTTATCTTACTAACTTTGGAAGTCACAGATAATGGCAAGCAGGGAGGTTGTTCTGAGAAAGTACTTTTATAAAGTTACACATCTGACTTATTTTAGAAAATTTATCAAATGGGAGTGTGACAGCAAGTTACAGAGCTGAGCTGGCATTCACCCCACAGGCAAGACAAGTTTGGATATGTGACATTTTAATTTGAGGCATTTTTTTTTCTACTTCATCTCATCATGATTTCAGAAACAAAACAAGCAGGAAGGGTCAGGAAGTAGCAATGCACAATGCATAACACCTGACTGTTAGAGTTTAGCATTTGTAACTCATTGGGAAAGGATGAAGAACCTGTATAACCTCATTCTTAAGTTTATTTTATATAACAAAGTAGGAAAATACGCATATTTCTTAAAAAAAAGTTCCCCTTCCTTTGCTCTTGGCAGTCTGGTGTTTGGGAGGCATGGGTTGTAGCATGCTACTGGTGCCCCCATGTTGCTACCTCCTGTCTGGCTGCTATTCTGCAAACATGCTGCCTCTGTGCTGGCTCCCACCCAAATCCTGGGTGTGCTTGCATGACTTTGTGTTGCCTGAAAGAAGGATATAGCACAGGTGAAGCAGGGTAGAGAAGAACAGCTAAATTGGTTTAAGAGCTTGGAAGAGCTATGCTATAAGGAAAAGAAAAGAGCACTTAGTTTAGAGTGGAGATTTCTGAGGAGAGGCCATGGAGCTGAAGCTCAAAACTCACAAGGGCAATGAGGAATGCTTAACTTCTGTTGAAAAACTCCCACAATACTACAGCCAGGGGCCACTTGAGGAAACTAGAAGAGAAGCTCAGGATGGATAAGAGAAACTATTGCTCCTATGTAGCAGTGAGCTTTGTGAATGGCATGTGACAGGAGGATCAAGAGGCAGGTTGTATCGGCAGACTAGAGAAAAACATGGGACAGATAATCACATGCAGTAGGTTCCTAAACTAATAGAAGTAAGTAAGGAGGGTGACTTTTAACAAGCCTCACTGAGAAACTAAAACCACATTGTGGATGCTAGGAAAGTGCGGAGGAGACAGAAAACAGAGTGGGCAGGCTTACATGGTTTTAGTATACAGCATCTGCTCTGGCCATTACTGGAGAGCAAGTACAGGGAATGATGGACCATAGGACTGATCCAGTAGGACATTTCTAATGTTCTCTATCTTAAGTCTTGAGATTTTTCCAATAAACAAATGTATTTTAATGAATGCTTGTCCTCTACAAAAAACTTGATTTTTGCTCTTTGTCCAAATCATTCTTTTTAATGCACACAAGAGACTGATCAGTGCAAGATGAATGCCAGCTTAACATTCTTAAAGAAGATTAAATTGTCTGGAAATGACTTTGTGATTGAAAAATTTCACAGCAGAGCCATAAAGTGCACTTTTGTGTCTCTGAATATGTTCAGAACCTTTTGAATTTTTTGCTTTCTTTTTGTCTTTAGTTGTCTCTTGTGAGGTACATATCTCATATTACATTTTTTTTTTTGCTTTCTACCATATCTGAATTCATTCAAGTAACTTATATAATTTAGACACTGGCACATCTGAATCATCATTTTCTGTACAATTTGGGACTTTTCTGAAAGTGAAATTGTGGGTTTGAGAGATATGTCAAAGAAGGAAAGACTAGGTATTCTTTCTACTGTGGATTCAAGTACAGTAATTTCTACACACATACATTTCATTAGATGGCCATAGTTGTCACATGGCTGCTCAAAAATGATGCCTTCTCTTGCATCTTGTGTCTAATTTCAGATATCTCAAGAATATTTCTGTGCACAGAATATTATAAAGTGATTAACAGCTCTATGTGCTTTCATCACAAGGCTATTATTTTGAATACTTTACTTGCACAAAGCACAGGCAGCTGTGTGCTATTCTTCTGTGAAGCATAAGTGCAGTGTCTGGTCATTATACCATCCTAATGTGTTAAATTATACCAATATCATAAAGCAATAGCAATTTAAAAAGAAATTTAAACTGCTCAATTAAAAAAATAAAACCCTTGGCAACTCCCCAAACCTCTCAAAAGAAGCAACAGATGTTGAACTGAAACCGTGAGCCTTTATAATTTAGTCAAACATTCATTTCCCAAATCCTATATAAAATTTCAGATTTTGATGAAAAGGAGAGGGAAGGGAAGCAGACCATTTCCTATCCTGTCCGATCCGGCTGTTGTCTCTGCTCGGACACGCGCAGGATGGTTCGGGGCAGCCCGTGGATCAAAGGACGAGTCTGGACTCTTCGATATTTCGGTCTTCAGATTGTTTATTATTTTTTATCTTACAAAGTTTTCCTCTCTGCCAGCCGGGATCTGACCAGCAAGGCAGCCAAGGGCACTCTGACCACCCACGGGGCGGTTGCGTCTTTTTATAGGAAAAACTACGTACATCGTATTTACCTTTTATTCCCAATACCTTTCACCCTTGTTAACAAGTGCACCTTCACCACAAACCAATCCCCAAGTGCCAGCATCACCACAGAAGATGGAAGACAAGAAGAAGCATGAGATATGCCCTGATTCCTCCATCTTGTCTCCATAACCCCCCTGTACCAAAATCCCAAAATACATATTTCACCCTGTAAATGTGTCATCCCTCCACCACTCAAACTCTAGTAATTCTCATGTCCTCATACACATCCCTAGAAGGGTCAAAGTCCAGTCACCAAGAATGTCTGGCAACATTCCAGGACCTCCGAGCCCCCCAAGGGTTCTCTCGGTGACTCTGGACATCCAGAGCGATGTGCTGAGTTCCCACACTATCCAAGATCTTTATTATTTCTTCCTAAACATTTCTAAGGCTGCAATTTTAGGAAGCTATAGTGCAGCACAGTCGTGAGTGACCATGGATGTACATGGGCAATAATGATTTCCCTGTTTTGTAAGTTCATCCACACTGTCTAAATTAGGAAGAGATGGATTCTGCTTTGACATGCTTCAGCTGGCTACCCCCAGGAAGGAAATTCAAGTTTGCATGGGGAAGGATGGCTGGCAGTGAAGTCTCAATCTGTCTTTTGTGTGTCCAGCAGTTCTGATCCCATTGCCCTGCCCTCTCTGTCATGTCCCTGGGCTTTTTGTGTCAGCTTCTGTGCCATTCTGCCTAGAGTTTATGTCCAAGTGGTTTTATCCTCTTGAAAAATAACCTGATGAGATAATGTGACTAGAGTGCCTCAATATGCCCAGATATTACTTGAAACTTACACTTTTTTAAGCCAACTGCACATTGGGCATACTTCCATGATGGAACATTACTATATTTTCCTTTCCAACCTAGAAAAGGAAGACAAGTAAAATTGCAGGAGGGCCGCATGCTTGTACATATGGAGGTGTTGAATTTACAGGCACATAGTACTTTAGCTTAGAACAATGAACATTTTTGTGTTTTTGGTGCCAAATCACAACAAAGCAAATGTTCCAGGTATGCAGCTGGTTGAAGATATTGCACCTACATGAATGAAAAAATCAGCTTCTGTCACAAGTAAAGGTTATTCCTTAAAAATATTTGAATGTTCCTTTTTGACTACATTACTGAGTTTAGGATGTAAAATGTATAGACACCTATGTCAGGTGCAAAATATTTTACTACTCATCTAATATAAACAGAGGGAATATGTTAATTTGAGGAAAATTACAGTTGCACTTTTAATACTGAAGTTTTTCCAAAAAGGTTGGCAATTCCAAACAGGTACTAAAAATGAAAGCAATAATTAGCAATGTTGCTATTAGGCAAAGGCAACTGAATTGCATGGTTTCTGCATTTAGCTGCTTTGCTATTTCAATTGGATTCAGGGAAATTGGAGTGAAAGAAAAGCAGTGACTAACTGCTCCCAGAAGTACTGATGAGGTGTAGTATAAAGCAAGTAGAGAAGATTCTGAAAACTTCTCTGCAAGTGAGTCAGCTCTTCAGGGTACTATATAAGAAACCTTGCAAGAGAAAAAAAGATGTGCTTGTATCCACAGCATTAGTGAATACTGACATAGAAATGAAGAATATGTGTGCTGGATTATTTATTTCAAAATAATTCTTCAGGTCTTCTACAACAAGGAATTAAATTGTACCATGGATCAGAAATAATTTTGAAACTCCATGTTTTCATTATTAAGTATTGATTAATGCTAAAAGAGCAAAGAGAAAATGATTTGTGAAAATTAGTTTCCTGAATCAATGTTTCCTATGAAATGCTTACTTTTTTAAAAAACTGACTTTAAAGAACCACTTGGAATATTATTAACATGCAATATTTTTTTACTGCTGGTCCTATTTTGGAAACGGTATTGAAGAAAGTAAAGCAAAGACTATATTCAGTAAGCAGAAGCTAAGTATGACCTGGATCACTTGCAGACTTCAAGGTGAAAAAAGTCAAGACATCATCTTTTCTGTGATATGGTATCAGTTCCCATTGAGTTGACTGATACAGGTCAGTACTTCTATTCCTTCACTCACTAATGTGGTTTCTAATGGAGTCCCCCAGAAAGGATCAGCAACAGTGACATTGCTTCAGTACTTATTTAAAGGAATTAACTTAGCTGTAATCAGATTCATGTTGCACACTGCTGACATGAAAAAAAATTGTTTATTTTCCAGCATTTTATGTAGGCAGTGTACATGATTTTAATTGCTGCCAGAATATTAGAACTCTGTTTTATAGCTGCTTGGAATGCTGAATTCCCCCAGACTACATTTTATAACAATTATTTACAGGTAGCCTTTAGTACCAACATTTAGCATTATTACTCTTGTAATTATAATATGTTTGCATGCTTCAGCTTTCTGGATTGATACACTCTACCACAGCACTCTTTCAGAGTAGCTCTTTTCTCTTGGTGTGCTTTAAATACTAAGATCTTAGGTTAGCTGAGGATTATCCCCTTTGAGAATCTTCCAAGAAGATTTTTTGCTATTGGAAAGAATTGCAGTTACTTCCCTTCCACAGGAGGATCAACTTTTTGGCTTCCTCCCCAGTCCCCTTGAGGATCAGTCTGGATTATTTTTTTAAGTGTCAAAAATGACTCAGTAGCTCAGAGACACTTCCTACTCATAGAAAGTTTTGCAATCAGTGCCTTACATAGGCAAGGGAACTTTGGGTGCTGGAGTTATTGCTTGGGATTGTCATAATCGTGGGGTTTTTTTGTTAGCAAATATTTCCAAAAATAGATATTTTGGGATCTCTTCAAGGACAAAAAAACCCAAAAAACAAACCAAACCAAACCAAAACCAACTAAACAGCACCAGTTTCTTGCTTTATAGCAGCAGTGAAATACATTCCTTGAAATGAAAGTAACATAGCTACTATGACAATGTGCACTCTCCCTTTAGTCCTGTTGTTTGGGAAGGAACCCTAAAATTTCCTCACAACACTTTGTTGGCCTAATTTGTAAGTATTTTCAGCATACCTGCCTACCTGAGTTAGATTTATTAAGGAATATTGTTCTTCAGGGGTTATTGTGGTTTCTGGATTTCTGGGTTCATTGTGATCTGTGTAAGACAGAATTTCACTGCAAACCTTATATGGATAGAGAAGCTTTGTTTCATCAAATAATATTTCAATCCTACTTTAAATTTATGAAATAAACTTGGTTCACAGATTTAGTTTTAAATAGATCACCAAAGTTATTAAAGGCATATGAAACTCATTAATTGGACAGTTCTTCCAAAGACCATATGGTTCTGGCAGAAAAATTATTCTTTTGCACTCATCTTGTCAGTCTGGTATGCCTTCCAAGCTAAGGAGGAGTACTTTGGAAATCAGATGGACATCAGTATCTCTGTCTACCTCTATAGAGGTGATGGCTTTTAGCTTCCTGTGAGCAATTTAATATTGTAACTGTTCTTATAAGGTGAAATTCTCTAGCAGGATTCTGTTTCTGTGCTTAAAAGACACCTCTTGGGTGGTAATGGGCTTCTATCTGAATTTTTCTTGAAGATGATTATTCCTACCTGAAGCAAGTGGAAAAATCAATCAACAATCAACACCTGCAAACAGATTGCTAGTATGTCTTTCTGTGAAAGTATTTATTCTGGTACTTCAGGAAGGACAAGTTACATTTTAATCCATTTACCTGCATACTGAAGATCTCTGCATACTGGCAGAGGGGCTGTCACACCTGATGTCTCCTGGCAATTCTCAGCTATTCATAAATGTGATTAAGAAATCCTGGTTTTATTCAGGAAACATGGACAGAAACCCACAGAGGAATTTATTCTAAAACGGAAGGGTTCTTTCTGACTAAGCCCAGCTATAAAGGCTTGTATCAGCCTCTAGTACACACAGTTTGATGGGAGTGGCACATAGAATATGATGATATTGTGCCTGATTTAGCAGTGCTCAGAGGATAACTACTAGTAATTTATTGTTCCTATCAGAAATACCAATGTCAGTAATGCAATTTAGAAAGCTAGACTCAGTAGTGAGCAAAGAGAATGATCATCAAGACCTAAAATTTCATTAAAGGGGTGTGGAAACAGGAGTGGTACTTTCAAACCATATTCAGACCACATTTTGAGCTGCTGCAGCTGTCAGGCTGTCCACTTTTGTTTGTTATATAACATTGGTACCAAACTTAGGGCAGGTACCAACTTAGAGCAGAGTCTGAAGCATGCAGCCTAGGATGACATAAGATAGCATCAGGATGAGCATGTATTTTCTTTCATTGAAATATTGATTTATTCTTTCCTACTAGTGACAATCACATTGTACACAATGAAAAGTGCTGTATGATGTTCAGACCTTTAACAGTGTGGGATGGGTAGAGCTCCTTCCTCTTCTGGTAGTGATCATGAATGAAATGGATGGAGAATTTTAGAAAACTATGAGTGCTGGCTCATATAAATTCTAAGAGGAGACTCAAAATGATTGACCTGCCTGACAGAAAAAGTGAGAAGGCCATAAAGAACTACTGGTCCTAACAGTGTCAAAGAAAGAGGAAGCAGGCTGTAGATACCCTCATTGTCAGGGCTGTTGCTGAGCCTCAGTACTGTGAAATGTATAAAGGTGCCTGTGAGCAGAGTGGTGAGTATGCCCAGTGGTGCCATAAAATCAGCAAAGACAACTGAAACGTGGCAGCATGCAGTGCCCTCTGAGGCAAAGCTAAGAAAAGGTGCCACATGCAAGATTTATTGGCTTCTCTTTGTGATGTGTAAGTGTCGGTTTTAAGGATGTGCCAGCACAAAGGATTCAGAAAGGAAGGAGACTCATGGGAAGCTCTTAAAAAACTCATCTCTGCTGTCCAGTGTGCAGATGCATTATCCTGGCAAATAAAATTTTGAATGGCATCTGATGGAGAGCAACAAATGGCACAGCTTGAGTACTGGCATATGAATTGCCTTTTAGTATTTGTCCTTTGGATTTTCAGTACCCAGGAAAGTGAGGTAGGAATGAACTGGATAGCATTAAAAAGGTTTCATGCAGATAAATGGGTACCTGCCAGATGCATCCAAGAGAGGTCATTTAGTGGCCATGAGTAAGTAGACAGAAAAGCTCTGTTACCTACAGCGGCTCAGACATGGAAGATGCCAGGAGTCTCCACATACTTAACTAATATTTTTTTTGTCTCTGGACCCTAGAAACCTGTGCTGCTCTGCAGGCTAGATAACCATGTCTAGTGAAAGATTGTGTCCACTTATAGACTTATCTCTGAGCAGGTAAGTGTATCAAAGTTGAGCATTGTGTGCATAGCATATTGTGCTTTTTTATTAATTTTCTCCAGGCAAAAGGAAAGAAATAAAAGCTTTTAGGTTCTTTAGTAACATGGGGCTGTTCCTGTCTTTGTCAGAATCATTTTATTTAATAGTCAGGGCATGAGTTTTTTTCATCAAGTATATTGGCATATTCATCAATATCTGAATTCAGTGGACCCACTTTTATTTATTCAATGAAGAAAAACAGAGGATGGCTCAACAAAACAGTTTTGTACTGGAATCTGTATGGATTTTTTGTTTTGAATGTGAACACACAGAAGCTTTAAAATTACTTTTATTTTTTTTCCCATTCTCCTGCAACATGCATTACACATCTCTGTACTCATGACATACCTGGGCTCTCTGGCACAACTGTAGGAAAAGACTGTTTCTTTACAGAACAGTAAAATGTTTTACCAATCAGAAATACGTATTAGTAAAAAAAAAAAATACCACTCAAATACCACTCAAATACCACTCAAATCTAATCCTAGCCAAAAATATATTTTAAAATTCTTACTACCTCTTAGATAACTACAAGTTATCTAAGCTTGAGGTACATAGTGGGGTTTTTTCTAGTTAAGGTATACATGCACATTTACTCTGCACACAGAATATTGAAAAGTAGCCAAACCACTTTGTGACAGTCTGTAATTTTGTTTATTTTATGATATTAATAAGTTCTTGGAAATTATTCTCTCATCTTGCATTTCAAGTGTCTTCTCTTCAAATGCTAGCTGTAAGGTATGATAAATTAAGACAGTTTCACTGCCTTGTTGTGGGCATTTATCCATTGCATTCTTCTAATCAGAGTGTGCTTACTTCAGGAACTTAATAAAAGTTTTTAGTCTGAATAAGGTTCCTGGAATAGCATATATACAAACCTGCTGGCATAAAAAGACTATTCAAACTCTGTCGTAATCTCTAGCTAGCTAAAGAGTGCCAAACCACTATGATTTTAACAGAAGCTTCTAAAAGAAATTTATAATCTCAAACAGTGATTTCTATTTAAGTAATTTATTCTTCTAGTTAAATTATTCAAATCAGAGTTGATGGCTTTCACTATTAGAAGGAAAAAAATCCCCACAACAATGAATTATCAGGTGCACAGCAAATGAGATTAGTTTATCACCCAACACTGTTACTCCTCTGTTAATGTAGATCACATGTGTCTCCCAGGTATTGCTTCAAAGAGCTATCATATCTGGGAGCAAAAGTAATTGTTAAAACACAATACAAGGCTCTGCTCAAAAAATAAATGACTTGGCTCATGGGGACCTGGTACTGAGAAAGCTTTACTTCCCTTCCGTTCACTTATCAGCAAGATATGGTTCACCATAATGTTCAAATTCTTTTTGTGAAGAATGACAATGAAACTGTGTTATTACCAATATAAATGCTAAATTTGCCTTTTCAATTACAGGCTCATTCTTTTCAGGTGGGAGCAATAGAGCAAAAATGATGATCAATGGGCTCACAACAATGCTATACAAAAAATATTCAGCCAAAACCCAAGAGGTGTATGTTTTTAAATAGTTCTGAGGAGCAGGTCAATTACAAAAAAAAAACCCCAACAACCTGGATATCTAGCTAAGACCTGTGTACAAATTCCTAATGTATTTAAGTCAATTAGACATCCTGGTTCTTTTTTTCAAATGTGGTAAGGCATTTAAGCGTTTAAACCTCTTTAAAATTTAATGACATTTTGTAGCAGTGCCATTGCTAGAAATTAAAGGGGGTTTGGGTTTTTTTTCAGAAACTTTAAGAGGGCTTTTGTGTTTGTTTGAATTGTCTTCCTTTTAATATAATAATTTCACCTCAGTCATGATAGAATGCATGTCCCACCTGGTATGGGTAATCCACATATTAGAAGAATATTGAATACTCTGGCTGAGACTTTGCCTGATGAAATGATGTAAAAGGAAAAAAACATGAGAAAACTCTAGTTTCTTTTCACTGGAAAATGCTGGTGTAACTGAGGTTTCCTGTAATCTGATTCAGTCTGGAATTTTATCTGTTACATGAATTAGGGAAATATTTTCTAGCCTTTGGCTGCAATTTTGGATTGAAGTTACAGGTGTGCATTAGAGGTTGGAAGATTATTTGCCCATCTCTATAAAAGCAGACTCTCTCTGTAAAGCTGGATTGTATCTAAAAAGGCTTTTCCTTGTTCTTTGTGACACTGTCTCACTGTTTCCCACCTTCAATCTTTGTCTTATGGAAATATCTGAAATTGTGAAAGCTGTGTGTAAGGCATAGTTGCTGTTTCAAACAGGAACTGCTTGTACTTCTAGACAGGGAGAGTTTTGTGTGTTCTTGGCAGACCAGAATCAGTTCAACAAGGCATATTGGGCAAAGGTTTTTCTGAGCATGATATTTGGGGAGTCCTACTCTGGTTCCTGCAAGTCCTAAGGACTCTTGTCAAAGGGGCTGTTCCTTGATCTCTTGGTGCTTTACAGGTGTACCCAAACTAGATCTGTCAAACTCTTATTGCTTTTCAGACTTGGCTTGTGTCTTCTCAGAAGTACAGGCAGAACTGAATGTTACTCTAACAAAGATGAAGGGCATATGGTTCCTACTTTATGAAGGGAAATGACTGGGATAAGAGATGGTTTAGGGTGGGAGCATTCTTTTTTTACCATCCTTGTACACTTTTATTTAAGCATGAATTATTACAAAAATGTAGTACTTCGTGCCGTACTAAACTAATGTAGTACTTCATGCTATTCTAAACTACTAATTCTGATTTCTAGAGCCCTTCACCCTGTGATGAAGACTGAGTTTAGAAATTTTAAGATTTTCTGCGTTTAGCTTGATATTCTTCCAATGACATCTATTTTTAGGCCTTACAAACTGGTTCAAGTAATTAAAGTGAATATTTTACATATCTGTTTCAGAAGATTTTGGAAAAAATGAGCAGCAACAAAGAATTTTGAGAGCAAAAGCTTATAAAGAAAACATGCATCACAGCAAAAGTTATCTTCCTCTTCAGTAGTCCTGATGGAGTGTTTTTGGACAGGAGTATGCTCCTTACTTGAGTCTTGTTTTTGAAGAAAAAGACTTAAAATCAGAAGTACAATATTTTCCTTTCTCTATAACAAGTTAAATCCCTCATTGTCTGATTTGACTGAAGCAATGACTGTAATAAGAATAATTTGTTGTGTTGAATGCTTAGCTGAGTCCTTGATTTGTGTAAGTGAAAGTCTTAATAAACCATATTTTGTTGTGCATCTTTATATCTGTATAATGGGTAAAAGAGACATCAATTTCAAAACATCAGACAGTACAGAATGTGGGCAGAGCAGCTGAGATCACCATGAAGTTATTAGTTACCATTTACAAATACATAAATTAAATTAAATTAATTTACATTTCTGGCAGAATAAAAGAACCATCTAATTATATTTTTTTTCCTTGTGTGGCACTTTGTGAGGATATACTTGGAAGGGCTTGTGAATAGATTTGTGTGAAAAAGCATGCAATAGAGAAGGAATATTTTCCCATGCATGTTTGATGGCTTTTTGTAGATCCAGAGCAAGGAATCTTATTCTTTATAAATTATCATAGGTTATCAACTTCCCTTCCCACACATGCCCTCCATGAATGACACTCTAATGAAACCCAGTATTTTGAATAATTTTTTTGAAAATATTCTACCATCTCATAGGTTTTATCATGTTGCCATCTGTTGAGTATGTCTATGAATGAGTGATATTACCCTCAGGTTTTGGGTATCTTTTATATCATCATTTGTGATCTAGACACACTGGTCCAGGTAGGGGGAAGAAGGAACTGTGATGATTGTTGAGGAGTTGTGTGAATCAGCAGATAAACTGCATAACAGGTTTTCATTGTGCAAACTTCTCGCTAAGTGCAAACAATGTGCTACACTATTTTGGAGCCATGTTTTTTTGAAACCATGGCTTTAGTATTCAACTGCAATATTTGCATGTTTGGACCAGCCATAAATACAGATAGAGTGAAGAAAATCTCTTAGTCTTTGCTTCTGGTGCAAGAAGGCTGATTTTTTGTTAGCAGATCAGCTCTTTGGAATCTAAATGTTTTCCTGAGGACATTTGATCAACATTTTCTGAGGAAATTTTTGCAGTTATTTTTTGCTGTTCAGGAGAGTATGCCTGTAAGCAGCCTCAACAGATGGCTCAAGGACTCTGTTGGTGACTTCATTTCTATGAGTTCCAGCCACTTAACTTTCTTTGGCTACATCCTAGGCACAACAGTTCACAGGAGAAGTATAATTTAGAAGTTATAGTATAGCAATACTATAGTAATAAGTGTACTAATTGTACTGTACTATAGCTAGTGCAGCAACTACCAAGAAAATACACTACCAAGAAAATACACTCATACTTGAGTATAATCATAACCATCTGAAAGATCTTTTTCTGACAATATTAATGAATGTAACCAGCTTTATAAAATATTAACTTAATATAGAAGCTATTATAAAAAGTGTAAGAGAATTAGGAATCACAGTGCTAGAAGTCTACAAAAGAGTTTTGCTACCATGAGCTCATAATTTTGCAAAACACCCCTGAAGATATTTGGAACATATCATTCTTATCTAATTGATGATGCCCTGAGGTTATATACAGATTTCAGTGAGATTTCTCAGGGAGCTTGACTTACTGAGAGAATATTATTGTATTTTCATTAAATCACACTCCTTGGTTGTGTACTAATAGATAAATTTGAAAAATGGTAAAACACAAGGTACAATTGAATAAGGACAGTAAATTGTGATATCTAATGTACCACATCTCAGTAGTTTGCTGATTTCTATTTAAATATACTTTTTTATGATTGTGTCTTATGGCAGCAGTCTCTTAGGAGTATTTTTAGCATGAAATCTCCTAGAAAATGCTGGTGTTTCAAAAAATTTTTGATGCATTAAATTTAAATGCTTGTCCCAAAGTATTTCTAAAAGTCAGGATAGAAAAGCATATAATAGGAAAATCTAACTCCATGGTTGTGAAAATGCTAGTTTTCCTTTTAAACAGACACTCAGAGTAATTTTTTTATTAAACTTCTGTCAGTTAAAAATATCCAGTTTTATTGCTCTTACTTTCTTACATGAAAAGTGCCTTTTAAATTCAGTTCACTCAGTGTACCTCAGATTTACATTAATACCATCTTTCTTATATTTAGCTTTATATAACTTTGATTTTTCTTTACATGACACTATTTCTCTGGATTCGTTAGAGTCTTATCAAAATGTGTCTTTAATCATTGCAGTTTAGTTCATTATTTTCATATCACTCTGATGACTCCTCAGGGAAGCCAACACCTGTTATGTGCTCACTTTTGCAAAATGTGCTTGTGTAATATTGCAGACATTAATTTTTAAAGTGAGACAATAGTGTTTCATCTCTGCATTTTCTGCTTTATAAGCAGAAGGCTTCATCTAAAGTTTTTACTTTATCATACCTAGTTTTGAACTACCTTGACACTGAAGAGTTTTGAAATAGTCAAGTATAAAGCAGAAATCCTCCAGTGAAATAATTATGTATAATAATTCTTTCAGTAATGCAGGGCACATACCTTCTTTAGGGAAACAAACCTTTTAAAAATCTCATTAATTTATTTGAGCTCTGATTTAGGGTTTAGAAGGCTGAAGGAATTCTCTCCAATGTACAAAACTTTTGTACCAAGACAACTGTCTTCACACTACTCAGGTAATATCCCGGGCAGTAACCAACCATATGAAGCTCAACAAGGGAAGGTGCCAAATTCTGCACCTAGGATGGATGAATCCTGGATGTAGGGACAGATTGCAAAATGGGATGCTGGAAAGCAGTGCCATGGAAAGGGGCCTGGGGATCCTGCACCGTTGGAGTCTGTGAGTCGGCAGCCAGGCCGGGCCAGGAGGGCCAGGCGTATCTTGGGGTACATCAGGCACAGCATGGCCAGCCAGGCAAGGGAGGGGATTGTCCTGCTCTGCTCTGCTCTGCTCTGGAGTGGCCTCACCTCGAGTGCTGGGAGCAGTTTTGTGCACAACATAAGAAATATATTAAACTATTAGAGAGTGTACAAAGGGGGACAATGAGGATGGTGACAGGCCTCAAGGGGAAGATATGTGAGGAGCAGCTGAGATCACTTGATCTGTTCAGCCTGAAGGAGAGGAACCTTCATTGCAGTTACTACTTGCTCATGAGGAGAAGAAGGAGGACAGGACTGATCTCTCCTCTGTAGTGTCCAGGGACAGGACCTGAGTGAATGGCCTGAAGCTGAGTCAGGGGAGGTTTGTGTTGGATACTAGGAAAAAGGTTCTTCACCCAGAGAGTGACTGGGCACTGGAACAGGCTCCCCAGGGAAGTGGTCACAGCACCAAGATCGGCAGAGCTCATGAAGCATTTGGACAATGCTCTTGGGCCCATGGTGTGACTCTTGGGGATGAAGCTGTGCAGGACCTGGAGTTGGACTCAATCTTTGTGGGTCCTTTCCCACCAGGCATATTAGGTGGTTCTGTGGACTTGTGATTTGTTCATTGCTTTCATCTTTCAGAGGACTGACTTCAGTTACTCTCTATTTGTGATGGGTGGGAAAGCTCTTCGCTAAGGTTCTTAGAACTCTGAAGGCTGAAAAAAGTTTTTTTCCTGCACAATCGAACATTCTCAGATACAGAAACAGGAAGGCTCACCTGTCCTAGGTACCCCAAAGACAGCTGAGCTTAGTGACGTCACTGAAGCTCTTGGGCAGCCTCTTGTGTCTCTTCCTGTACAGTCACAGGCCTGATGTGACATCCTTAGTTTTCTCTTTCTTGAGATGTGGCCATTACCAAAGTAACGTTACATCAGGACAGTTTCAGCTCTGAGTACTTAGACTTGTGAGCCTGTATTTTCCTATATAATTTCACATGCCAAGATGTTCTGTGTGTGTGTGTTACAGATAGCTTTCACTACACAGGAGAGAGGAGAGCTAAACTTAATGGGAAGCTCTGTTGAAATGGACGTTCCATAGCTAGCAGCACAAGTTCAAAGGCATGCTGCATGAGAAGTTCATCAAAATCAGTCATGTTCTTTTTCATACTCTATCAAATCCTAGCTATTAAATCTGTCATCAAGCAGTTGCTCAGCTTGCCAAAGGATGTCTTGAACTGAAGTCCAGAGAATGGAGCATATAATTGAATCACTACTGACCAGCTGTCACAACAACCCTCTCCTCCCCAAACATTAATGAAAGGAAGAAAATGAGACATTGTGATTCAAACTTTTATTCTGACGACATCCCATTGTTGTGCTCTAGCACTGAGCCAAGAGAAATCATCTTCCTCATTACATTTTCCAAAAGCTTATTATGAGAACTTGTGTGCTGCTGATATTGTCCCAGGAGCTGACTGAAACTTCAGAGATAAAGCCAATATGTTCTTTGAGATAATGGTAATGTATGCAGAACAGAAAACAACCACCACAACAACAAAACTGCCCTAGAAACCTGATAAAGCTCACCATTTTAGCACACCTGAAGTATGACACAGATGTTATTGATGAGATATTTGTGATTATCCTATTCTTTAGATCAAATGTAATTAAATACAAGCCACAACCTAGAACTGCTAGAGAATACAGACCTACTGTCAGACCTATCCACCTAGGATCTTCCCTGTGTATGAGGAAGGAAGCATCCTTCTTGGAATGCCTGGTCACATCTATTTTGTTGCCATTTAATCTCAGTGTCATTAATTCAGCCTAGCTAGATGTTTTCATCATTATAGAAATGTTCTATGGGTACACAGAATTTTTTTTTTCTCAAATCCAGTTATGCAACTAAGTAGAAAATGTGACAGCATCATTTTAAAACAAACAAGAGACTTGAGGTTTAGACATATCTTCAGAAAAGCCAGGATTTCTTGTCTATCTCTGGGAAAGTCTTGCCTGCTGGAAGATGCAGCATGGCCTAAGTAGCCTCAGCCTTGGCTAGCCACACCTCTGAAACAGGCTTGTATAACCCTGTTTCAGTGGTTTATGGGGGAGAATTTATATTCCTTTCAGACTTTGAGATTATTAAAATAGAAGGGAGGAAAGGGAAAGTTTTAGAGCATAAAAAAGGGAGTTCTTTTGTCAATTCATATGGTGCCTTCATCAATTACTACCTTATTTTTAAAATATTAATTAAAAATTGTATAATCAATATAATAAAGGTGAATAAAAAGGAAACAAAAGATGAAAAACTGTGTGGCCATTGTTTCTTTTCTGTACAGGGCTATAATATGAAGTTATATCAAGATTTGGTCTTAATAAAACAAAGAACTCTTTCACAGAACTTCAGAAAAATTATTTGATAAATATATATAAGTGCAGAAATACACATCCTTCCTATTCACATTTTTCTGAGACAGCACGTTCTGAAGCATATCTGTTGAGACTTCAGACAATGAATGCAGATTGCTTTCAATGATTTATGCCAGTTGAATTAGAGATGATTTATCACTGTTTTCTCTAAAACAACTGACTGTAGAAAAAGAAAAGAGTTCTCTTACTTTGTTTCCTGTCAGAGAAAATTGTCCTAGGGTTGGATTCATGGTGCTCAGACCATCGCAATGCTTTTATAAGTCCAGTCACTTTGGGGTTTTTTAATGTGGTTTTTTTCCAGTTTTGGACTGGAATCAAATCAATGTTTTGCTTTAGAATAGTGTATATATGATAAAAGTTCACAACATATACACATCTATGACATGCAGATGCAGACCAGAACTATATATGCTTGTTTTGCTTTGATTTGAATTTTGATAGACTGAAGAACCTTATTAAAATTTTGCTATTTATTAATATATTTAGTTAATGGAAAAGTTCTTTCCTTCCCAAAACAAGAAAAAAACCCAAAACAACAAAATACACTATGAATCATCCTCCCCTCCCCCCTCCCCCCAAAAGCATCACTAAAAACGAAAAAAAAATAAATTTAGACCTGAGTTCTTCTAGAGTATAAAATGTGGACACAAATGGCTTAGTTCCCCCATTCTGCAGATTCTACTGTTCCACTAAACCTCCACTGCCTTTTTTTTCTTTTCAAACTGCAATGTTGCTTACTTTTTGAGAAAATGATGGCAACGATCTTTATTTGTGAGGTGAGAATTCAATTTCTGCAGAGGAATTTAAATAGTGAGCAAGGATAGTTATCTTTCTGATATTTGATAAATGGAAAAAAGATTTAGTTATCTTGAGGTGAGATTACTTTTCAGTGATGATGACATTTATTACCTCAAGGACATATTTCAGAAAATCCCTGGTTTTATCCAGAGGTGATAGTTCTGTTCATCAGAGAAGAAGGCAATTGAGAAAAGATTAATTATATTTTTATGTGCTTGAGCAGGGGATGCAATTGGTTTGTTTCTACAGAGGACACCAGTGAAATAGTGTCTTCTGCAGAGAAGCAACAGTCTATCCAGTGAAACTTTTCCCAAATTCTTTTCAATTCTGTGGTAAATTTCTTGTGCTTGTAATCTTCATCTGTTAATTCCTTAGTAGGACAAACATTGTCTCTATTGGGAAGTCAAATTGAGACTGAAATCAGTTCCCCTCATTTGCTTGCAAAAATCCCAAACATTTCAGGAGAAGCAGAATTAATGACTTTCCTTGGTTTTGTTTCCTGTCTATTGCCTCCCCCTTTATAACTCCAGCCACCTGTTTTGTTCTCCGTCAACCCTTCTTGGCATACCTACCAGTGCCCTTGCCACACATCCTGCCCATACTGTTACTATTTCTCCTCCTTCCCACCAAGTTGCCTTCCCTGTCCAGCTGTACCATTGGCTGAAGGTCCTGTGCCTGAATCTGCTACAGAGAGTGTTGCTGTGTGATGCTTCTGCCTGCCCTGCCTGCGCTGAGATAGGGAATCACAGAGCTCACATCTTCCCTTGCCCTTCTGTTTTCCTTAGGACATTATTTCAGTTCTCTCCCTTCTCTCTGTTTCTCATCCCCTGAGACATCTGACTCTGTCTATTTTTTACAATTGGCCAGGAGAGTAAAAACTATTTGGAGAAAGCTGACATATGGATAAATAGTGCAATTATAAAAAATTTCTCCTTCATTAGAGAATCAGCCTAAAAATACAAGAAAAAAAGGGTATTTCTTAGGAAAATGGATTTCTTCATATGTATGTAGCAAGAAATCAAATTGGCATGTTTTCAAGATGTAAGTGAATACAGTGGAGTAGATTATCATATACCCTTTTAAAAGGGAGGCTGCCTGTTTACGTGGGCTCTGATGGTTCATAGTAAGCTCTTTGAATTCAGACGTCTTGATTTTGTTATACCATGGTAGGCACATAAAACTTTCTAGAACATACCTGATAGTTTCCTTTGACACCTATGGGAAAATTACACATGATAATCTGGAAGAGACGTACTCTAACTCAGCACAGAAATTGTTCTGTTTTGTCCTAGTTCAAAAAAAAATGTTGCTTAGTTTTTGGGGTTAGCTGTCCTCTGCATGATCTTAATCTGAGAAGAGATTACTCTCCCTTTCTGCTGAATAACTTCTGTGCATCAGTTTTCCTACCTTCAGCAAGTTTTATCTGTTTAGCAGGTCTAAGTCTAGATAGCACAACCTACATGTCTGCCCTAGTGTCCCCAGGGCTTGCTGCTCTTTGGCATGTGACTGTGCCTTCTTGCTGTGCAACCAGAGGAAATGTGGTCCAGAACCAGCAAGAGTCATCTGCTGGGCTGAGTTTTTGTTGGGGTTGAGCAGTGCTGTAGCTACCTGAGAAGCCTTGCTGCAGGATGAGGAAGTGAAATAAACCAGATGCCTAATAATAAGGAATGTGCCTTGTGGGAGGCACAGCTAATCAAAGATACTTCCATTAACAATCAGCAGTACTAAGAGAGGTGGGGCAAACTGAGTAACATTGGATGGACTATTTCTGGACCAGCTTCTTTTCAGTCCTCAGTGACAAATGTTCATAGGGTAGATATGCACGGATGCACCTTTCCCTCTCTCACTGAGCTATAAACATGTGGGTCTTTTTAGGATCAAGAAAAGAGCTAACATATTTTCCAGACTTGTCAGGAATTAAGGATTCTTTCAAAACTACTGATGAAGCTAACCACTTCTCCAGATGTACTTAAAAATGGCAGAAAATATTAAAAACTGAGATTATGCTAGATTTCCAAATTACTTAATTTATCTATTTCTTTGTAAATGTTTTGTTAGTATAGACTGCATGAGGTTAATGTTCATTATTTTTATTCTAATATTTTGCCCATGTTTTAATATTGTGATAGTTAATTTTCTTCTGCAAAAATCTGTCTTTGCAATGCCAATGTAAGATTTACTCTTTTACTACTTTGGATGTTGCATAATTGAATATGATATTAAAAAATGAGACTTTCAATTAGCTTTCAATAAGCTATTTTTTCTTTGACAAAAACCAATATGGTCTTATATTTACTTGGCACCTCTGAAAGTACTGAGAGTCATTCACACTGCTCTGGTATGATTTATTAAAAGGCCAGACACTGGATTCTGGCCTGCAGTTCCATACACAAAAGCTATTAAATACTCTACCACTGAGAAAATCACACCTCAGGATTTTTTCTGCTGAAAATTATTTATTTTTCTTGAAATGGAAGCAAATTAGACAAGCATTTGCACAAGAAGAATTAACAGAAGACATATAGAGGGGATACTAATCATAGAGCAAATGAATTAATTCTGTCATGTCACCTACTTCTTCTGGCGTGAATGATGCTAGAAGAAATACTGTGTGTTCTTTAGTTAGGATAAAATTTTTTCAACAACTTCATTCTCTCATTTTTAAAAGGTATATATTTTTTAATCTTCTTACTCTGAACAGATTATTTAACAGGCAGTATTTCTTTATTATTTTTGGCATTGTGGCATTCAGGATATTGGGTGAGTGCTTTATAAATAAAGGATGAAACTTTTGCTTGAACAGAATAAAAGGAATTACTTCTTACACTATCATGAGTCTGTTCTGTCAATGATGATAGTGGTGATAGTACCACTATCCATTAAATCATCATTTTCTTTCCCTTTCTAGTTTCATACAGTTTCCCATTGCCATACTGTCAGAACAAGTTCTGTGTAAAAACAGCTATTTAAAGTGGAATACCTTGCAGGTCTTCAGCTGCAAGAGAGAGGTTAAAGTACAGTTGTGGAAGAAATTCATTGGGCTCTGCTTTTGATAAGAAGAGGAACCTCATTGTTCTTTGTGAGGTTACAGATGAAAGATCCAGGCCACATTTGACCTTTCTCTGTGACTGCTCCAGCTTCTACAGGAGTCCTGCGTCAGTGTTTATGGAGACCTATGGGTATCACAGACCCAAATGTCTTAAAAGCCCTCTTGACAATGGGAGTGTGGCATAATTCTCTGCATAGGAAACCAGGTGTTTCAGCTCAGGAACACAGCTTCAGGTTCAGAGGACCCTGGTAGAAGAGAAAGCATCTGACAGAGGATGAACAGATTCTATGGATGACTGTTCTGGCTCTGACATGACTGTCTGCCTAAGATGAGATGCTGAAAAGATGAGCTGGTTGCTCCAGGTCCAGATCAGCAGCAGGTGCTTGCAGACAACGTATTTGACTACTCTAAAGATAGTTATATCTAAATGTCTTTCCACTTAGTCTCAAAGGAGAAGAGACTAGCTCAGACTTCGTAAATATTGAAAGATTGAACTGAGGACAAATGAATCTCATCCCTGGCACTGCATGCTCTTCTCCTTCACACTTGGGATTCAGCTACTTGCAAGATTTGACCATGGTGTTTTGAAAGCATTGTCTTTGGTCATTCTAGTGGCCATTATGCTGGCCCTTATTCCTCTATAGGAATATATGGAGAATGCCAGTAGTGGGAAGAAAAAGGACAGAGCCATGCTTCAATTATTGCAAAGGTGATGCAATAAAAATATTTTCTACTCAGAATCACAGAATCGATAAATCATTTCAGTTGGAAAAGACCTCCAAGATCACTGAATTCAACCTCCCAATTATCACCACCTTGTCAGCTAGACCATGGAACTAAGTGTCACATCCAGTCATTTCTTGAACACCTCCAGGGATGGAGTATGCTAATTGCCTGGAGAAGAGGCCAACACTCACCTGACTACAGCCTTCTTTCATATAGAGATCAGATGAGTTGGCCTCAGTCTGCGGATCCAGACTGTCTAGATCCCTCTGCAGAGCCTTCCTACCCTACAGCACAATAACACTGCCACCCAATTTGGTGTTTTCTGTGAATTTATTGGGGGGGCTCACAATCATCTTATTCATATCATCAATAAGGACTGGATCCCATACTGAGCCTTGGAGAAACACAGTAGTGACTGTCTGCTAGCTAAATGGGGCACTATTCACACTAAAGTTGTGATAATGCTCACAGTTTCATAGGATACGCACATACATAGACATAGAGAAACATAATATATATATTACATAATATTCCTCCATGATAGAAGAACTTATTAACATCGTATAATAAATTAGAAATATGGAATTTACACAGGGTAGGGCAAGAAAAGATGGCAGAACTTCTTTTTATTTTTTTCTCTTTTTTTCTCTGAGAACAAAGAACAATCCACTAGAAACAAAGGCTGTCGCATCACAGGTAGAGTTTTACCCTTGAATTTAGGGCATTATCTCTCCAGAAGTGGTGAGGACTGCCAGTAGCTCAAGCCTGCCAGCTGCTCTAGTCAGGGAAATTTAGCATCTGGTTTGGATTTACCAACCATTTCAAACTGACCTTTTTCACTTTAAATTAAGAGGGGAAAAAGGGAGGGGGAAGAAAAGAAAAATGCTGGCAGTCTAACCTCGTGCCTTCTGTGCACATTGTACTATTTCAGATGGCTAGCCCTGATGTATCCATGGAAAATGCATTTCTTTGCTCCCTAGTGGCAGGCCTCCAAGCCTTAGAACAATCTTTTTTTGTTGTTGTTGTTGTTGTTGTTATATAATCACCTAGATAACTTTAGATACATTAATAGCAAAATCGGCCTTGAAGGGGAAAAAACTGTGTATATCAGTGGAAGCTGCTACCTCTTCTTCCAAAAACCCCCAATCTTTTTATGAAATGGCTTTAATAAGATGGATAGGAAAAGACATCTTTGGTTTCCACGTCATTCTACAGATCTTGGGTGCCTAGAGCTTCTGAATGACTTTCTAGAAGAGTCAAGAATGATTTGGATTCCTTACAAAAGTCAAGGTTAGATTTATACCTGATGCAGTAATTTTTATGTGGTTTTTCTAATTCACTAGCTTTACACAAATGTGTCACAGCAAAGTGATAATGATGGAAATTTGTCATGCTATTTTGTGGGGGGATAGAAATAAGAAAATAAAAATAGTGTAGAAAGTAATCTTACCCCTAAGGAGTTGCAGCTGGGCCAATTATCAAAGATTAGGAACAAGCCTGACTTTAACAGGCCACAGCTGTAACCAATGAGAAGAAGTGTGCTATGAAAGAGTGGGGTGGCTGCTTGAGGTGGGTATTGGTGTCAGTTGGCTGCTTTGTGAAGAGGAAAGAGTCAGTGCTTGGAGGAGCAGCTCACCAAGAAGGTATGAAAGTTTTGCAATAAGGAGCCATAAGTATGGAACCACTGAAATAAGATGACAACACTGTTTGATCCTCAGCAGAAGTTCTGAAATGTTAAAGTCAAAGTTAGCTGTGCCTTGTAGAAGCCTGTATAAAACTTAGGATGCTGGTATGTTCTTAGCGGTTAAAGACCTTTATATGTATAGCAAGTGTCTTAAGAATCCTTATTTCACCTGCACATAGAGAAAGAGGGGTGAAGTGTGGATTTGCTGCTTAGTATGAGATCCAGACAGATTATTTTGAAAGACTTGATGGTGTTGAGCATTCTAACTACAGATGGGCTGGGAGATCCCAAGCACTGCATGTAATATTTTGGAGGATACTTGCAACTTTTTATCAGAGAATCATAGAATAACCTGAGTTGGAAGACACCCAAAATGATCCCTGAAGTTCAGGTCCTTGCCCTGCACAGCACCATCCCTGGAGCCATGCCATGTGCCTGTGAGCATTGTCCAAATTCTCCTTGAACTCTGTCAGGCTGGTGCTGTGACCATGTCCCTGGGGAGCCTGTTCCAGTGCTGCACCACCCCCTGGGTGAAGGACCTTTCTCTAAAATCCAGCATAAACCTCCCCTGAGAGGGATTCAGGCCATTTGCTCAGATCCTGTCATTGATTGTGAGACAGAAGAGATCAGAACCTAAACATCCACTTCCCCTCAAAAAGAATTTGTAGACCACAATTAGTCTCCCCTCAGTCTCCTCTTCTCCAGGCTGAACAGGCCAAGTAGCCTCAACCCTCAGTTTATTTTGCAGCTATTTGTGGATATTACAAGTATTTTCCCCCTGGTTTCTAAACCCTTGGGTGTAAGAATACAAGAACTGTGGAGTTTTTGTTCAGACAGTTCCAGTTAAGAAATATTTATCTTCTACAGTTAGCTTAGGTTTTTCATCCCCTTCAATAATTTAATTGGTTTAATACTTTTTACTATCACTTTACTTTCTTCAGCATTCAGCATAGTCTAATTTCAGACTGAAAGTCAGGAATAACTAAGTTTGGAGATTGAATATATAGCCTGTCTTTTATCTTTGAGAAGATAAGAAGATGATAACATTTCCTAAAGAGATTTATATACATATATAAAGAGAAAAGAAATTTCTGACTAATGAGTTTGCTTCTTGCTTCAGCTTCTATGAGATTTAACAGGAAATAGTAGTTATTAAAGCTTTATCTGGTCATGGTTTGACACTGGCACAATGCCAGTGACCCCATGAAAATACCCTCTCCCTGGTGTCTGCTGTGAGATGTGAACAGGAATAAGCAAAGCAGGCTCCAACTTAGGGGAAAAAAACTTTATTAACTAAACTACAAGAAAAACACTAAACTACAAAGAAAAAAAAAAAAACACACTAGGAAAATGAAAACTGCACAGATACATCTCCTCCTCCTACCCCCCCAACAAATTCCCAATACAACACATTTCCCAAATCATCAACACTCGGTCTGGCCCCACCCTTTAGATAATCAATCCTCAGTTTATCCAGAGGTGAGGAAGGCTTCTGGTGGCCATGGTGACTCTTCCTTCTCATGTTCAGTGCTGTCACCACTGAACACCAACCAGAGCTGCTTTGAGGGTTGTCTTTTTAAGGATGCATTGTCCCACTCCAAAAAGGCACAGACATTTCTTTGGGACATCTGTCCCCCCCATTTATTTTACACCTGCTGGGGTCAAGGGGTACCCACACTGAACCAGCCTGGTTCTGAGGCCTGGCCTCCCCCTGGACGCAGTCTCTGTATCACAAGGAAACATGGCTCTGTCCATGGCTACACAAAAGAGTCCAGCATAAGCTACTCTATCATCTCTTCCCACTAAGACTCTTCTTCTCTTCCTTGCTCAGACCTTCATCTCAATTACTCAGTTCCTTCTTCATCCTCTACATCCATTTCCTCTCCAGGAAAAGTCAATGCTCTGCAAAGTTTTCATTATCCACAAAAGGGTTAAAAGTTCCTCCAAGCGGCTGGACTCTCTCTCAGTGCATCCCCCCCCCCCCCCCCCCCCACCTTCTTCTCTTTCTCAGCGAGCTGCCTGCTGCTGGCACATATTTATCAAGTTTCAAGGTAGCACAGTCTCAATCACAGGCTGCACTCTCTCTCTCTTTCTCCAAGGAGGGAGGGGAGGAAACGGGTTGCTCGGTGCTTCCCAGTACTTATTTCTTCCACCCCTCAGGGTCAGGCCTACCTCTCCCGGGCTGCGTGGCTTTCACCTCCCCTGCCCAGCAGTCCACTGGTGGGCAGGGGAGGTCTGACCTGCTCCCTTGCTGGAAATCCAAAGATATCTTCCTCTGCAAGTGCTCTGCTGTTTAACCCAGTGTTCTCAGAGGTGTGTCCAAATGTCCCCAGTGGCCACATCAGGTGCTAATCATAAAATCTGAACACCTATTGGTGACCACAGCATATCCCAGAAATCCCATTTCCTGTCAAACTACCACAGAATATCACCCACTGGGAATTATCTGGGTATTCCTATTTTTTAACATCTTGGTATTGTTGGTGTGAAGACTGTGAAGTGTTCTATTGAACTCTTTCAAGGTAAAAGTTTAGAAGATCAAAGATAATGACTTGTGGCTGCATCTCACCACAGCTCTTTTTCTCAGAGAGTCCCTTCACCAATTTCACATTTGTTACTGTCAGAGAAAGACAAACACTGCCAGTAAGGGGAAAAAAATGTGCAAAAAAAAAAAAAAAAGAGGTGCAAAAATTGAACATTTTACCAATGGAGTACTGAATGAACAGCAGTAGAATCACTCCAGTTTTCAGGCAGGAATCAGGGAGGAGAGTAGAAGCCATCTAGTGCACAGCAAATAGCAATGGTCTAGGCAAAGAGGGCAGCACAGTGATCTCCACAACAGCAGCATCATGAATGCCCTGATATTCTTGTAAAACCTGTACCTAATCATGCTAATTATTGTTCATTAGTATGTACCCCATGCTCTTTGTCTAGCACAAGCAATAGGAATGACTTGTGCAGCTTTTTTCCTTGACCAGGGTTACATCCATTTTGGAAGTGGGATCTATTTAAACTTAAACAATAAAGTTATAACTCAAAGGAAATTTCAGACTTATTGAGCACCAAAAAGACATACACAACAATTTGCTAATGAAAAATTGTGCCAGGAAATCGAAGGCTGCTCTAAGACTTAGTTGAATTTAACTTTCGGTGACACTGCTGCACAAGAAGATAATTTATTTCTCTGTTGCAGTAGCTGGTGAGATGTTAAATGTTGTAACTGCATAGTACTGTGCAGGAAAGCACTTGAGAGCAGAGACAGAGTTTGTACATTTGAGAAAATGAGGCCCTAATATCCTATTAACAGCAGATGATTATGAATGAGTGTATTCCCTAAGGCCTCGAGGAAAATAAAGAATCAAAATAAGCAATAATTCTCCAGTTTGTTACATTTGCTTTAAATGGGATTCCAAGAGGAATCCCTCACTATTTCTTCAGCAATGACTAAAGATATGGTTTTGTCATGAAGTGACTTTTTTGCAAGCAAAAAAGCCAGAGATCTGCCACAATCTAATGGGCTAAAGTCGTGTAAATAAAAATATGTTTTTTACACCAAACAAAGAGCAAATGGCATCATCGAATGCAAATACTCAGCTACAATAACTGCTAGGTAATGACTTAAAGTACCTTTTTATTTTACATGATAGTCTGGATTTGGCTTGGCGAAGATTGTAACTGAGTGCTTCACAATTGATTAAAGGTAACAGCCATAAGTACTTTCAAAAATCCTAGAGAGAAAACGTCCTGTCACCATTACTGAAACAGTTTTCTTATGAAGAATTGATGAAAAAATTAGAAAGGTTGAAAATAAGAGGGAAAATTATTTTTCTGAAGAGAAATGTTTTCAGTATTTAAATGAAATAATGCATTATCTTTTTATATCTTATTAATTAGGATAGCTTTGTTTTTATGAAACTCATTATTAGGCTACTTGCTTATCAGGAAGGTTGTCATGCAGCATTATCAGATCTGATCAAGATACTTGCTGTGATTGAGCCATGCCAGTGTAGAGGTGGCCTGAATTCTGTTTGGTACCCTTGGCTTAGGGAGCTGGATCCTCTACTCTAGGAGGAGCTAAGTATCTTTGGGGTGAGGGCCACGAGACCCAGGTGAGATGAGAACCTACATACCGCTGTGCGGGCAAAATGTTGTGGTTTTCCTGCATAAGGTTTGGTTCTCCTCTCTCATTCTTGAGGTCTAGCATTAAATGAAGTAATGCCTCTTACATTAAATTACATTCCAATTAATATGATGGACAGTTTTCCTAAATGTGTTCCTCCATGTAGTTGTGTGTGAAACAAGTTTTCCTGTAAGTAGGAAGTAATCTCATAATGTCTTCAGTAACAAAAATACAGAAATTGTTAGTTTTGTTGGGTAAAGTGAAATGAGTTAAAACACAGTGTGACAAGCTAACTCAGAAAATTGTAGCAGCTTCTGTTTGCTTTCCCTGACACGTTCCTTTGGTAAAACAGTGTGGCCTCTTTAACTGGTTACTGAACTCAGATTCAGGATATTCCTTCCTGTACCCAGTTATATCTGTGGGGCAACTTTAGAAAGTTACTTTTCCATTTCTGAGCCACTTTGTTTATCTGAAAAACAAAAGTAATGACTTACAGTCACACAGTGCTTTGGGACTTGCTTGCTAAAAGGACTGTGCAAGAGTGAGGTATAGTAATTACCGCTATTCCTCAAAACTGCATTTTTTTTTAGTTAACCAAAGAACTTTTGGCATCTTCTAGTTTTATTATTTTATCTTTTATATTCTATTATACCACTAATATGCTACTTTATTTAGTGAATTAAATATTATGAAATTACTTTCTGGTGTAGAATTCTAGCTAATATATTTAGTGTCTTAATAAAACAGCTTTGCTTGGAAGATTAAAATGCAGATGAGATGAAATGCCTGAAGAAAGAATACTCACTTAATAAACTAGTTTATAACTATAATACTGGGGTATGGAAATAATTTTTCAAAACCTATTAGAATACATTAAAACATTATTATCTCTGTGTTTGTTTAAAATAATTCTGAAACCTGTTTTGCAGAGGAGTTGGAGTTTGAAAGGTGAGGTTACCTGGCTGAAAATTGCTGGATTTTATGATTATATATTGCTGCCTTCATATTTATTTTAATTACACTTCTGGATGTATTAATTACTCATATACATAGCTAATACTTTAAGAATCCTTAGTTTAAGAAGTTCATGAGCAAAATGTAAAAAAATATTTCCTCTGCGTATGTAGCTTTTGAGTTTATTGATCATTTACTCATTATTTTTGAAGGCAGAGAGTATAAATGCAGCTCCAAATTTACTTTTTCTGTCACGCAGCTAATTTAATGTGAAGCAAAATGCATGCTTTCCCCATGATGGTCCTGACATAGCTCTAAACTAAGGGTGATACAGTTTCACTGAGTTGTATATGGTGCTGTTCTCTAGAGAACTCTATGTATCAATGAGGATATGAGGATATTAAAGAATAAGTTATATATGTATGTTTTTATATATAAAATTCATATGCAGTATTTTTGCTGCAGAGGAAGGAAAGGCAGGCACCATCTGAAAGCAGGTGACACACATCTAGCGTAAGTACCACACCAAAGAGGTGCCACACCTTTGCATGTGGTCAGAGGAAATAAATCGCAAAGACAGCACACAGATACAAGGCCCCCTATGTGCTGCTCTGAGTCAGTAGCCCACTCTGTTACCTCTCTGTTAATTTTTCCTGTTGTACCTCTTATGCAGAGTTTTGCAATTACAGATTTTGTGAAGAACATTCATAGCGAAACTTCTCGTATTTGATATAATTCTGTAAAGAGGAGAAAAACAGTTGTGGATGACAAAATGACGCCTTTCTGTTAGTCATTAATTTCTCTATTCTTATTAAAAGGAGAATTCTTCTTTAAGAAATTTTCTGCAGGACTCTGATCCCTGACCGGCAGGTCAGCCATAGGCCCTCGTGCCCTGGGCAGGAGCGAACTGAGAGGAGCAGGCTGAGGGGAGCTGCCCCCTTGCTTCGGTGCTGCTGCAGGCTCAGCCTCCACCTCAGCCCGCACCACTCACCCGGCTGGGTGCCACAGGGCAGCAGGGCAGGGGGCAGTGCCTGCCCACTGGCCTTGTGTCCCCTGTGGCCTCTGCTAACCTGACCAAGGGCCAGCCCCTCTCCTTGCCTCCTGATGACTTCTAAACAAATGTTTTCTTGATGGCTGCAGATGCAGCTAGCTAGATGTTCTCCCCTGGTAGATATTTAGGTTTTGATTAGATTGCCCAATTCTACAGCATTTGATAAAGTTAGGAGTTTCAAAGACTGGGCAAAGAAATAGTGACTTCCTCGTGTTCCGGTGTCTGTTAGAAAGCAAATTTCCTTTTTCCCCCTCTTCTTTTTTTTCCTTTTTCCTTTCCCTTCTTCCTGTCCCCTTATTTTCCTTTTTTTTTTAAGGACAATTGGAATAAAAGCTCTCAAATTTCCAAAAAGAATAATTAACATAGTTATTTCAGCTTTTTCTGGGTATGTTAGTCAATTTTATGGCACTTTGATGCATGATAATAGGATAAAATGGATTATTCTCAAAGAGATGGAAAGATGCTGGGTGATTTCCTTTTGTAACTTAGACTCGTGTGAAGACCAGAGACATAGTTGAGGTAAAGGCAATCTGTAATTATCTTAATTAGAATAAACCAATAACTTAGTATTTATAATTTATTTCATGTTGTTCACATATCTTTAGATCAAATTAGAAACATAGGAATTTGGCCTGACAATTACAATTTAATTACTATAAAACATCTCTTTTGATGTGCACAGAAGTAAAATTATCAAAAGGCCATTAAATGACCTTTATTTCAGAAAAGTGCATATAAATGACAGAATGAAAAATGCTTTCTGACAAGGTTTTTAGAAGACTGCCAAAAGATGTCAGACTATGTACTCAGGTGCACATTTAGGTGCCATTACTTGCAGATACACATATGAAAGGCACGGTATAAACTTCAGGGAGCATTTCACTTGCACATATTTTCCCTTGTATTCACAGAATACAAGTAGACAGCATAAAGTTGGGTGGAGCTGCCAGGGAGATTAATTTTTTTATTAACAAAATTTCATTAGAAATCTAATACCTCTATACTCCAGTCTGCAAGTATATTAAATCTTTCATAATTAAGGTATTTTCTGTCCTTTACTGAGTAATCATCTGGGTAATCTCTGCCTTTTCCTTTGTAAAACTTAGTAACAATTAGTGCTGTACATTTTGCAAATAACGGTGGTGAAGAAAACCAGTGCTTGATAAAGTGGCTGAGACTTAGCATGGTGAAGGTAAAAATAGCTTTTGTGCCTTTTGTATTGGATGTGGCATGTATGAAACAAGGTTTTGCAAGGTATAATCCAAACGTGGTCCTTCAGAGAGGTCCAGGCTGTCCGTGACTGCCGATGAAACCGGTTCCTTTCCATTATAGTAACCAGGCAATAAAATACCATGCATGGAAGCAGGCAGCATGCATAGCAGATTTCATTTCAGATGTCTTAAGCCAAAGGAGGGATTCATTCTCAGGAATTGATTTTAATCACAGTCTAAGAGAGCTATCCTACTGCTCACATATATCCTCTTCTAACCAACATTGTCTCCACACAGGACATTGCAACTAAGCATTAAAAATTCCCTTATGTCAAAGGAATATTTGAGTTAGTGCTAAAAAAATTGAATTCTTTGAATGTGACATGTAGCAGCATGTTACACCACTCTGTGGAATTCAAATTGTCTAAATTTGTTGAAAAAACTAAGACTAAACAGAATGGAATAAAGTAGTAAGCACTGAGCAACATAGCACATTATTTTATATATGCCAAGAGGGATAATTGGGATTTACCTCCCAGAGGCTGAAATATGTGCCAATAGCATTGTCTAAAATCAAGAATAAATAGATTACTATTGAAGACTGACTTAGTCCAAGTGACTTAAACATTTACTTTAACCACAGGTTAGTGAACATTTGCAAGTCGTGATTCACACAACAACACTTCAGTTTTTACTTTTTAGTCCCTTTTCTTCCACCAAGGAAGTTTTAGCATTTACTACTAAATTGATGAAGAGCTGCATATAAAGTTTAAATAAACCTGGTAATTTTTTTCCCAAATATGTACAGAAATACTAAAACAACCTAACCCAGTAACCAATTTTTTACTGATTCTTGATTTTATATTATCAGAGTATTCCAATGCTTCTAATTTTCAGAAGTTGTATTTAGTTCTTACTCTATGTTGAATTAAGATGAAAATGTAAATTAAATCAAATTAAAAATGTCAGCATATTTGAATAAAACTTAATGAAGTATGAATATGCAGCATTTATTAAAAAGTGTTTATCACTGAAAAGACAGTGATAAGCTGTGCCTACTCTGCAATTCAAGATTTTTAAACTGGTAGAATTAAGCTTGTCATATTTGCATCATTACTATATTTTTAGTGAAAAAATACCAAGTTCTCAGTTTTGGGGTTTTTTTTCCCTTTTTAAAAATCTATTGGAAATAAGCTGCCTTATCTATGATTAAGAAAAGGTCTGAATCTTGAGAAGTGGCTATGAGTTCCGTTCAACAAATTCTGCACTTTATAAAATCTGTCCCTCATTTTGCTAGTCTTTTATTAAATTATAGGTAGTACAGGTAGTAAGTAGGCAGTCCTTACGTTGTATTTTATGTTAGCTTCATAGTTTATACTGATATGAGACTTGGAAAAAGTTGTGATGTCAACTAATATTATGATTTTAGTAAGAATTGTAATAAAACAGTAAACAAAAAAAAATATACAAGGTAAAATAGTGAGCACTTGGACTTATGTGTGTGTATGTATTTAGTAAAGATTGGAGAGCTGAAGCATGTCCTCATTTTATTCTTGTTGTTTTCCATGTGTGTAATCAGTTATTGTTATAGAAAATATTTCAAATCAGAACTGTTGTGTTGCAAAAATGACTAACAGCATTGCAACCACCAGGTTGTCGTTAGGTGCCATGGTGTGTCGCTGATCTAAAGAAGGACATGCCAGCAAACCTTCCCTCACAGTCTGTACAACCAGATGTGAAATATTTGTGATGCTGTTTGCATGAAGATAACCTCCAAAGTAATGTCAGTTATGAAAAGCATGCTTGTTTTTAACACTTACATAAACAATGCAATCCTCAATTTTTGCATAAGGATGTATTTTTAACCTGTGAATTTCTTTACCAGTCTCCCTATGCTGAAACATAAGAAGTTTTAAAAGATATTTGGGGTTTTTGCAATGCATGATCTTTGACCCTTATTGTTTAGTCAGTATATAAATTGCACAATACTCTTAGCCATGATCATTCCCTCAAAGACCAGTAACAGATTACAGAGAAATTTTACTGTGACAGTTATGCTCAAAGCAAAAATATAGAAAGTTTTTACTATAATGAAAATATAGAGTTTTTAAGGCTTCAGCTGAAAAAGATAAAATGTTATGAACTATTTTTATTTCAACTGAAAAATGTACAAGCCTTGAATTCTTTTGCCTCCATTTTCAAGTCATTGCCTTTGCATATAAAATACCCTCATTTTTTCAGTATTTGAAATTTGTTTGAAATTTTGTATATTCAGTATTTGACCTCCAAATATTTAAAATCCATTTTTTATCTGTGGTCTTTATTGTGTGGTTTATGCAAAGAAATTCTGAGATCATTTTCACAGTTCTTTGATGTAGATATCTGCAAAAGGGTGATGAAATGCTGTCATGACAGTGCTTTTACTTTTGGTGTTTGTATCTGTTTATCTAGTATGTATTAAAAAGACTGTGCTACATTAGCTCAGCATGATTTATCCTGGAGTTATCATTTCCAGATTGTAATTTGAACTATGTAATTTGTCAAGGTTAGGTTTGGTTATGTTGAAAGCTTTTTTTTCCAACCAGGAAGTGAACCACTACAACTATGACTTTCCCTGGCTTTTCCTTTTGTTTTTCAGCAGAGAGCACTCCTACATCTCATGATTGGAAATGAATGTAATTATGAGAACTTTTGTTGTTTCTTCATATACCACTCTCTTTAGTCAGTGTTTTCTCTCTAATTTATGTTTTCTTATTTTGCCTCCCACTTTTATGAACAATACTGTTCTCTAAAGTAAGGGCAGTTGTAAATGACTGAAAAGGACCTTCTTTCCTCACTGTAGTAGTTTATCAGTGCTCTATGGAGACTGTAGAAGAAACATGAACCTGAAAAATGTTCCATAGGTTTACATTTTATCCATAGTTTATTCCTATACCCAACTTCTACATGAAAAAAAGTGTAAATAATAGAAGGTGTTGGAATGCTCTTAAAGACTCAACAGAGGATTATAACTACTGTGAGAAAATGTTATTTTGGTGCTTAGGTGAGAAAGTCGCTTAGTAATGACTATTCCAAACCCCATTTTCTATTTTTATTACCTATCGTGCCTTAATTTTCTACTCAAGCCTTTGTGTATTGGACAAATGGTTGGAATTTCTTTATATCTATCCAGGAGAGAAAACACCACCTCTACGTCTCCTCAGTGACACAGATCCAGTCACAGGGAAGCTCCTGTACAGGTTTTGTACACATTCACATGCATCGCCCAGTTACTATTTCATCTGAGTTGGCTTGGGGAACAGTGACTTACCATACATTCTTCTCTCTTTCATTCTTAAATGATGGTTATAAGGGGTGTGATGATCCTTGGGCTATTGGCAGATTCTGCCACCACCAGTGGGCCAGATGATGCCCCACCAGGGAGGGCATGGCCTGCTCCTGAGTCACTCTCAGCTTCCAGCTCAGCCCCCACAGAGAAAGAACCTGCTCATTCTGCTTCCTGCCACACTTAAGTAAAACCTAAATGTGATGATGCCCTTATGGGGAATTTTAGAAGGAATTTGAGAAAGGACTTGTGAATTATTTTTGATGATTCTTTTTGGTTTAATTTTCTTATTTTCTACAAGGGCAGTAAGGGTGAATTTGGCTCACATCATTACAGTATGGTTCAGAAGGTCACAAGGCACTTAGTTACAAGACCTTTTAAGGATTTATTGACCAATAAAACACTGCCAACAAGGATATTTATGTTTTTGACCCAATCCTTAAATATTTCATTTTATGGACCCATGCTACAGTGTAAGCTTTCTTAGCCAATCATGTTATGATGCACAAACCTAAGGTACTGCATTCTAAACTTCTTGTTTACCTCTGTAACTACTTTTATTTTTTCTATATCATAAACTCTAAAACTCTAAACTTTCTGTTACTTAGCTTAATGTGTCTCTTCTTTAAACTAGAAATCTACATTCTTGCCGCTAACATCTAAGTTTGGAAGCCTTTTCCAAGGTCTCAGACCAAATCCTGTGTTTAATTCTAAGCTTTGGCTTAAAGGCCCAAAGTTCTGATAATTTCTTGCATTACAGATTCCAACACTTAAAAAAATACAGTCTTATGAATGGTGGGCAGCCTTTAACTGACAGGTACCTGAGAAACAAAACCCACCTTTTCCAGTGCCACCAGGTATGATTGTCGAGAGGACAATTCATGTGCTTTTCCTTGAATTAATTTGGAAGCTCACTCCTTTGGGCTTTAAAATCTCAGTTATACTGCAAGAACTCACAGCCTGTGAATAGCTCCATAAAGTTGACACTATCAGCATTATCTAAATAAAAGGGTGTATCATCTAAAATGTGAGTAGAGGAGGAAATGCCAGATGACCATTTCTCTTCTTTCTCCATAGTCTGATTAAAAATTTGTCAAGCAAGAGAAACTGATCCAAAATCAATTTATTTTGTCACAGAATCTTATTCCTCATCTTTATTTCATATAGAAATATAGAATTCTTTGGAGGTAATTTCAATTTCTCCTGTGGAAGTTACTACAATTTGCTTTAGTTTTATTTAATCACATAATTTAATACAGAGATGCAGAGAAAAAACTTATCGGTTCTTGATCATAAGGGCTAGAGAAAGAGATCTGCACCCAGCTGGTTACCAACTTTTTATCTGCATTTGGAAATACTAAAAAAGATAGTGGAAAGTGCTTGCCATTGTGAGGAAAGGAAAGGGTGCTGGGTGCTCTCCAGGAAAGAACCTTTTCCCCCCAGCCTTTCAGAGTAGATGCTAAAAGAAGGGCATGTATCCTTTTGTTTTGAGAAACAGCAGCAGGTTCTCATGTGCTGCATCTAATATTGAACTGATATTTTAGTCTTAGTCTAAAAATCCTTATCAGGGCTTCTATTCAAATTAGCATTTTGGTTAAAAGCAAATCCAAAACTCTCACTGTATTATTTTGTAACTCAGGCAAGTTTGGATGCAAGAAAGCAACATGGACAATTCTACAAGATGCATATCTGTAAGTAGAGAAAATTTAAGTGGCCAGCAACAATAAAATTAAAAAGTAAAAATATTCAAATTCTGCTAGCTTGTCTTTATTTATTTTTCAATGAAATTACCTTATTTTAAGTTTGAAGAGGGAATCAAATATTCTGTTTCACTGACTGGATTTGGGAATAAATACAGCTAGTCCAGGATTTGATTGACAACAAAAATTCCCAACTGAAATATAGTGGATCGCTGATAAATGCCAGCTTCAGCCTTCCCCAGAACCTTGGGGAAATGTAACTGGTCTCTCTGGAGTGCTGTAAAGTTGCTGCTTTTTTTTCACTTTAAGATGTGAATCGATTGATTTGATGAAAAGTAATTTATCAAGGGGTAAAAGCAATAGGATAATTTACAGTGCAATGAGATGATCTGCCATCCCTAAAATTGCTTTCCTGAAATCTAAAACTATGTACAATCCTTTCCTTGGCAAGGCTATTAGTGGGTCTGTGCTTTGCTTCCCACTGCTTTGGCCACAATCTTCTTTCAGTTTGCGATTTTCATGTCCCTGCTCATCCCAGGTCAGTTGCTGGCAGCCCCTGTCTGCATTTCAGGTCTCCTGGCCATTGCTCCCACAGGCAGTATGACTCTGCTTCATCCTGCTCTTGGTATGCTTGTGCTGCTTCATCTCTCTATCCCAGCTCTTGGCTGCCCTGGAAAAACTTTGCTTTTGCCTATTCAATGTCTACTTCTGCTGAGTGGATACCTCTGGGTAGTTCCTTGCTTACAAGGCACTCCCAAAGCAATCTTTCCTCATCCTTTTTCGTAGATTCCTATTCTTCTACTTTGAGCAGTTTCCTGAGCAACACCTCTTCACTTCTGGTCAATTCAGGCTTATAAAAAATCTTCACAATTGTGAAATATCCTCTGTTTCATATCAGAACATATTTATTAACAAAAAATGCTTCTGTTTAGACATGCCAATGTGTTCCATTTTAAAATCTATTTCTACATCACATGTCAAGTGAACACCATTTCTTTAGTCTGGCAGAGCTCATTTTTGTGAAGTTTAAGCACTGAACTTACTATGGAGGACTAAATTATGTTTTTTAAAATTATTGCCTAGGTTGACATTTGAACTGTCCACAAAAAACCTCTTTCTTTTCTTAGAAAATACATGAGATTTCCAGCCATTTGTTGTGGTTGAATTATCTTAAGTCTGTTGTCTTTGCAGCATGTTTTTGATAGTTTCTTTTTATTATATTAATCTAAACTCAATGTTCTTTAACTCATTAATTAAACATCTCTGTAAGGGTTTGCTTAATTTGAGCCTGAGAATTAAAAACTATTCTGAGAATTAAAGAATATTCTATTTCTGAACCAGATCTCCTATACAGAGGGGAAAAAATGCCTCAAACATTTTCGTTCCAAAAAACCCTGGTATATCCCTTAGGCATACAGTTCAGATCATCAAATTGTACCTGGTAACAGAAAATAAATCACTGAGCTGCCAAGTGCATTTAAAAATTTTACTGCTTTATAGTGTTGCATACAAAAACGAGTATTCCCTTCCCAGGAAGAGTTAGAATATAACTGTTTTCAGAGGTTTTCTGTGGTCAGAGATAATTTTTTTTCTCTCATACCTTCTCTTATTTCTCTGCCCATGTTTCTTCTCCCTTACCACTAATCTCAAGAGATGCCTTAAATTACTTATAGCCTTTGTAAGACAAATGATTTGGGGAAAAAAAAGAGCAACATAGTTTGCCTTAATGCAGATGAGCTGAGAATTTCCTTGGAAATTCGAATCTGAGTGTTGAGTAAAGCAAAAAATTGAAATGTTTTCAATATGAGTGAATAATCAGCATATTCCATAATTGAGATCAAAACATTGTACAGCAATGCACATCTCTTTAAACAGGAATGGTTGCATTCCTATTCTTTTTCTTAACCAGTAAGCTACACTACATTGTAACAAAAAATTAAACGTAGATTTCTTTTCCAGTGACAGAGAATAGTCAGGCTTCCAGATCTGCTCCTGGCTCTGTAATATTTACTTATACCATCAAGAACGGGAAGAGAAGATATAAACAAGTTTACTTTTTTTTCCTTTCTTTGTGTCTGTAATTTTCTTGCAAGGACTGCTTCTTTAAAGTAGTAAAATTAACAGCTTAGGTTTGAGAATCATTCTTCCACTCTTTTTGTCTATGGCAGTCCCACAATATCAGATTCTGAAAATCCTGGCTGTTTTAGAGAAAAAAATTTAATACTTTGTCCTTGTTTATTTGTAAACCACAAAAAAAAAAGTATCTTCTATTCATAATTTAATATGTAGAATGTAACATGAAATACCCAGAAGACCTCACTGAGAGTGAGTCCTCCTTGGGACACTGGTAGGTACATGAAAATTCTGTTCTCAGAAGAGCTTCCAAAAGGGTAAATAAAGAGAGTAAACAAAAGAAAAGAGAGATTTGATGTGACTTGCCCTAGTTTGCAGGGAAAATGCCTGAAAGAATTGAGAATAAAACACAACTGTTTTGACTCATGGGTTGCTTCTCTTATAACTGGAATTCAGTTTCTGTAGGCACCTCAAAATATCATTTTCTTTGCTAGTGAAACAGTCAAGAATAAACATCCTTAAGTAAGAAAAGGCAGATTATCATACAGATGCCAAAAAAGATTTAACTAGATTTACAAAGAATTTGCTGTGCAATGTAGCTGAATTCTTTGAAGGAAATTGTGTGAATTGGAATGAGCTTTAAGATGTTCGTATAAGTTTGGTATTAATTGGTATATTAATAGATATACTGTCATATGTGTTTTACAGAAAACATACTCATATTAATGATTTGATTCAGTGAAGATTGGAAAGAATGCTTTCCCCAACTCCCTATAGATTTCAGTTAATGCTAAGACCAGACCTTCAAAAATTATGAGTGCCTTAACAGTTTGGTTTTAAAATTGTTGAGTTTTCTGATGTTGACTGTGGGATTACTCCCACAGACACCACACATAAGGAGCACTCATTGAAACTGCTGACTCATTTCAGAGTGGATAATAATTTAAGTGAATTACCCTGAATTAACTGAAACAGATGTGTTCCTGGTCTTGGCAAAATTAACCTGTAAAAAATTAGAAAGAGTAAATTACTAGTCAGCTAACTTGATCTATAAATTTCTCTCTGGAGTGATCTAATGGAAGTTCTGGGTGCAGGTTTGGGCTGTATGTTTAGCAGCTAATTTGCATCTTAGCTTGTATTTGCCTTGCTACAGTGGAAGAATAATTGAAATTGCATGTACTCTATTAAATGTGTTGACTGAAGCTGAAATTGGAAGAGATTGTATATAAATCTGGAGAACATGGTCAGGTTTGGTCATAAATATGTAACTTTCTGAATTCTATGACATAGTAAGAAATGTCAATGAGTGACAAAGTGTAGATTTACGATTATTTTTTAAAAAAGAAAGTGACTTTTTGGCATGTAATAATTGCAAATGTTTCATCATTTCTACTTGAAAAAATAGAATGGAGGATACATAACTGGAGGTGATTCCTGGGTGAATAGTGAACTAATATGTTCAAAATTCCAGTGGGAAAAGTAAGACTTGTTTGTCTTTTGCGATAGGAATGAGGTCACTCCATTGTTTTGAAAGCAAGAAATAGTTTCTCAATACTCTGGTGGAAGGAATTTATTCATTTGCTCTGTAATACCAAATAAAACTTTTGGAATTATAAAGAATTATCATTCTAATATGTTTTAAAACTGTATCAAGTGACTGATAATATGTAAAGATTTTTCAGGGAAGATGAAAGAAGGATAGCAATTTTATTGCTATCAAAGCCCGACAGCTTTGTCATGAGACCAGCTACTTCAACTTTCATGCCATCTCAGGGAAATTGTAGAGTTTTGATGATGCAGAAAACACAACCACATCTTAGAGGAGAAACGAGATTCGTATTAAGGAAGAGAGGCTGTGTGAACACAAGATTATATTGAGCTGCATTGCTGTGTCTCATAAAAAAAAATCTGACTTATTACTGAGAATTAAGTTTGGTGCAGTAAAGGTGTAAGAGCTGCCAGCTGGGAGATGCGCTGTGTGCTTGGGATGCTCTTCCCGAGGTTGGGCCATTCCCTTCATACTGCAGCTCTGAAGTTCTGGACTAATTCAGTGTTCCAAATAAGCTTGCATGATTCATAGGTTCACTGCAGGCAGGAAGCATGAGGTCTTGTTGAGTTTACATTTACAAAGGTAAAAATGCAAGAACTCTGGGCACTGATTTCATTCAGGTACTTCCAGAAGGTGGGGATAACCCAGGCTGGCAGAGTTTGACAAACAGTACAAAATCTTTCCCAAAGAACTTCTTTGGTGTTATAACACATTAATGAATAAAAAGAGAGCTCTTCTATCTTGTGAGACAGGGGGAGGCATTTTTCCATTGTTAATACAGTAGAAGCATTGCTCTAGAAGAAGAGAAAGCTGGCAGGCATGGAAGAGGGAATTCATCAAGGACTGATAAGACTTTGGCACCCTCTGCTTATGGCCGCAGCCACTTCTACTCTTAAAGGGAGTAATTAATTATAAATGCCTGATTTTATATGGGCTAATAAACACAAAATAACATTTGCTTTTTTCTTCTCTGTTTTTTTAAAATATTTTTTCTTCAATCTACTTCATACCATATCTGTGGCTTTCCCCTCAGTTCTGACATATTATTTTCTTTTTACCTCTCTGTCTCTGCAAGAAAAACCTCATGTTGAAGAACGTGAAAAATGACGTTTTACTGAGTGATCATCTTTTAATGAAATTTGATAGAAGGCCCCTATATCAAACATAGACATGAGATGGGAAGGCAGTTTCATAGGTGAAGACTAATGCAAAGCATGAAAATTATGCAGATTGCATGGAACTATCCTCACTTATTGTTCACAGCAATGTTGAGCTTCTATGCTGTTAACCTTTATTATGTCAGCTATTGTGGTGACCAAAATACCATTATGAATAATTTTGACAAAGCAGAAATATGCCTTGAAGCACAGGTTTTGCTGTTAAAATATTTTCCAAAATTACTTTTGTTCTGAAATCTGTGTAAAAACTTTTGTAATTAATTATTTATTTTGGTTGTAATTACATTCATCTCAGAAGTAAGTAACCTAAAGTATTTCAGTATTTAAATCTATTTTATTTCTCGTATATTTTTAACATTCCCCATTTTTGAGAACACCTATTTTTCAAGTGTTCATTCTTTAAAAACGTAGAATTCATTTGTGCCAGAATGTGATGTGTCTACAGTTCACCCTTTATAGGAACAGCACTTTTTAGTATCTGTAGTTCATGTAAAAAGAGTAACCAACTCTGAATATACTCTTGGAGAAAGAAAAAAAAAAGCACCAAATAAGATTAAAAACCTGACACAACTCATTCAAAGGTGGAAAAATTAAAGATGTAGAAACCATACAGAACCTAGGAGATTTACAACAGTACACCATCTTCATGCAGTATTTTCCACACATTATATACATTTATATATACCCATTCACAGTTTTACTATGAAAGTTCACCTCTTACCTGCTGCTTGTTCTTTTGTTCTTTCTTTGAAAATACACGTAATTAAAATGTACTATATAAGCTGTAAGAGCATGTTACTCTTATAGTAAAATAGGTAGAATTAATTTTTCTCATCTAGTGAGAGAAACATTACATTGTAAACAACATCCCATTTTGATTCCAACTGTGTAACAAAAAAAGAAAGCATTTAAAATTGCATGTTGCATCAGTTGAAGATTTCATTACAACAAGAAAAGGGAAACACAAACATTTTCAGAGCTGAAGTGACCTTTTACGAACAGTTGTTATGAAGATTAGCAAGGCTATTATTCATAAATGAATCATTATTCACCAGCTGTAACTAAGGCAGACTGAGCAGGAACCAAGAGAAGAGGAACTCAGTAATGGTTCTCAGGCTAACCAAAAGGCTCATCAACCTTTGATTCCCTGCTGTCTGTTTCTTTCATTTCATTTGGAAATACCTACTGAGGAACAGGCAGGCATGGAGAAGCAACTGATTCATTCAGAAGGTGAAAAAAGTCCAATCTCAACCCTGAGTCACCTATTTTCAGCAGAAGAAGCTCATTTGAAAAGAAAGGTGAATAGATATCTTGATGACTTGAGGTGTCCCGAGGAGTAAATGAAAAATGCAATTAAAACTGTGAAAAATGGTTCTAATGAACAGAGCTGCTTTTTGTAACATCAGAAATTTATTACACAGTGTCATTACATTATAAATGCTGTGGCGAATTTAATTTCTGTGTTAGTTGCAACATTTTTCTGGAAAGCAATAAGGTTTATATCATTCTGTGAATTATAAGGATGTAGTATGCTGAGGTATGTTGCATTTTTGTTTTTTTTTTTTTTACTTTAGCAGAAGCTCCATTTTCCCTTGACCAAAGATAGGAAGTTATGAATTAAACAAAAATAATTCTGTGTGAAGGAAACACAAAAGTATGTTTTAAAAAACTCTCTGGTGGAAGTCCCCTCCTACCTGATTAGTAGGTACACACCTGAAGATGAGTGCCTCGAGAGCACTAATGAGCATTAATATTCATGAACTGGCTCACCAAAGATCTCCATTTGACCTATGAGAGCCCATTGCAGCTCCTCTCCATGTACTTGCCTGGGCATAACATATGCTCTAGGTTCTACAGTCATACTTGTGCACCTACAAAAATAAATAGCTTTGTACCTACTTTAGGTGTTAATTTACTGAACTGTGAGACAATGCAGTAAAGGGAGATGTAGGTTTTAAAGCAGAGCTTGTTCAGGCTGAGCACAGGTTTAACTTACTACCTAGGTTGTAGGTAGCTGCAAAATTCACATAAAATGAAATGTTTTAATAGCTACCTACATGTTTTGAGGAATTTTTTTTTTAGTATCTGCCCAAAATATCAATACTTCTGTATCGAGAGTCGGATATTAGAATTCTAAAGGAAAGATTTACTACTCTGAGTAAATGATTCTATAATTCTAAGTAAAGAAAATTAAGTCTTTTTGGTATCAATAGACATGCTGCAAGTATTTATCTCCACTGGTAATGCTGGAGAGAGAAATAAAAACTTTCCCCCGGAATACTGAGCAATTTCCTTATCTCTAGGTAGAAAATTTCAACTTTTATTTGAAACACCTCTAGCAGTGGAAGACAAATTTTCCTACTTGAAAAATGAATTATCCTATCTACAAAAGAGCTATACATTTAGAAAAAAAAAAAATAGCTCATCTATATTTTCTAGGGCCTGTTGTGTTTTTATCTTCTAATATAGCAGAAGATGTCCTTTATATTAAGTTTCAAATTGGGAGTTTATTGTTATTAGCAATAAGAGAAAACTAATTACACTTGAAAGCTGAGGACACCTGATGTGGAAATTGTCTGTAGAAAGAATATATAAAATGTGACAAATGTTTTCAAGTGAAATCAACTTTAAATGTCATCATTAAGTATGTTGTCGATCATTTTGTGGAACCATTTTACTATTGCGAGTTATTTGTCATGAGACATTAAAAAGACATTCTAAAAGAATAACATTGTGAGTCTTACATCTGAAACAAATAAATGTGTTAACTCTTTAAGAAAACTTGTATCTTTAGTCACAAGCATCAGGTAGAAGCAACTTGGAGATTTTTAAGGTGTAATACAGAAAAATTAAGTCCTGGCATCATTGTAACAAAATCACTGTGGCCTGAGATATAAGTTTTGGACAAATGAGGCAGAACAGGTCTTTGATGTGTTCAAATATTTTTAATCCTTTTAAAAATGTTTGGAAACTGACCAATGTTCTATTTTTAAGACTATGAGGATTAGTTTCTAGATTTATTGCAAAGTTCCTTTTCATGGATGCTATTGGTGAGTCTATGTTACTACTTTGCACCTAACTTTTGCATCATATGAAAATACTTTGGCTCTTAACTGATTGTTTGTGCTTTATAGAACACATATTGATTGTATTTTGTGATAAATTTTCTTTAAGGTAGTAAAAAAGTTAAGTTTTACAATTGAATAATACCAATTTTGTTTCTCTTGATTTTAATGCTACCAAAACAAGTGTTGGTGCTTATTCTGTGTTCTATCCTTTGGAATATATATATTTTATCCTTTAAAATCTCTGCTTAGTTTTATTATCTTTTTCTGTGTATGAGATAGTTTCTTTCTTAATGTTCAATCAACCTTCCAGGATTTAGGAGACCGTGACAACTACCTTCAAAGCCTGACATTAATTTGCATTTAGGTATTGTAGATGGCTAACTTGCTAAACTGTTGAGTATTCAGAGGCTTTTGCAGATACATTTGGTTAGTCAAATATTAACAAAGATCCATCCACATGTTCTGCAGCCTGTGAGCATGGATTTTAGAGGTCAATTTTTGAAAGCCTTCATTGTTTCTGCAAATCCATGCAAATGTTCATGCACATATGCAGGGACATACACTGAAAATTTTGTTTTGGAATAGAAGGAACTTTTAGAAAAGCTACTATAATGTGCTCTAGAATAACCAGTGTTAGGCATTTAAGGTATAAAAATGTTTTTTGTTTAGGATATGTTCAAGAGGGAGGATTTTCCCTGCTCTCCCCACTATGTTCATATGTGTGTTTAAGCCCTAGTTACTGCAACTACTGTGCTAAACTTCTTTGGGAGTACATTGCAAGGTGTAGAAACAGAAGGAAAAAGAACAAATTTACTGGTAAATTCCTTTAAAATTGTGCACTATGTAAGTGGAGAAAAGCAGATTGCCATTAAAAAAATATCATCTTTGAGATGGCTGTTTGATGTGTGTGAACTGTGCAAGATGTATTCTATTTCATATGACTTTACTGATTCCCACTCTAGTGCTGCTCCTGCCAGGACATCCATTCTGGCTGGAGCACTTCAACTGCAAATGCAGCTGCTCAAGTTATCTCAAGGTCAGTCATGCTTTCATAAACCAAAATAATTTTTGACAAGATTGAACTTAATTGGGCCAATTGCTGTATATTAAAATTTTAAATTATGCAAATGGATTTGGCATGCAGCAGCTATATTTGGAGTCTGCTTTGTTTTACTTCTTTTAATTGAGGAATTCTGGTGGCAAAAGACCTCTTGTATGAGTGGATGCTCATACCTGGTGACCTTGTACCCAAGAAAATCATTACTTGTGTTCGCCAGAAATCCTCATTAAACAAACTTAAATTTGTTCCACTGTTTGAAACTTGAATATCCCTGATGGACTGTGATGAATGCTGTTAATACATGTAATAAACTTTCAGCTTTTTAAAGAGTGCAACATGGTAGTGTTTCATGTTATTAGGCAAAAAGGAAGTAGTCATATAAACAGAATGCAGAGTTTTAATCAACTGGAAAAGGTTATCTGTACTACATACTGTAAGACTTATAATAGTTTAGAATTAATGTTGGGCATCAGGTGTTTCTACACCCACTGGGGAGAAAAAGGGTATGTTCCCTGTATGTTCCATGGGCATGTTCCCTGTTAGCTGAAAAAATAGCCTGAGATTCAATTATGTACTTCTGATTCCTTTCGGAGCCTCTTTCTTTTCAAAAATAAAGCAACCAACCTTGCCCATGCAGTTGCCCAACTGGTGTTTCAGGTGCTGAACCCCATATGAAATAATCTCCTCTTCACTGTAGATCAGGTAATACTAAGCCAGCCACTGAGTTCTTAAATGGACAATTAATATGGGAAATGGAGATTATAACTTTAAATTTCATGATATGGAACAATGCAGCATAGAAGTTCCCTGCTATGTTCTGTAAATAAAAAAATAAATAACACAAAAGCCTGCTTATAATTTCACACACACTAGTAATACTGCATAAATGCTTTTAAATGACATCTCTCTTTGAGCAGTTTTCATTTGTTATGCTTTAATTGTTAGGAATGCTTAGCGAGCTGACTTCAGCATTTGTTACTTTTAGGAAGGAAGAAAATCAGTGCTGTACCATTTCAGTTACAAATAAAAGGCAAAAAAGAAAATAACGAAATTAAGTTGCAAGACTATTACAGTTGGCAGAGGGAAGAGGAATGGCAGAATAGCTTGTGTTGACTCACCCTGAGCAGAAAAAAAAGAGTGTAGGAATCTGATTATTTCATGCTTAAGAAATATGTTTTGGTTCAGCAAAACTCACCAGACTAGAATAAGATTGATACAGTTGCAGGTATCTTTACTCCAAAATGAGGAGGATAGCAAATGACTGCTGGAGGAGGAAAAGGAAGTCACTGTAGTGGAAGAAGGGATTCTTTTGGTTAATAATAGGTATTTAAGTTTGGGGTTGGTTGGTTGCTTGGAGGTTTTTTATTTTTATTTTTTTTTTACATGGGGGATATTTATGACAATAATGCCATTATTCTAGGGGTAGATATGTATTCTCATGGAAAGATATTGAGATATAGATGCATTATTTTACATGCACTCCTCAATCAGAGGAGTTTCCAGAAAGTGTGGTAATCTGTATTGCTGATTTCTAGCTTTATTAGTACTCATTCTGAACAGAAGCCTTGGCTCATTTTGGTTTTTTAGCTCTCATTTTCTGATAATCAATCATAATTTGGCTCCAAATAACTGGCATAAAGGGATGGCATCATTTTTATTGTAGCAGAAATTTGTGAAGTAAGCTAAGGGCAAACTTGGTCAAGAATGCTATGGTTTATTTAAAAATAAAGTAAGTATTCCCATGTTATTAGCCAACCAGAATGCTAGAATAAGCTGTGTTGGTTTTCACTGCAACAAGATAAATGTAGTGTTGTTGGAAAGTTTCAGGTATCACACACAGAATCACTAGGCTGTAAGAGACTTTAAAGATCGAGTCCAACCCAGCCCTAACACCTCAACTAAACCATGGCACTGAGTGCCACATCCAGTCTTTTTTAAATACATCCAGGGAGAGTGACTCCACCACTTCCCCAGGCAGACAATTCTAGTGCTTTATCACCCTTTCCATAAAAATACATTTTCCTAGTACCCAACCTATATTTCCCTTGGCTCAGTTTAACACTGTGTCCTCTGGTTCTGTCAGTTGCTGCCTGGAGAAAGAGACCAACCCCCACCTGACTACAGCCACCTTTCAGGAAGTTGTAGGGAGTGATAAGGTCGACTCCAAGTCTCCTTTTCTCCAGGCTAAACACCCCCTGCTCCCTCAGTCATTCCTCACAGGGCTTGTGTTCCAAGCCCTCACCAGCCTTGTTGCCCTCCTCTGGATGCACTCAAGTGTCTCAACGTCCTTCCCAAGCTGAGAGGCCCGAACTGGACACAGCACTCGAGGTGTGGCCTCACCAGTGCCGAGTACAGGGGAAGAATGACCTCCCTGCTCCTGCTGGCCACACTATTCCTGATACAGGCCAGGAATTCCTTGGCCTTCTTGACCCCCAGGGCACACTGCTGGCTCACATTCAGCCAGCTGTCGACCCTGAAGTCCCTTTGTGCCTGGGCACTGTCCAACCACACCATCCCCAGCCTATAACGTTGCAGGGGATCATTGTGGCCAAAACGCAGGGTTTGGCATCTGGACTTAAACTTCATTATTCTGACCATCCAGCCAACCTTTCCAGGTCTCTCTGCAGAGCCCTCCTACCATCCAACAGATCAACACACACTCCCAGCTTAGTGTCAATCTGCAAATTTACTAATGAAAGACTCAATCCTGTGATCCATGTCCCTGATGAAAATATTGAGCAGAACTGGCCCCAGCACAGGTCCCTGAGGGACACCATTAGTGACTGGCCACCAGCCCAATGCAGCACCATTCACCACCACTCTCTGGTCCTGGCCATCCAGCCAGTTCTTAACCCAGCAAAGAGTGCTCCTGTCCAAGCAGTGGGCTTCCAGCTTTTCCAGGAGGAAGTTGTCGGGAACTTCCCCAGTGAGCCAGGACTGTTGGTAAATGACAGCGGCTTCACAAGTTCATCTGCCAGCTCCCTCATCACCCTGGGATGGATCCCATCTGGTCCCATAGATTTATGAGCATCCAAGCTGCTCAGCAGTTGTCGGACTGCCTCCTCCTGGATAACAGGGAAGACTATTAACCAATCTGACAGGATAACATTCTGCTCACTGACAACATATACCAAACCAGGAGGACAGTTGTCCTGAGGACAAGCCATCTTCCCACTAAAAACTGAGGCAAAGAAGGCATTAAGCACTTCTGGCTTCTCCCCATCTGCAGTTACTAAGTTCTCTCCTACATCCAGTAGAGAACAAAAGCTGGTCTTACCCTTCCTTTAACCATCAACATATTTGTAAAAACATCTTTAATTATCCTTTCCAAAAGTTGCCAAACTAATTTCAAACAGAGCTTGGGCCTTCCTAAATTTTTTTCTACATGCCCTAGCAAACCCCTTAAATACTTCCTGAGAGACCAGACCCTCCTTCCAAAGATGATACAGCCTCTTTTTACTCCTAACTTCCTTCAAAAGCTCATTGTCCATCCAGGCTGGAGGTTTGCCTTGCCAACTCATCTTTTGGCACACAGGGACAGTCTGTTCCTGTGCCCTCAAGATCTCTGTTTTGAAGCACACCCACCTTTCCTGGACTTCTTTTGTTTGTAAGTGCTGTTCCCAAGTAACTGTATAAGTCTCCTAAATAGGCCAAAGTATGTAAGTTCAAAGAATGGATCTGAGAAAATAATTATTTGAAAGAGACATAATTGTATCTAGGCCAAACAGCTTAATACTAGAAGAGTCACCTTTCTTTGTTATATTTTAAAATTCATATTAAAAAGTGTTAAAGATGACTTTGCACAGTGTATTATGCCTTGTGTGCTTGTAATTGCAATTTCTTACAGGTACCACTTATTTTTTAAAACTGATGAGACAGCCATGTCTTTGAGATAAAACCAATTATTTTATGGTCGTAGAATGTGATGACAATTCATCACAACCTTCTACATCATTCCAGAGTCACATTCTGTGTTCACTATGTTCAGTTAAATTTGATGTAGTTCTTATTTGCTGTATAAAAGGATCCTCAAATTCAAAGTCTTGATAAATCTTCTGTAATCTACAGATAAGTCTACTTACCATAGATTAGAAGCTTCCTCAAAAAAGAAGGGTCATCTGTGGTTGAATGTTGCACATGTTTTTCAGGTTTCTTCAACTTACAAACTAGCCATATTTCACACTAGAGTATATATGAATGTTATATGACCTGTCAGCTGTCATGAATGAACTACACAGCTTTGTGAATTATTGTGCCTCATCTGAGCTGGAGAACCTGCTCATGAATGCATCCTTAACTGCACTTACAGCTGCATATATACTATAAAGCACAATAAAATAAACACTTCATTAACATGATTGAGTTGCAACGGCTTATCAAGTTTCCTCCTGTTGCTTGACTTTTGCTATCCATTACTTGGGTGGGTGCTTTCCCCGCCAAATTGAGAGATAATGTAGTTTCATTTTAGATTTGAGATAGATCACATGGATAGCAGATTCAGGATCTGAAGACTTGTAGATTCTGACACATCTAAAGATTAGTTGAAGAGTATTAGCGCCTCTTTCATTGTTTTGCAAAAATATTGATTAGTTACTTGGGAAAAAGTTGTCAAGATGGCCACTGTTTACGTCCCTTGAAGTTTCCTTAACCTTATTTTTGATGCATGCTTTGAAGCATAGTTTTTCACACTAATTTCAACAAGATGGTAAAGTGGCAATAGAGAAATGCAAAAAATTTACAGAGTAGGCAAATTCCATTTTAGGATTAATTTTGTGGGTCCCAGCTAGGAGATAAGAGGTCTTATTTTCTTCAAATATGAATATATAGAAATCAACTAGAGGTTAGAGAGGCAAAATTCAAATTCATACCCTAGGAGTTCATTTTGATTTATATGTTCTCCACTCCTTTCTAAGAATTTCTTTTAATGAGGGAAACTTTTAAACTGTTGTTTCCTCTTTCTATAGAAAATTAGGGGTTGTGTTACACACCTATGATTTTGTGCTTAGATTTGCCTCAACAGAGGAACAGTTAAGAACTGCACTCACAACAGAAGTATGTATAACTATAATGAGCAATATGTTTTTTCTGCAAAAATTTGGGATGTAAAAACTGGTAAATCTTTCCTCTCTATCTAAATGCTAATGACTTTTCCCTCATTGTGATAAATACTAAGAGCTAAGAGGAAGAAAATTCAATATCTAAGGGGGGGAGCAGCAGACCAGAGAGGACAAAATTTCTTACCTTCCACCTCCAAAAGGGTTTTGTTACTCAAGTGGAGGAGAAGAGAAAGTTTCTCTCCTTCCATCTCCAAATGGCTCTTAGTAATCAAGGAGAGGAGCCAGCTTCTTACTGTCTGTTTCCCACTAGCTCTTTGTACTTAAGGAGGGGAAAAGAGAATGGAGGAGAGAAGAAACAAGGAGAGACAGAAAAAGAGAAGAGGCACCTGCTCCATATCAAGAGGCACTCTTTCTTCTGGCCCTCTTCCTCAAGATTTTGCCTGACCCCTCAACCCTCCCCTTTTATCACACTTGTCTTTATTACTCACAGGTGCAACCCATTAAAGGCAAGGCTGTTCCCCTTCTTTGGTAATTAGCACACCTGTTAATTATCAGTGGCCAGGTCTCCTTTGAAGTTAATTTAAGCTCATCCAGTACTGTCTGGGTTTCTTCTCTTAAACAGTTTCCAAGCAAGTTTCCTTCAATAAGGGGCAACTCTATGGAAAAAACCATTTTTATTTTGGAAAATTTTTCCGAATTATATCTTACCCTTTAGCCAAAGAAAAAGGGGAAGCATCAAAGTCATTTTATACCTGCATAGTAAATATAAACTTGGCATGTTTGCTATACAATAGGTTTGCTCACTATGAGACCATCTGATTTATTGGGGTTGAAGTCAGACAGCAAGGTAGGTTTGACATATTTTGTTGCAAAAAATCCAGGATTGTCTAGAGAAAGATTCTATTTTTAGCTCAAAATCAGTGTTTGCCTGCAGATACTTGAGGTGCAGCAGCATAGTCAATGACATCAATTGTATATTTGTGTCTTAGCATGTGTCAGCAGTGTCCTGGCATACCAGGCTTTGTTAACAAAATTGCAGCCAATTGACAAAGGAAAATGATTACTGTCCTTTATCTGATATTCATTAGATCACATTTTGAATGTTCTCAGTGCAAGACATTGGTAAACTGGGGGGAGCTGAATGAAGGCCAACAGAATGGTCAAGGCTGGCACACCTGCCCTGTGAGCAGAAGCTGCAAGAGAGAAGTTGTTCAACGTAAAGACAAGATGGTTTTGGTAACACCTTACAGCAGTCTGTCCATATCCACAGGGAAGTTAGCCAGAATGCAAATTCCTCTTACGCTGGGGCATGGTAGATGAATGAGGAACAACAGTCCCAGACTAAAAGAGGAGAAGTTCCAACTGGAACAAATTGTCCAAGGATCTCTGTGAGAACAGCAAAGCACTGTGGCAGGCTGCCCAGGAAGTTGTGGAGTTTCTGCCATGGAGTCTTTAAACACCTGACTCAACAAAGCCCTGAGCAACCTGGCCTAAATGCTGAATTCATTATTGACTCTGAGCAGGATGCTAGAGCAGATGCCTATCTGAGATCGCTTCCAACATGAGAGAGCCCATGGTACGTCACCTTCCAAATTCTCTCATGATTATCTTTGGGTTATGCAAGCCACTGAATATATTCCCATTTTCTTAAGGAAGGTCTAAGTGCAGAACAAATCCATGAAAAGTAGTATTGTAAAAAAAGTATTATTTATTAATTCATTAATAAACACTCATGGTACCTTTCTAGGCTGCCTTGCCAAAGAAGCATATGAAAATGTTGTGAGGAGAGCAAACAGCTTAAAAGCACTGAAGGAATGGAACTAGAGTCTAGTAATAAAAAAAACTGAAGGAGAGTGATAGTCTTTATTCAGCTGGATCTCAGGGCTGCCAATTTCTGTAATAGCAGTAAGCTTGACATATATGCATATGCTTGCCTGAGCCTCAGGGTACATTTTATCAGTAATAACCTTAGTTCCTGGCCAAGGGTACTCTGCCAACATAGGCTAGGTTTGAAAGGCCAAGTCAAGGCATTTTCTCTCTAATAAAGGAACAATAAAAATATCCTTAACCAGCTGACCTATCTGAAGAGATTACAAGAGAATTTGTCCTTTTGTCCACTTTTATCTGTTCTTGAGTCTGTAATGCAAAACAATAAAACCAATAATATCACAAAAAATAAAACAAGAAATATCACAAACCAAAGCTTTTAATTTCTGAAAATGATATGTGTTGTCCTGAAAGTTAATTCAGGTTTGGCTCCTTGGCCATGCTGTGTCTCCAATGAGATGATTTCCTCTGAAGCTGCAGTCAGTTATCTCAGGAGGAATGCCTAGCAAGCTAATGAAGGTAGGATGACCGTCAAATTTGTCTTTAATGACATAATTTTATATGCCCTTGTATTTTTTGACAGTCAGCACTTCTGTGCTAGAAATTTACTGTGAAATTAAAGAAGGGTGATAACTTTTAGAAGTTCCAGCTGAGATTTAGTAGCTTGTTACTATGTATCAAAGACATCACCTAACATCTAAAGCAGGGGTTCGGCATGCCTCTGATCTTTGTCTATAATTGTGACCAATGCTAGCTTGGTAATGTTGAGTAAGTTGGTGTCTTTCTGATGTTTAAGAAACAGACAAATCAAAGTCCCATGGACCCATTATTTATTTATTTTAAAAAAGTCATTATGAACTCAAGCAATTTGGAACACTGGAATAAAATAATGGTAGAATGACAAGTATTTCCTAAAAAATACGCTTGCTGTGGATGAAACTAAAGACCTTTGAGATTACCTTTTATGCTATGAAATATTTCTAGTGCAAATGAGAACAAGTTTCTGATTTCTATAAAAGGTGTTTTGCAGTTATCATGCATAGAAAATATGTCCCATGATTACTTCACAATGAATAGGATGAAGACATACAATGTAAAGGGGAGACATGAGATAATATGCATTAGTAAATTTATAAATTCACGTAATCTCTATGCTCCTGAGAAAACCAAGGGTGGATTGGAAATCAATTTCTCTGCAGAAAACAAGCTTCCCCATATAATGCTATCATTATAGCATGTGTGCTACAGTAGTATCAGTGTATTGTACCTCTTCCTCCATCCCCTCTCCTTTTGTAACAGCCAAATTTTTGGGTGTGGAATAGAGGGCTTGCAAGTGCTTATAAACCTAAAGTTAGTGATGTGTACAATGCTTTTAATAAACTTTCAAGGAAATACCACAGTCATGCTTCTTTTGGAAATAATGGATTTCTTCATGTAAAGGTACTGTGAAGGATGTTTGAAAAGGTGTCATTTACTTCCATGTGCTTGCCACTGTGGCTTTTTCTACTGTTTGAAACCTTCACTGACCACATTTCAGGGCTATTAAGAGCATTTATTTCTGTTAACTGGTTTCCAAAAGCCATTCTGATGTTGCTGGTAGAAACTTCGTGAATATTTCAGATTTTTTTTTGTGTGTTTTGACACAGCAGCATCTAAATATACCAACTTTATACTGCAGAAATACAGCACTTTCAAAGGATTCTGCAGTGATCAATGTTAACCAAAAATGTTCAGTAAGTGAGATCAATAATCCATTCAGTAATGCTGAGAAATTGTTCAAGTGAATTCTTAAAACAAAAAGCAATTTCTATGAGAAATACTAATCACTGTACAGATGCAAGGCCGCACATTAAAAAAAAAAAAAAAGTAGAACAATGAATAAAGTATTAATTCTAAATATCCTAAATATCAGTCAAATGATTCCATGCTCATTGAAGGGGTAAAAATATCTTTGGGTAGGTAATTTCTTTGGACTCTTACCTGGGGTTTTTCCAGCAAGCACATACAGAAGTATGTAGTCTCTGACTCTCACTCTCTTGCTTAACTCATCAAAGTAATAAAACCATGTCCTGTGTTTCTTTTTCTCAGTCAACATATATAAACAAAAAGAATATCACTTTCATGTTTAAAAGGCTTGAAAATATAGAATAATTTAGTAAAAAGTACTTGTAATGGAGGAAATTACTGAAGTTGGGATCAGAGATTTAGACTTTGCAGAGATGTGGACCAGGCCCAACTTTTTCACCATTATCACATATCATTCTTCCTTAGTAACCTTCAATCTTTATGAAATGTAAGCTGAAAATTCTCACAGATTGTTGTTGACAGGTTTTCTTCATGTGACCTGCTAATCTCCAGTTGTATGAAGAGCCCAACACTCTTGCTAAATGGCTATTGTCTGGTGTGTGTGGGTGTGTGTGTGTGTGTGACATGAAAAAGAAAATTATATCCACTATAATGCCACAATAATGCTGCACTCTTATTTCTTCCAGATACGAATAAAATATGATCAATATATAACTAATTTATCCTATACTGTCAATGTATAAATTTATTTGAGTACCTTTTGTTGAACTATCTTAATGGAGATCATGTCATTGAGAAATAAACACCGAAATTCAGATATGATCTTGGTTATCAGTTTAAATTCTCCATTGATTACTTAAAATTGAAATTATTTAAATGAGAATAGGTATCCAAGAAATGAGGATAGTTCTGAACAATTTATTGGTATTGAAACCATGAATAATTCAGGACCTGCATATCTTTAAATGACACGTCATGAACTAGATTGTTGCAAATTACAAGAGTATGACAATGATATAATATCACATAAATCTGATATTCATCTACAAAGGTTGGTTGTTTGTCAAGCTGTTTGTAGGTTTGCAGCTGACCTTTAAAAACTTGAGGATGAATCAAAATACAGCATGAACAATGAGAGTCTTTCAACAAGTAAGTGTAATAAATCTACCCACTTAGAGACTGAGGCAAGTATAATATATAAAACTAAAGACAAGCTTTAATAGACACGCAGAGCATAGGGAATTAATTCTGAATATAGCGAGATTAATTATAGCTATGGTCACACTGAGGGCTGAAGATGTATGAATGCATTTGCGTATTTAAGATTCCATACCCTACTTTTAACTGTATCTTGAAAGAAACCATCCTAAAAGTTATCTTTGTGAAACAGAAAACCTGGAATTTCAATCCCTTTACCTTTTGAAATTGTGGTTTAGTCATTATAATTGTACTTCAGTGTAGAGAAACTCTACTTCTCTTTTGTATGGTTCTGGTTGAATTCTAAGGTGGGGGGGGGAGGAAATGGAGAACTTAAAAAAAATGCTAATTGTGAATTTCTGGCAGCTGCATTTTTAACACAGTGTGAATGAGTATAAAATGCAGATTGTGAGATCCTTAGGACAAGGATGCTGCTTGTTTGGTTCAGTGCAAGGTCAACATAAGCCTTACAACACTGGCTCATTACTGGGGCTCTTCAATGCAAGTCTAGGAAACATTAATCTTAAAGCTAGTGCCTGGACTTCTCCTGATGCTGAATAATTTCTGTGCTTATAATATTTGCTTAAGGTAGTAGGAGGCTTATTGTAGTTTGCAGCCTCAGTAAACAAACTTATAACTCTTGGCATTTCCCTTTTGCTGGGCAAAGTAGTATAATTTTAAATATTTATGCACTATTTATGAAAATATGACAAAAGAAATGTTGTTCTTCTAAAGACTAATAAGCAATAAAAAAAACCCAAACAAATGAACAAGACAAAAAAACCCATTAAGATCATTAAAAAAATGATTGACAATTGGCAACTTAGAAGATAGTCTTCCACTTTTTAGTACAAATTACAGAATTTATATTTTTCTTTCTAGCTGACAGTTGAAGAAGATATACTGTATGTGCTTATTACAGATGGTAATCTTTCCTGAACAAGTCGCTTGCTTTTCTGCTGAAGATCAGGATTGATTGTGATGGCAAGAAAAATTCAAAAGTTGCAGTGTATATGATTTTCTGAGCAAGGAGAAATGAATGTATTTAAAGTATCAGCTTTGAATGTTAAATTTAGTCTTAACATCGCATTACTAGCTGATGAGGTATCATGCTTAATCCATCTGTGCCTGAACCACAGGTTGTGTTTAGTTAAAATGATTGTGCTAAATCAAAACTCAATTTTCAGTGTGGTACATTCAACCAAACACCGAACATAATCATGTTTAAATTGGGGCTATAAAATAGAGTTCTCATGAAATGTGAAGCTGGGCAGAAATAATTTGGCTATGTCCTTCAGAAACTCCAGCTATGAGACCTGAGTTATTTCAGCATTTTGAGCAAACACCAGTGAGTTAAGTTCTCCCTTTGCATTACAAGAGAGTTTTATCCTGATCAAAATTGAGTTTGGTTATATTTATGAACTTAGTGTTTTTCATGCTTACTGGGATACCAAATAGAAAATAAAGCCAACTGAGTACCCAGCAAAATGAGAGGATTTGTAGCTCTTTGAACAGGTGAAGCTCTGTAGCATGTGTGACTATGCCTTCCTCCTTCATATGTGATAGGTACACATATTTGTATGGTTTATTGTTGCTGAGATGATTATCAAATTATAAGAAGCTAAATTTGCTGTCTAGTGCTAATACTGTAAAGGGGATTTTCCTGTCACCCTGGAAGTTTTCTTATCACACATGACAGTGTAGGAACCGTAATGCTTTAATTTTAGACTATCTCTCTTACAGTGTGCAACTGTATTAATTTTTTGGTAAAATGAATACAGTAAAGGGTTTGTTTGTTTAGGATAGAAACTCACATAGAAAAAAGTGCATGCTGTTCTTACACTTTGTGTACAGTGAAATTAGTAAGGTAGAATTATGTAGTAAATGATTACTTTGTGTGTATCACTTTGGAAAGGTAAGGAGACATGAACGACATACTGAATGCACTGAACATAAGTGAAGAGACAGCCTGTACTTTGAAAAGAATAAGTCAGAATGAGTAGTCATAATAGTGAATTATTTGTATAAGCAGATTCAAATTTCCACCTAAATGTGTAGCCTGTCCTCTGAAATCTGTTGGCTTTGTCACCGTGGTAAGATTTGTGCTCAATGATGATGTTTAAGTCTAGGACTCCCTGTCTGCAGTTGTGCCTCTAGATCCAGCTTCTCTTTCCATCTGGCAGAGCTGTTCTGTCAAAGTATTGGAAAGGTTAGATTAAGCGTGGCAGTGGATGCTCAGGTTAGCCAAGCAGGCTGTCATGGCTCGCATAAAGTATGCATGATACAAAGTTTTGTAACATTGGTCATGGCATCTGAGTGACATGGAGCCTGTTCCAGAAGGTTTTTCTAGGATTGCTCAAAAAATAGTGATTATTTTGAGAAGCAAGAACTGCATGCATTACAGGGACAAGAGTGGTATTTACTACACTGGCATTTGAATTTACAGGAAAAAAACAGTACTTCATCTTTTTTGCTGAAGAATAAGAATAATGTTGTAAATGTTGTGCTTATGGACAAAGTGTATCTTGAGCTCAAGAAATCAATGCTTCTGAGTGTCTCCAGTGGAAACAATGTGGAGTTTAAAAAGAAGACTTGCATAATGTTAAAATGAACAGAATTTTCAGTCATTTCTCTTTGTTTGTTAAACTAACACTGCCAATCTTTTTTTTTTTTTTTGCTCAACTGTTGCTTAATCTTAAATTAAAAATATTGCTATAAAACCTTGCACTTTCATTTCTTGTGTAGTACGATTTGTGAGAAGATGGAAGCACAATGAAAATTTGTATTTAACAATAATTCAGAACAAGGTCACTATATTTTTTTTGTCTTCTGTTAAATTAGGCTTTAGCAACTACTTTGGAGGCTATTTGTGAATATTTGGATGTAGAGGTTAAATGTTTCAGAAAACATAATATGTCTGTCTTTGTATCACCAAGTATTGGGCTGTTGTCTGGAACTACAAGTGAGAAATATGGCACTTATATATCAAACGTACCCAAAGTTCCAACTGAATAGCGTTACGAGTTTTGGAGAGCTTTTAATAGCAAGGAAATAATGACTCTACAGCACATTAATAACATTTATTCTTGTTTTTCAACGAATGTCAAAGGGCTTGTTTGGTTGAGTATTCTAAAACAGTTTCCCAGGGAAATACTAATGCTAAACAATCACTGTTTTGACATCTTTCTCATACAACTTGGTATCTTACAACTGTGATGATCCACTTAAACTGTGGAAGAGTGAGCTGTGCTGAAACACTGGAGAGAAACAGTGTGCTGGGACTTTGTTTAAAAACAGTTTCATTTTCTTGTTATCTTGATATATCTTCTTTTTTTTTAATCTCCAGTAGAACAGCTTAATATTGCTTTTTCAATACTTTGATTAATTTTCTGAATTTTTCTGTAAAGATAAAAACTAGGAATATTTGAAGGAAGAGTTTTCTGCTGGAGGAAAACATAAATGCTCATCTAATGGAATAGTTAGAAAAACTCCCCACCTTGCTGTGTTAACAAAAATTGTGAATTCAGACTCTTAAATCTGAAGTTTCTAAGTAACAGCACTGAGTAATGGAAGAGTGCTAGAAGATACTGATGCAACCAGAAGCAGCTGTAAGTAAATAGAGCTAGGTTGGAGATCCATGGCTATCCCAGTGTAATGTTCTGGCTTGGAAATGGAGAGCAGTTGGGTGGAAGCCAGCCTATCAAAGATCAGCTGGACCTTATTGTACCGAAGAAATATTCCTTCCCTCTAATTTTGCACTTATCTCAAGATTTTGCCAGCCTGGGCAAAAAGCCTCTAAGTGGAGAGGCTTTAAGAGCCTGTTTGAAAGAGGTGGGAAATATTTTTATCTAATTTCTAAGTATGGTAATTGTGAAATAACAACAGATAACTTTTTAGATTTTTTTAAATTTATTTTTGATAATTTCTCTACACTCAGTTGTATCTGGACTTCCTCTCTGCCACCTCCTACCTTTTCCTCCACTCCCCCGCCCCCATTATTTCTACCCTGTATGAATCCTCAAAAGAATAGATATACTTAGTCTAATCAACCCCCAAATTCATGTTATCATTTGTGTCAGACAATGTTTCCACTGAGGCATGCGGGTTGTAGATGAGTGTGTGCATATAGATGTGGGCTTTTTTTGTGAACAGATCAATAGTTCTCTTTATTTCCATTACTCTACCTTATGAATATTGACATGTTCGTTGTATTCCATCTGGGAAAACCTTATGGAAGATTTTCAAGACTTTTCTTTTAAGATGCTGTTTCTTCATCAGAAATCCCATTCCCACCATAATATTTTGTATAATAGGTACAGAAATAATTTATTTTAAGACTGTAGAGTGCATAGGGACATTACTTATTATCAAGGCAATGTTACTTGTGACTATAATGATAAAAGAAAGGAGCAAATAATGCTGATTTTTGGTAGATTTTCTTAGTCTAAACACATTCATTTCTTTTGTTGTAGTCCACTGAGACAAAGAGTTGAGTATTGGAAAAGAAGCCCAGGTAAATAAGTGTGAGCTTAAAGACAGGAAGCAATATTTTGGCTCAGTCCTGGCTTCCAAGATGAATAAACCCTTGTTTTGGAATATTGAGCATCATGTAGTAGCAAGAATTCACAGTGCATGACTTGGACATAGTGAAAGATGCCTTGATTAACATGCTTATACATGGTTACTGCGAGTACTATGTAACAGCATAGCAAAAAATTGAATTCTAAGATCACAAAATGTGTAAGATTTCAATAAGATTTAAAAAAGAGGTAATGGAGCCTTCTTGTAGCAGACCTGTGTTTCTCAAGTCATTTAATGTCCTTCCAATGTTGAAGAGTACTGTCATCTCCTAGCAATGAACGTTCAGTCCATGTTATAAGTCTGACAAAACAAGTGCTTTTTAAAAAACTTCATTCTGAGATTATAAAGGCTTCACTTCAAGTATATCCTGTAGCAATAGAGCCCTTTAAGAGCATTGGAACTAGCAGTGAATATGAATTATTCCTGTACTGAGCTCCAGAAGCATGCCATGTCAGGTTCAGGGCACATGGCTATTCTGCTATTTTACTGTGACTGTTAACTTCCAAAGTAAATGATGTCTTTATCTCATGTATTCATCAAGGCATTGTGCTGTGTCTAGCTTATAGAATTTGGCTTTGCTGCATCCATTCATCTTCCACTTGTCAGGCAATGTCTAGTACAAGGGTAATTGATAAAGAAATGTGAACTCAACTGAATAAGATATATTGAGTGGCCATGCTTTGAAAAATGTGTACAATGTTATTTATTAATAATAAATATGTTTTGAGAATGATTTGTCACTCTGGCTGACAGATGACATTTCTCAGTTGTTGCTGTGAGGAAAGTGGTTACAGCTATGAGATGCAGGATCATAGAATACCTTAGGTTGGAAAAGACCTCTAGGATCATTGAGGCCAAACATTTTCCCAGCACTGCCAAGTCCATCACAAAACCATGATCCTAAACATCTAAACATCTGTTAAATACCTCCAGGGATGGTGACTTCACCTCTTCCCTCAGCCACCTGTTCTAGCGTTTCATAATCCTTTTGGTGAAATTTTTTTTTTTTCTAATCCAATCCAAATCTCCCTTGGTGCAACTTGAGGATAACACCCAACTTTGTGTTATCACAAACACACTGAGGATGCTCTCAATCTCCTCATCCAGATTATGGCCTGGCCCCAGTACTGAACTATGTGTAATACCCCTTTTGACTGGTGGGCAACTGGATTTAATTTCATTCACCACTCTTTTGGCATGTTCATCCAGACCAGCTGCTTTATGTTAATTAATGGGTAGCAGTCATTATTTTAATATAGATGTAGTACAGGATTGTGTATGTCAGATTGCTTGTGACCTTCATAAAACAGACTGTGCTTTGAAAATTATATAAAGGCAAAAAGATGTGTAAATTAGTTTACACAGTTCTAAATATTCCACTGATATGCATTAAAATATTTTGCTGTAACTTAAGTTGCAGTAAGGTTTGAAAAAGATATGTAGTTTGAAATCCAAAATATGCATTCAATCTTCTACTTCCTAAGTATATAGTTTCTCTTTGAGCAGCTGTCTGCTCGCTTTATTTCTTTATTAAAATCCATGTTTTTGTAGCCACTCTCTTGTTGAAAAGCACATGCACTGATTGGGAATTGAAATCTTTACTTAGTATTTCATCTCATTCCTAAATTTTGATTAAATGGCTCTGCTTTAGAAATTACAGTGTTCTATTAGTAGAGGGCACAATGAGCTTTGGCTGTTGGGTACTTCTCTTCTTATAATATTCTTCATGGTATGAATGAAACATAAAACTTTTATGATAAATCTCATCTTCTTGCTTGGCATAGAGAGCACTTTGGCACTTTAAACACTTCGGTAAAGAGTGGCAAAAATATGCATTTGCTAACACTCTTTCTTTTTAAATTGGTCATGAGTTTCCTCTTCCTTTTGCAACGCCCAGGATAACTTTATTGCCCTTAAGCTATCACCAGAATTGCTGGGGACAAAATTTCTGAGAAAATTTTCTGGCAATGTTAAAACTCCAAAATTTAATGCAGAACATAGCATTGAGAGAAGCTAAGCCCTTGATCAAAATAAAGTCAAACCTAGTCTTTCTCATAGACATCCTGGTATTGTCAGAAAGCATTCGTTCGTCTCTCAAAACCAGACAAAGCTGCAAGTTTGTATGTTTGTCCTGTTTGTTTCCAATGTATTGTTGTAATATGTGGAATGGATGTTGGGTGTAGGAGTACATTAGGAAGAAATGCAAAAAAGAAATAAACACTGAAAGTATACAATCTGAACAAGCCAGAAAGAACACAGGCTTCTTTCTTGCTTAAATTCTCTTATTTAATCTTACAAAATAGCATTCAAGTTTTATAGTTGTTCAATCCTTTACCTTTTATAACTTTTTTGAAATTTACCCCGGCGGTATGCCTTTTACAAACCACTTTTTTAGCAGCTACTTTCACAGTTCTGAGTACGTTTTAGACTTCTTGGTTTGAATGTTAATGCTTGTAGTTCTTTTTTATCAAATTATTTTATTCTTTAATTTGTTTTTAAAATTCATTGATTTCAGTATGCTGACTATGAACAGGCAGATATGTGCGTAAAACCAAGAAGAAATCTGTGTCTACAGGTAAATTAATGATTGTGATTATTTAACTCTGGGTTGTACAGAAAATGGAGCTCATCTAAAAAAAAAAGCACTTGGGATTTAAGTCTGAGAGAGTCAAATGCTGTGCTCAGTGGCCTCGTGGTTACAAAGCAGTAATGAAATGCTTTGCCAAGATTGTAGTCTTCAGTAAAATGAGCTCTTAAGATGTATGTTGCTGTCTCTATTGAAAGTCTGCATTCAGTTTTTACAAAAATAGAAAGCAAACTTGTTCTGAGCTAATGTTTATCTAATTGCTTTAGTTAGCCCCAAATACAATCTCACAACAACACTCTTGGAAAAACTGTTTGATTATTCAGCTTGTGGGTTTTCTTAGCTCACCCTAATGTCCTTTGTTCTGGTTTAAACTCAGGTTTCTCATTATTTATATTCCAGACTGGAAGAATATATAATTTGCATTCTCCAGCAGAGATGTGTTGAAGACTTCCTTTTTTTTTACAGGTTGAGATGTATATTCTCTTTTTTCACAGACTGTGACCTTGAAATCCTTTCAACATTCTTGCTCCAGTGGATTAAGATCTCTCCAACTACTCCTTTGATTTGAGATGTGACACCTCAGACTGGATGTTATTGTTCTGATAGCTTTGTTAATGGCTGGTAAAAAGGAAAGACTAACTTAGGTGTCCTCTAGGTTGTATTTCACCTTTTGTGCATTGTCAGGCTGATTGACTTTTCAGTCATGATACTTTACTAAAGGTTATCTTGGGATCCATTGTAACTTATGACCCTTAAGGGCTTTCACCTAGCCAATTATGCTGAATTATTGTTACAAGACTAAAAGTTCCTCACATTTGCAATTTAAAAGAGATATAGTAGTTTGTGGGTTTTTTACCTTTCTGAAGACACTTCAACTTCAGGTCCTTTTCCATTTTTGTCTTGTGAAAACAACTGAGGTTGGATATAAAACAGACCTTTTCAGATATGCCTTTCATGAGTCATTACATTTAAGTGTGCTAAAGGAAGATAGTGTATATTTCCAATCTGTTATGCATGTTCCTTTTAATGGCCTCATGAAGGACGTGACTGACTTTTAGCTAGATCTCAGACATGACCACATCAAGAGTTTGCTAAGATAGAGATGAGACTGCTTGTTTGTCCACATTTTAAAGATGTGTTACTTGTTTCATAGAAGTAAACTAGACTCATCTGTCATGATAAAATTACTTTCACCTGGTTTTTTTCTTCTCCAAAGACTTTATCTTGTTGAATTTTTTTTTCTGTAGTTTTTAAGAATTTAAGGTTCATATGGCTGTTCTACAGTATCTTCATTGCTCCTAAACCTTTTTTTTTTAAGGGAGGAAATATTTATTCTTTTATATTCATCTTGATGCTTAGAGTCTCCCACCATGTTCACTGATTTTTATTGTGAATAACTTGGAGAATTCTTGGAAAAAATATTGGAATAATAAATCCAAGCAGCTTTGAAAACATTTTTAAAAATTCTCCAAGATGTCCTTCTATTATAGGGATTTTATCCTGCTGCCTCTGGTATTTACTTAGTCATCTCATTGCAAGTTATCTTTTTAATTAAAGCAGGCAGAAGAATGCTAACCTTTGCCCTTCTCAGGGGCTTCTTGTCCTGCAGTATTTTATACTCAGCTAAAATGTGCCTCAAATTGATGTAGATGTTACATTAAATGACCTTGGATTCAAAATAGAAGTTCAATAGTAAGTCAGTAGAAGGTTTTTTACAATCTTTGGTTAAAATTGCACATATATCCTGAGGTTGGATTTGAGTTTTTGCTTCCTCCTTTTCTCACCAACAAGTTAATGGGGCAGTACCTGGTAGAGCTGCAAACACTGAATGCCTGACAAACAGAACAGCATTACGTGCCACCCACAGTACAATCCTGCCACTAAAAATGCAGCCCTGTTCGCTTCCAAGGCTTGCTTTCCTGCAGGAGGGGAATGATCTGTTGCAGATGGGCACCACAATGGGAGATATCATTTCATTTCCGCCCTGCCATGTAAAGCAGATATTAGTGTTGTGTATAGGTAATGCCTGACACCTCTGTTAGTCTGGGTCTTAAGATGTAGTAGGAAAGTAATGGGATATGTATATATCAGAAGTGTTATAGTTAGATTTTGAGAAAAATCAGATTTTCAGATTAAAAAAAGTTAATACTGATTCCCTTCTTTAAGTCCCAGAAGAAAAGGAAATGTGTCCTCTGCTAATATGCAACTGATAACTTCTCAATTTGCAGCCAATTTACTTTTTTCCCCCCCTCCTTAATAGTGGAGGTTAAACTAGAATTCTGATTGATTCTTTCCTTCCTCAAGGTACTTTCATGGTAATTTTAAAAGAGAAATGCTCAAGTGGGATTTCAAATACTCTTGATGGTGCTACTTATAAACCATGCAATTTGAGAGGGAAATCTCATAACCTGGATTTGAAATTAAAAAAACCCAAGTTACCCATTAGCCAAAGCACAGCACAAACAAGATGCAAACAGGAATCCACATAACCCTAATCCTTACTATAGATAGTGAACACAATTTAAGACCTTAATACTTTTTCACTGGTGGTTGTTTTTGTTGAGAAAAGCAGTATCTCACTTCAGAGAATTTTGAATTCAGTAGAGACAAATCTGAATTAATTACTGAGTTTTGTAATTAATTGTGTTGGGTAGTCATGGTTGTCTGCCAATGCTTAACTGTTTTCCCAGGTCTGTCCTTTCAAACTTGAATGCAACTGTCATGGAAAATCTTGTAAATGCCATAACCTAGAATAATTAAAGGAGTAATTTATTACTAAAAGCATATCTTCTGTATTTCATTTTCACTATCAATATGGAAATGAAGAGAGCAATATATTTTTATAAAGCTTTGTGCACTCATAGTCTAACATTTATTTTTCACAGGTTCTTTCTGAAAGTTACAGTCCTTCACTTAGAACAACAAGTGAATGCATTTGTGTTTTGGTTTTAAAGTGTCAACACGGACCCACTACTAAAGTTTCTACTTTGGTGGTTGAAAGTATAGTAAGGATTGCATTTCAGTTTGTACGCATTTTTCCTGGATCGAAAGTATTCGGTGTACACAGAGGAAAATGGGATAACAGTTAATCTGTCCATCATTAATTGCAGGCATTTTCTAGCTCTTTCCATTTCAGTAATGCTTTTGAATATCTCATAGTATAGACTGTCCAAATGAAAAATCTTTTAATGCTATTTGTAATCTGGATTTTTACCTCAAAATATGATCTGACTCTTTGGTTGGGCCCATTTTAATTTTAGGTTTCTAGAAGAAACCTAGATTCTGCAGTGAAATTTTGATTCCTTTGAGAAATACAGTTCTTGACACCTGCATTTGTGTTTCCAGAATAACATAGTGATCTGCCTAATGTGGCTTCAAGTACTTTTTTGTTTCTGAACCCCTGTCCACTCCCCACCTCCCCCAAATTGGAGACTGCTTTGCATTATATTTGATATGCTTTGAGGCAAGCATGCTTCACTTGCTGAAGGCACGTCAATCCTATAAAAGTGTTTGATGCTAAACAATGATAGTAGTCTTTTCTTTATTTCCAAATAACAGCTTTAAAACCTGTAATTTTATACCACCTGCTGTCAGAGTAAGTAGTAGTTTCACAGTCTGGTCTGTTGACACATTTTGTTTCATGTACATGCTTTGATAAATTTTTCTTTCTTTTTCCATAGTAGTGGCCCAGGTTTCTGCAGCAACTTCTTGCCTAGTTAGCTTCACTATAATTAAGTATCAAATATAAGATCATGGCTTATTACTTTGTCTTTTCCTCTAGTATCTACTTTTACTGAGGTGCCAGGTGCTCCTGAGCCAGGCTGACCAAAGAAAGAAGTGAATTTTGAAATATAAATTGAATATGGGAGCTGATAAGTTTTAATTGGGATTGAAAAAAAATAAATTAAGAAGTCATCTCTTGTTATTTACACATTAAACAGCACCTAAAAATTTGGAATGGATTTGTTTGTATTTGAGTAGTCCAGATTTAGATATGTCCTTCCCAGAAACTTCCCTTTCATATGAAGTAGATATTATAAATTCTGCCCATATGTGTTAGTCTGGAAATGGGGACTGCTACTTGATAGAAATCTAACATCCTGTGTCCAGACTCAAAATTATTTGATTTCCTTTGGGTTAAAACTCTGGTATAAATGTTTATTTTATCCTTCAGGTCAAGGAAAGGAGATGATGCTTTTGCATCCTGAGATGATCTGTTGGGGCTGGTAGTGATCCCAGTCCAGGCACTGCTGATAAGAAGATGCAGAACACTTTTGGAAGAAGCTGTGAAACCATGATGGGGGAGAATGAGCAGCTGCTGCAAGGAAATGGGTCTTTAAGAGAGGAAGAAAATTCTGAGTTTTATGATTTTTCATGCTAACATAAACTTTTTTTTTTTAGATGAAGCAGCATCTAATTTTCCGTGTTTTTCTCCCTTATGTTCAGTTGTGTAGCACTTAAATAATGTAATGTGCAGCACTTGGCTCTATTATTATTAAAGTCAAACCCACAAATACAAGAGTTAAATATCTTGTTCATGATGAAGTCCTATATGTCCTTCTCCTAATAAAAAAAAGAAATTTTGTTTGTATGCTACTTATAGAAGTAGATGAAAACAAAATTTAAATGCCTGTCCAATCTAATCAGGCACGGTTTTGGATCTAACAGTTTGTAATCGATCTTTTTAACTCCAACATCATGACTACATCATGTTCAGAGAAACCTGGATTTGCCTCTAAAAAAATCTACCCCAAAACAAGAAACCAACAACACAAAATCCAACCCCTAAAACCTAAAACCTGCCTTATCTAAAACAGCATTTCTACTACTCAAAAAACCACAGAGGGAAATAACAGTATATTTTGTGCAGTAAAAGAAATAATTTTTTATAATAACAAGAATATTTTGCTGAAAAAGGTTTTATTTTAATTTTCATATTTATGAAATTCAGAGCTATTTTTCTTCAGAAAAAGACATGCTGCTCTGATATTCAATTATATTCAAAGCTATTATTATCTAGTGTACACTTACTTGTAGACACATCTAGGTGATTTATGATCATTCATAACTAAAGGAAATGCTAATTGTATTTGCAAAAGCTAATAAATATAATTTTTAAATTATCAAATAACTGCAGTTTTTCTCATGCTCCTGCTAGAAGTAGACATTTTTTTATTTTTATGTCTGTGCTTAGAGAAAATGCCTGCTTCCAGCTTATAGCTGCAGAGGACATTGGGGAAAGCTTTTATTTATTGTTGAAATGTGGCAGGACCAACATCTAAGTTATAAGGATGTGAGCAAAATAAGGGCAGTTAGGCCTGGTTGCTGTCTGTGGGAACACTCCCGAGCCTGGATTCCTGCAGCCCCTGAGGAAGTGCCCCTCAGCTGCTCCCCAGCCACTGCCAGCAGGAAAACAGCAAAGCAATCCCTACAGTGATGGAGAAATCTGCCCTGCTCACTGCAAAAAGGTGCAAGGAATTGAATAGTTACATATTCCTTCCTGAGTCTCCCACTCCAGCAGCATTGTCAAAGCCAGCAGGATACACTTCATGTGTTTAGCACTGAGTTAAAAACAAAGTCTGATGAAAATAAGTCATAACCTGGAAAGGCTGATTCTTTGGTGTCCATCAAGGTCCTTGCAATATTTTTTGGATGTTATTAGAACTATCTTTCTTCTGTTTTTTTTCTCCTGTCCTCATCACTTGCTTTTAGTAGGTTTCTAATCACTGTGTGCAATCAGTTCTTTACCTTGCTAGACACTTCAACAAGTCTAGCATGCTGCCAGTCCTGTTTCTGTCTTCTTCTGCATTTTGATGCAGGAGGACAAAAAAATGGGTGATTTTCTGTGGTCAAATTGACCTGGTCTGGTGTATGTTACTATTAGGTTAGCCTGCATACAGGTTGTAATTTCTTCTGTTACCGAGTTCCTTGTTGGTAGTTGTGTGCTTTAGTTATTTTGGAGCCTGCATTATGGTTCAAATCTGTACCTGTATATGCTCTAAGGTGTCATAACATAAAATGTATTTGTACGAAATATAAAGTCCAGTAAACAGCTAAGCGTGCAACAAAATTTCTCCCATTGTAATGTTTCAGTATTCATCAGTATCCTGTGATTCATTTCCTTCTGAGACAGGGACAGCACTTCTACCTGCAGGTATCTAATTTTTAGTGTACTGCACAATCAAGGATGAGTACATTGGGCAGATGTTTTTTTTAAAGTTCCTTTCATGTGCTTTAAGTTTCCAGATTTGGTGATGTTTTGAATCTTCAAATTAAATTTCAGTCTTTCAATTTAAAATGGAATACTGAATATTTTTTTTCATCCCTTTCCACCTAAAAACAGGGAAAGGTGGTGAGAATCTCACCTTGTGTGGTGGTCCCGAAGGCATCCTTGATGAGAATCGAAAAATTACCGGGGACTTGTTTATGTTTTGAGTGTGTAGCTAATGAAATTATTTGGAAGAAGAGAAGCCAAAAAGAATGTAGCTGTAGATCTATACTTTATGTTATAAATCTGCTAAACTGTAAGCTAACTGTACAACTAGGGTAACTATAAGACATGAGAATATATTAAAAGTAAATAATTGGTGAGGCCTATTTTATGGTGAGAGCTTTCAGAGTCACTGGGAATCATCCAAATATCTCAAGCAACCTCAGGTAGTGGACATTGCTGTGGAGTTAGAGGAACCTGTAGCAGAAGGGTTATTTGTATAGGATAAGGAAAGGCTTACCTTGCAACTACTGCTAACAGAAAAAAGATAAATAAATAAACAAATAAATGATGAGTGTAGGGGGGGTAGTTACCTGAATATGCTACCTCAGCATTCTTGAATATAGGAAAAATTTTTAAAGTAATAAAATATAATTTTTCTCTCTGAAATGGGAAATGTTTGAGAGCTGCTGAAGACTAATGAGACCAGTTCTGAAATAAAATGTCAAAATGAAACATTATATTTGAGATTTATTTTTCCCCCTCATGTTTTCCTAGAAATGTAATTTTGGTGAGTGCAATATTGCTCAGGTCTTCCTTCTCTCATGCGTTCATAACTTCTCTGTTTGCAAGTTTGACACTCCCAGCGGGCCTGCAGACAGCTGTTACTTTAAAGTGCAAGAAGCATCCGTGGAAACTGGCAATTGGATCTCTGTATTTATTTGCAAATACCTTATTGAGTGTTCAATCTGGATCTCATTAACTTAAAATGATTCCTTGGGGTAGCATAGGGATTCTCAGGTATCAGAACCACTCCATGAATAAAAGACACAGCAGAAGAGGTCTGAGATAAGGGAGACCCCACAAAATGACAGAAAACTCTGGCTCTGTGACTGGGAGAACAAAATTACCAATTACCCGTACAAGTTTAAAATGTCTGGGCAGTCTGACTGTTTTGGCAGTCATGCCCCATCCCTACCTTGTGTACCCAGTTCTAGGTGGCGTGGCATTGGGCTGCAGGCTCTTGGGAAAGGGTCTTTCCTGTTCCCTGGTGTCTTTTGAAAGATGCAGTAAAGCACTTTTAAACTCATTGCAGAAAATTGTTAATGATGGCTGAAACCCAGTTTCAACACATCAAATGCCCAGAAAAAAAAGGTGAATACTGTTGAATTGTACTGTTTATAGGGGTTCCAGCAATGGTTTTATTTCTAAAAGGTATGGCTGAACGTTGACCCATCTGTCTGCTTTCTTAGTCACTGGTTTGTCTGTTTATTAGCAAGACACAGTATTACAGTTGTATCAGGATTAGGTTGGAGGAGGAAGGAATTAGTTGGATGGGGGGTTTTTGTGTAGTCAGTTTTGGGGGATTTTGTTCATTTTTTTTCCCTTGGGTTTCCAGAGAGTTGTGTTTTGTACTGGTTGTTGGCTGCTGTTGTTGATTTTTTTTTTTTTTTTGTTATTTTTGGCCTTATAATGATTAAGTGAAGAATTTTAAATTAGCTTAAGTTGATTTTGGGTGCATTCATCCCAAAATAATCCAATAAGGCATTAAGAGGTGATGATTTCAGAAGTTCATTTTTGTTACCTAAATTCCTAAAGCGAACTGATTCATGGTGTTTGGGATGAGGACTGTATGTACATATATGTGTGTAAATTGGAAATTGATTCCAGGCATCACAGGAAGCAACTTTTTCCACTGCAGAAAGTGATGAATAATTCAACAGTGGAAAACTATACAGGCAGACTATCACTGTTCCCCAGTCCAGCATGACAAGTTGCAAAGAAGTGCCCACAGAAATGTAGGCCAAAAAAAAAAAAAACCTACTAGTTTGGTGTTTTCTTAATTTGCTGAATTTTCAGGGCTTGGTTATTGACCAACTGATTTATTATCCTGAATTTTACTCTTCCCCAGTGTCAACAGATGCTTTTCATAATGGAGTTAGAACATATTAGGGGGACTGCGTTCTATTTGAGTGGATTTTGGAAAGAAAAAGAAAAAAAGAGGCTCCCTCCAGATGACTGATTAACTCATAGAACAATACAAGTGTAAATACCACTTTTTAGAGTCCTGATATAACTGCTAAAATGTAGGCAGCTACTTCTTAGGGTTTTTTTATTATATAAAATTTCATTTATTTTTAAACCTGTATGGATATCAGTATTACAGAGGGAGGAATGTTATGTACATTGCAGAGAGATGTTGGGAAATATTTTTCCATAAAGACATGTTTTGGCATCAAGTTTTATGATGAACGGATATATTTTCTGGTAAAGGGAGGAGAGTTTAACTGATCAAAACATGTCATTAATACTTTCTAAAAATACAGAACCTTATTAAAGTAAGAGCCATCATTCTGCATAAATCTCTGTAAATTTGAGTCTGCCATAGAATAACATGTTCTATATACCCCAAGAAATCCATCCTTTCTCATTCCAAACTTTCTATTGCAGAAAAAATGTGAGGATGCCAGGATGATGTAACTCATACTGCTTCAAATCAACCTATGAAAAATGTGTTGTTTCTCTTTTTTTTTAATCTTTTTGCTATATGACCATTCCCACCTGAGTGAGTTAGGAGCAAAATGGGAGGGAAAGCAATAGAACTACTAAGGCAGCCATGCTTTTAAAGGAAGGAAAAACTAGAATATTTTGTATCTCAGTTGTATCTCAACCTGCCAATTAAGTTTTAGTAATCCTTTCCTTCTTCTGCTTCCAACCAATTATCTGTAAGTACTGTGCAGCTGTGACTATAAGGTAGACGTAAACTTTTGGATGGTTTCTGAAGATTAGCTTTAGGTTTATCTGCCATTACATCACCTGTATGGCTCACTAGACCTCAGTCAGCCTGATCTGCTCTAAGATGTGTGACTGATGCAGCTGGGCACACAGGTAGGTGAAGGATCAGAAGTGGTAACACAACAGCAATAATGTCTCCTCCTGCTCTGGAGCTGGGGCAAAGCTGTGCTCACACTGGCAGAGAAGTCATGCACACTGATTTGTGCAGTAGGGGCATTGGCAGTAGCTTCTTTCTAGAGCTTTTTAACTGCTGGAGTGAGAATTAGCCATAAACTAAATGATCCAGTTAACCATGAAGAAAGCACTACTTGATTTCCTTTTCTTTCTGTTTTTTTTTCCTCTTTTCATTTGTCCTGCCTTCCCCTGACTCCCATTTTAATATGGATCCTTATGTGCCTGAATTTCTGTTTTCCCTCTGCCTTTGAAATATATCAAGTTGCTGCTTCCACACTCCCTGAGCTCCTGCAGCAGGGAGCACTGGTTGTTCAGTGCAGGATATATCTTTACTTGCCTCTTTTATACTGGAGGTGTAGGATGGAGAAAAGGTGTTAAGAGCAAAGTGTGATCAGACAGTAGCGAGATAATTCTTTCATTTGTTGCAAGTGTGTTGGTCTGTTCTCCCAAGTAACAAGTGCTAGAACAAGAGAAAACAACCTCAAGTTGTGCCAGGGGAAGTTTAGTTTGGATATCAGGAGGAATTCCTTCAGTTAAGGAGTAGTTAAGTATTGGAACAGGTTACTCAGGGAAGTGGTTGGGTCACCATCCCTGAAGGTATTTAAAAGCCATGTATATATGGCACCTATGGATATGGTTTAGTACTGGGTTGATGGTTGGAATGAAGGGTCTTAGGTATCTTTTTCAACCTAAACGGCTCTATGGTTCTGTGACTCTTTTTGTTCGATATCACTGCAAATATGGTTTGAATACAGTGGACCTGGGATGCTGCAGCTCTCAAAGACATGTAGTAAAACACAAAGAAGTTTTTGAATAATACAGCTGTACATACTTCCTAAAATCTTTGAAGATTAAAGTCTGAGTTATACAACTTACCCAAACTGGAGAAATGTTTTCCACAAGATGAGGAAGCATGGAGATTTCTACCATGGAGTAAAACCCTTGCTATGTTACATCGCTGTTGATAAAACTTGGACTATTTTTCCATTGCAATTCAGTTTGCAAATCACATATTTGGAAATTTCACTGAAATGTCGAAATGGCTGCATTTGGCTGAGCTATGGGTAACTGAAAATGAGGCCTTGAAAAGGAAACTATTGAGTAAACCTTACTTGGGTAGCAACACACTACTGACTGTTTTCTGCAAGTTTTGACATTGCAATCAAAGTAGTTATTTGCTTTGAAACAAGCACAAGTTAATCTAGTTCAAATATCCTTATATAAGCTTTAACAAAAATAATGCTTTCTTTTTCTAAGTAGTAATCAAGATGTATTTATAAATATCTATATCCGCCATAAAATAATAAATGTTTTTATATTTATCTGTTTCTGAAGACTGTTATCATTAGCCATTTTTTTCTTACAAGTGTCATACACTGGAAGACATTGTTGCAAGTAGCTTTGTTTTAAAAAAGTAGCATAAATATGACCTTATTTATCATATTACTTAATTACCATAATGAAATGTAAAAATGATGCAGCTGTCCACATATCTTCAGAGAAATTGGCTTATTTGTATATTTACTCAGACTCAAGACATCAGTTATTTCTTCTGTAAACAATGTTTATTCAATCAGTGGTTTTGACAGGCTAAAAAAGATATCCCCATTCTCATTATATTTCGAATAAAAGTAAGCTATTATACAGAAGAAATAATTTTCCTCCATCCATTTTCCAAAGAAATAGGGACTTCATTTGTACACTTGCTGAGGGGTTTTACTAGTCTCTTCAGTCTTGCTTTAGACTTAGACAATGCTATAATTTGTTCTCTCTTCATATGATATGTTGTGGTCAGTAAAAACAAATAAAATTTATGAGCCACATAAGAGCTACTGGTGCTTGGCACATGTTTGATAGTTGATTATGGTCAGTTTAATAAGCGAAGATAAGTGGAGAGAGGAAAAAAGAAGTTATGCAAGTGACATCATTCATCACCTCCCATAAGAAGACTGATGCCCAGCCAAGTCTACAAGTAATGGCTATTCTGTAAAACAAAAGTTTTTTTATTGCTACTCAGTGTTACATGCTGTAGAATATTCCTTCGGCCATTTGAGTTCAGGTGTCCACTGGCTGGGTATGGGAAGAGTAGCAGAGCGAGAAAAAGGAAAAGCTGTGGCACTGTGAAAACACTGTTCAGCACTAGCCAAAACATGGGTGTGTCACTGACACCATCCTAGTCATAAATCTGAAATTCGGCATTCTACGAGCAACTACAAAGAAGCCTAATTCCATCTCAGCCAGGCTCAATATAAGAATGTGACTAAAGAACAGGTTCTTTCTAAAATTTAAATACATCTTTGTTCATCTTGTTCCTTCTGCTTTGATAAGCTACTTGGAACACCTTGTCAAGGTTTCCACCATCACTTCAGCTCCAGTGAGGGGAGAAGGAAGGATTGCAGTACAAACTTCTTTTCCACAGTAGTGCATAGTTAGTTTTACATTTTCTGTTTATTTTTCTTGTAGCTACAGGACCATCTCTTGGTCCCTGTCCAAATGCTGTGTAACAGCTCTTCATGCTTCTTTGATGAATCAAGAGGTTCATGATAATAATCTAATTTTCCAACTAGGCATCTGTCAGTGCTAAGACAACCCTATGGTCTAAAGGGAAGGAGCATTAAAGTTAGTAACCTGTTCTGTGAATGTGCAGTACTCAATTATGAGGAAATAATGATGAGGAAATAAGGGAGAAATATAGGAAAATTTTATGTTAATCCTGTGGAATTAATGTAATTCTATCTGGGCTTGCTTTACCTTCCTCTGTGTCTGTTTTTTATTTATTTTTAATTTTCAATCCTGTAAAGAAAAAGAAGTTACATTAAAAATTTAGTCCTTTATAGCACTGGACTTCAAATAATATCTGTGAATTAAACTATATCTAAGCTAATAAAGCCTTCTGCACACATGTAAGAGCACAATATTCCATTGTGCAGAGAAAAAAACGTCCAGCCTTGCAAAAGTTCTTCTTTCATCTCTTAGTATTTCTGGACATGCAAAGATCTGAGTGTTCAGTTTCTCTCTTGTCACTTTGAGAATGTTTGTGAATTCTGTAAATAATGGATAAATAACCTGCAGATTGAGCAATAGTTCAGGCTTTTCAGAATGGATTTGAAGAACCTGGTGCTGAGGAAATTATGAGTACATTGTAGGACGAAGTGGTGCTTCTACCAATTGTATAAGTTATCATAGTAATATAGTACCAATAATATGCTCTTTTTTCCCCCTTTTAATTTTCAGAATACTTTAGACTGTGGAAGAAAATTGCTAAACTGCTGCTTGTACTTTGCCTGTGTTCCAGAGGGGTTGGTTTGACAGTTTTTACCACCAAGAAAAAGCTCCTATGGGACTATTCTGCCACCCATGTGTGTCATGATCTGGTTATCAAGGGTTATTGGAAATATCTCTGCCCAAATTAGAGTGCAAATGAGACCACATGCCAGTGATAATAGTATGGGTTTTATTTGATAGTAAATATGAGGGAGAGAGAGAGAGAGAGAGAGAGAGAAAGAAAGATGGCAAAGAAGGCCACTGGCATCCTGGCTTGAGTCAGATATAGTGTGGCCAGCAGTACCAGGGCAGGGATTGTCCCCCTGTACTCGGTACTGGTGAGGCTGCATCTTGAATCCTGTGTCCAGTTCTGGGCCCTTCAATACAGGAAGGACACTGAGGTGCTGGAGCATGTCCAGAGAATGGCAATGGAGCTGGGAAAGGGTCTGAAGCACTAGTCTGATGAGAAGAGGCTGAAGGAGCTGGGGTTGCTTAGCCTAGAGAATAGGAGGTGACCTTATTGCTGTCTACAAGTCCCTAAAAAGACATTATAGCCAGATGGCGTTTGGTCTCTTCCAAGTAAGAAGTGATAGGACCAGAGGAAGTGGTCTCAAGCTGCATCAGGGGAGAATTAGTTTGGCTATTAAGAAAAGTTTCTTCACCGAGAGATTTGTCAGACATTAGAACAGGCTGCCTGTGCTAGTGCTTGAGTCAGCATAGATGCAGCACTTAAGGATGTGGTTTAGTGGTGGATTTGGGAGTGCTGAGTTAATAGTTTGACTCAATGATCTTAAAAATCTAACTCAGCCTGCGATTCTCTGATTCATTTCTCTGATCCTATGAGTGCCAAAAACAGGTATACTCTTAGCAGTTGAGCTTTATATGTTGGTAATAAGAGTCCACTAGGTTGGGGGTTTTTTTGTGGTTTTTTTTTTTTGTTTGCTTTGTTTGGGGTTTTTTGGTTGTTTTTTTGTTTTTTTTTGGTTTTTTTTTAATTTGTTTTGTTTTGGTTTTTTTTTTTTTCTTTAGCAGCTACATTTGTGATCACCTAGTGCACATATCTAAGTTTTGTATTCTTGTACAGAATGTGATGAAGTTTACAGGTTGTTGTCGGTATTCTCTTTTAATAGTAAGTAAATGAGTCTCTTACGAAAGGTGGTAATATGTGGCCACAGCTAACTGCTCAGAATCTTAGTTATGTGTAAGTGTACTACTGTGATAGAAATTTGTAGGCCTGTTTATAGAGAACTAAATTCTCATCCAAATATTTATGATCTCTTCGGTCTGTTAATGCAGAGTTTGAAATAATGACTGTAAAATGTCTCAGCTCCTGCATGGATGTGTTTAAAAGTGTTCAGTGATAAAGACTTCTTGATAGTTTATAGAGGACAGTTTGAGTGTCAATAAAGTTTTTATTCATTTGCATCTATAAGCATTAGATTAGACCATATAATTTCTTTTATAAAACTTGTAAAGCCTTTAGACTTAGAGAAGCCTTTGGCCTCATTAAGATGGTATGACAAGATGAAGGTGGCAGCTTTGCAGCAGGAGCAGCAGGATTGTCTGAATACCTGAGGGATGTGTGGTGACAGGCAAAGGGACATAGGGGATGGGAGGGCGTCTGGGCCAAAGCTCTGCCTTAAACCTAATAGCAGATCCCTGACAAAAGAAGATCCCTCAAGGAAGAATGTGAAGGCAGGACAGTTAGAGATTAATCCTTCTCCTAATAAATATACCCAGCTTCTGCCAACCTCTGTCTTTGGATATGTATATGTATATATGTAAGTATATGTATATGTATATATATATATATGTATACTTTGTCTGTATAAAGGCATATGGGTGCAATGAATGGAATTTTAGAGAAGTAAGCAAAACTCAATTTCACATTCGAGTTTGCACTCAGATAGTGAAACTGTGTCAGGGGACTAAAAGCATAGTAAGTAAAGTGCTTGGGATGCAGACCATCCCACTTCCGAAATTGCTGTTCTAGGGGTTCTGAGTGCTCTTCAGTTGAGATTTTCTCTGTATGGCTGCAGCTGTGCATCATCCCTGTTATATTGGTTGAGAAAAGGCTACTGCGTATATCTTGAATATATTCATTCAAAATGCAAATAGGACAGGTCATTGATTTGAAATTTTGCATATGAAAAAATCTATGGAAGGAAATTCTATCTTTCTTAGCAGGTTGAAGGAGGTGATTCTGCTCTTCTACTCCAGTCTGATGAGACCCATCTGGAATTCTGCATTCAGGTCAGGGCCCTCAGCACAAAAAAGATGTGGACACATTTGAGTGGGTCCATAGGAGAGCCATGAAGGTGATTAGAGAACTAGAAAACTCTCTTTGAAGACAGGCTGAGATTTGGGATTCTTCAAAATCCCAAAAAGGGAAAGTTCCAGAGAAACTTGTTTGCAGCCTCCCAGTACCTTAATGGGGCTTATTAAAAGGAGTACCCTGTCCTGGTACTTTTTATAGGAACAAATAGCAACAGGACAAGAGGCAATGATTTTACATTGAAAGAGGGTAGGCCCAGATAAGATACTAGGAAGAAATTCTTTACTGTGAGGGTGGTGAGGCGCTGGAATAGGTTGTCCAGACAAGTTGTGCCTGCCCATCCCTTGAAATATTCAAGGACAGGTTGAATGGAGCTATGGGCAGTCTGATTTAGTGAGTGGCATCCTTGGTCTTGGAAGGAAAGTTGGAACTAAAGGATCTTTAAGGTCCCTTCCAAACCATAAGATTCTATGTTTCTCTGGTGAATTTTGCATATTCCTGATGTAGAATGAATGGGAGACTGTTTAAGCATTTTCTAGATATGCTGCTCTGTGGTTTCATTTTGCCCTTAGTTTCCAGGAAGAAACACTAAATGCAAATCATTTTTCTTTATTTGCAATAGGTCAAACTAATTTAGCTAAAGTTCACACCTATCTGCATAGAAGATTATTGTAAACACAATAAAATTCAAAGGTCATTTCTGTGACTGAAAGAGGATCAGAGGTGCTTTCTGTGCTATTTTAATCCACTTCAGAGCATTGTAATGAGTTTAGTAAAGGGTGAAAGTCCAAGACTTTCCCTTGTCATTGTCCTTTATATAACTCCATTAACTATTCACTGGTCTGGCATTATAACATGTTCAATGGTGAATGAAGGAGAGTATGTCAAGGGGAACTTAGTTAGAGTATAACAGCTCCTGATGTATGCTGATTTTGTTGATATGTTTCATCAGTTGAACAGTAGCAGCTTAGAAAGCAGAAGTCAATCTCACCCTGGTAATGAAGTCTTAATACTTTCAACCCATTACAAAGGTGAATGCTGATCTTCAGAATCAGGTTGCAAAAGCACTGTGCTCTTCATAGCTTCCAAAATAATCTTGAAAACAGACACACATTTTTGCTCTTAATCTGTTTCCTGGTGCTTAAGCAGGAACATGTCTTGTTTCTGCAATATGCTGACATTGCTAAATTTGCCTTTTACCTAACAATCAGACTATTTGCTGTGGAGCTGGTCTAGTCCAGCTGGGCCCTTTTGGAGCAATGTAAGTGGAGGCTATTAGGACATGATACTCCTCTTGGGCTTAAGGCATGAACACATTTGTGAATTTTGAATACATTTAATTTAACTACCCACAGGTGATCATCTTGTCAGAAAACTGTTTTCAGTTCAGATGGTCGGGAAAGCCTAAACAAGATTCACTGCTCAATAGTTTTAAAATAGTAGTAATGAAGATTACTTGCTGATGTCACGTAAAAAGCTAATTGTTTATCCTCTCCTGAACAGATCAGTTCCTCTCTATTCTACAAAGTGGTGTTTAACTCTAGTTTTTATAATATGAATTTGCAGTATTTTTTTATATTGCACAATCAAATCAAGGAAAATAATTAAAATATTCTGAAGAGAGAAGACTTACAGAGAAATACTTAGGTTCATTGTTTTTCTTTTTTATTCAGCTTTTAGTTGGTACAATGATTACAGGTTTTGACTTAATTGTGATGATGTGTGCAAAGTTGCTGAGCTCTGGTAGACTATAAGAACCATGGAATCAGAGAATGGTGGGCTGTTTTGGTTAAGAGACTGGCTAGATTTGCACTAATTTTCAGACTTTGAATATTCTGCTCAAAAAAACATTTGTATAATTTGGTTTGATTGTGCTACAGATACTGTATAGAATAGCAGTATCAGAGAACATCTTGGGTTGAAAGGGACCTTAAAGATCATCCAGCTCCAACCACCCTGCAATGGGCAGAAATGCTTTCTGCTAGACCAGGTTGCTTAGAGCTCCATCCAACCTAGCCTTCGACACTTCCAAGCTTTGGCCATCCACAATTTCTCTGGGCATCCTGTTCCAGTGCTTCATGGCTCTCATAGTATAGAATTTGTTTCTAATATCTAATTTAAACCTACTCGGTTTCTATTTGAAACCATAGCCTGTTGTCCTGTCACTACATGCCCTTACAAAAAGTCCCTCTCTGTCTCTCCTGTAAGTGTCCTCCAGCTACTGGAAGGGCACAATTAGGTAACCCCAAAGTCTACTCTTTTCTAAACTGGATAAACCCTGTTCATTCTGCCTTTCGTCATAGGGGAAAAGCTTCATCCCTCTGATCAACTTGGAGCCCTCCTCTGGACTCACTTCAACAGGCTGATATTTTCTTGTATTTGGGATCCCAGAACTGGATTTACTACCCAAAATAACATTTTCTCTTTTCAATGTCAGCACAGTCATAGCTATGGATTTATAAGGCCAAGGCACCCTCCTAGATCTGTTGCACCCATTACCCCCAAAGAAATCCCAAACCCCAAAAAACAAACCCAAATACCCAATCAAACAGTAACAGGAACCCAAAATCTCAAACCCTGTCTGGAGTGAAAGGAGAGCCATCCTTTCATTAAAGCCTTGAAACTTCCAAGTTCATCTAACTTTCTCCTGAAAGACTTTGACTGTGCAGTCATATGCAGATTAATAAGGAAATCAGTCCTGATACAGAAAGATTGATACAGCATGTGATTCTTCCAACTAATAAAATGCCAGTCTGAAATTACCCAGTTGAACTGACTAACTCTATTGAAAAGAGGCTAACAGTGTTTCCATGGAAAAACATAGCTCCATCAATAAGGTTTCTAAGCTTTATGGCACTCCCCAAAAGGGAATTACATCCCGAGCGGATGAGGCAATTAATCTCTGTTTCCATGTCTTCTCTTGGAGACTTCTGACTGCAGTGAACAAAGCCCTTTAAAAGCAATAAAAAAGGTTTGCTCCCTGACTGCTCCTACAGAAATTTATAGGATATTTTTCGCACAAAGACATTTCCCAGTGGAATGTCTCTTTTCACTGGTGGACTTCGGAAATTGCATGACCCACAAAGCAAGCACCTACACATGTGAACCGAGTGTGTTAGTAGTCTATAAGAATGGGATATGAGATGCTACATTGTATCTGGATTATTAGACAAGCCAGATCCTGAAAACATTTAATGAGGATGCTGGTAAATGTGACAGCTCAACAACAGCAGTATTTGATTTCACATTAATTTATTGCTGGTGGAGAACAGATATATTGTTTTTCAGACACATCTGTATTCCTCAAAGAAAATCAATTCAAGTTGAAAGAAAGTTGAATGCCAGGAAGAAGATCATTAGGTGTGATAAATTCATCTGTGAATGATCTGAGTGTGCTTGCTGAAAGAGGAGAATTTCAGCAGACTGAAAAAAGGGAAAAGTTTTCAGGTCTGAAGAGTTTCTTGTTCGCTATATTAGTGCCAACTGATATGTCTCAGGGCTTTCACTGAAAAACTGGAAATTATTTCCTCTCATACTATATGCCTGTCTCTTGGCTAATAAAATGGGTAAATGGATTCCGGTGTGATTAAAAGTAAATACTTACTTTATTTAGCATTAGCTTCACAGGACAGAATCCTATGTAGAGCAAGTAGATCAAATTTTATTGGAGTAGTTTGCATGTAGAATGTACCTGTCTTGTAGTTTTGTTTAAATCAGCAGGTTAAAATTTCTTTTGAACATTAAAAGAAGTCAAGATACTCAGTATATTACATTTATTTTTGTTTTGTCTCCTGAGGGGCATGAGCTGCAGATAGTTTTGTGGAGCCTGAGTTATCATAGGACTCTTCTGCACTGTATTTCAGTATTTCAGTGTGCTGGGAGAGAATCTGTCATGCATGTTAACTGGGTCTTAGTTGGGTCACAGGTGGAGAAGAGCAATGTTCTCAGTTAGTAGATGGTGTCTCCTATCCTATCAATGCAATTTAACTAATCTGAGTTACATCAGTGATACCAAATGCAAAAAAATAAATGGAATTACTTTAACTGATCCTCAAAATGCAAAAGTTGAATTGATTTGCAGTCTTTTCACTTGCAGCTTATGAAAAATTTCCAAATTTTAGTAGTATTCAGTAATCTGTATAATTTTAAAGTTCTCTGGGTCTATTGGTGCTTATCTTCTTACCTCGCTTGTACTTTAACCTAAAAAACATACAAAACCATCAGGCGTTTTAATTATCAATTTTAGGATAGACTGGTTAGTGAAATGTTTCCGTCAATTTATCTGCGTGGTTGGTGCATATCTGTAGAATTTGCTCCAATTCAACATAGGAGTCCAGTTCATAAACTAATTGGAAGGGATTTAATAAGGAAAACTCTATAGCTTGTGGTTGTGGAATTTAAGATAGACTGGAAAAGCAGCAGGATTTTTTTTCTTTTGACGTGCATCCTGAAAGCCTTATGACCATTCATGTATATTAGAAAATGAATGATAGTGGAATTATGTAAGTTGGAAGACCGAATTTTTAGTTGCAGTGCATATTATGGCTTTTTGAAATGTTCATACAAGCAACTGGGACTCATAATTATCTATTGCTTCCAATGTAGGTACATGGTTAGTGCTCTTGAAGAATGCAGATTCACCTCCTCCAAATGTGTCAGACATGGGTATATCTTCCCTGCATCTATAAGCATTTTGCAGTTTGGCTGCTCTCTTCTGTAAGACACACATTAAAACACACCCTCCTTGATTGTAAAGTCTGCTTTGAAAGTCACAGCTTTCTCAAACTTGTGTGGCAGAGATTTCTCCAGCTTAGTCCTTTAACAAATACTTTATTGCCTGTTTTTAGTCTCAGTCAAACAGCAAGACAAAACTGAAGCTTGAGAGGAATCATATATAGTATATTGTCCTTGGGAAGTACAGTGAAGACATTTTCCTAGGGGTTTTTTACTGTTTATAAATTATAGCAATCTAAAATGGCCTTCTGTGTAATGAGTTTTTACAGGAAGTCTTTCCTAGAATCTTCATATACTACTTATGTCAGAAATCTGAATGCATATTCATGATTATTCAATTACTCTGCTTTGAATTGAAAAAACATTAGTAACTATATTTCTGTAAAAAACCTGCCCGAACACAATATATTTTTGCAATTCCTCAAAAAAAAAAAAAAAAAAACCAGAAAAAACCCACAAAAAAATCAAACAAAACAAAAAAGCCCAACCACTTAAAAAAATCCATAACTCATTAAAAACAGTGCTGACCTCCTTAAAAAATCAAGTATTTAAGATACCTCAGCCCCCTTCAAAATTTTTTTAACATATTAATATTGAAAATTGAGGGGTTTTTTTTTATGCAATCATTATTCAAGTTACAATTTTCTTTCCTTCTGATATGATTATTGTTCTCAGTTTAATATTATTAAAATCTCTATTTAAGACTCCTAACTCATTAAAACAAACACTTCTAAAACTGCATTACTAGGAAAGAGTAAATGCCAGATAGTTTTAAATTTGTACATCCTGGTGGAAAAGGATTTCCTATACATTTAGATCATAGCTTATAAATTAAGATGTTCTGAGCTGACTTATACCCCTTTTGAAGAGCAGAGGTCAAGTGAATACCTTGGGCCCTACAGGGGACCTGGTGGATGCCAAAGTTTCCCTCTCTGTCTCAGAAAAATCTCACAAAAAATCCACACACCTCCTATTGTGACAGCTGGCTGTGCATCAAAACCCAGTTATTATTCCAAACAAAGCCTGGCAATCTTAATGTGGGTGATTATTGCTATTTTTTAAAATCAGATGTAAGGATATACAGGAACGTCGTACCTGAGGCTGAGTTTCACAGTGCACGCCAGACTGTATGTCATGGGTTTGAGAAATCATCCAGTCTGCACACATTTTATTTATAGACAGGCACATTTCCTCCAGGCAACAGGAAACCTGGGAAATTTTGTTCCCAAATGAATTCGTTTGGATTGGCTTGTATTCAAAATTATCAGCCTTCCTGTTTGAAATAACAGCAAATTTCTGAAATATTTAGCGGGCATCTGAATATATAGGAAAGGCTGTTAAAAAAATTCAAGATAGAAATTAGTTTTCAAATATTAGGAATTACTGTTGGCTTTGCTGAATAGTTTCCTTCACACTTAAAACAGATGCGTGTAGGCACACAGTTTGTGGTAATTGGGAGTGGGGCTGTGACTGAGCCTGATCCCCAATGGGCTGCAGCTGTGCAAGACAGGTGAGCAGCATTGAAGGTAATGAGACATGGAGTGCCCAGGTGCACTGACCAATCACCAGAGGGTACAGAGGGCTCACAGGTACAATGCAAGAACATGAGGGGTATAAAAGGTTGGGCTAAAGACCAAGAAGGGCAGATGCTTAAAGCCTTCTGAAGTAATATGGTGTTACTCTCTGTGGTTGAAGCTTTCTGAAGTTGACACTGCTGGTGCTGTGTGTCATGGCTGTCTCAGCTATGATGTGTGCTGTGGTATATGCTGCAACAGGTACATTGCAATAGGGTATTCTCATTCTGAACATTCCCCTCATAATGCTTCCTCTCTAGAGTTGGGATATTTCACGGAAGAGAAGGGTGTGGTTGTCTCGTTATGCAGACAATTTGCAGAAAGTAACGAGCACAAAGGATTTTTCTAACAGTTATGGAATGTAGTGGGTGCTCACACTGAGGAGCAGTTTATTCAGTTTTTAATCTTGCAAGGCTTGCAGTTTAAAATTTATGATTAATGCAGAAAATGAGTCTTGGGTCCTATCCTGTGACTGTTTTAAGAGATTAAATCATCAGCCTTGTGATTGACTCATTTTAAATTGGAATTAGCATTGCTTTCCTCAAAAAGCAAGTTAAGAATAATTTCTTTAGCCTAATAAGGGTGATACAGGTTGTGAAATTACAGAAAAAACTTTCAGTCAGTGAAAGCAGAAAGGAAAAAATGCCCGATTTTCAAGATGAATTATGACAAGTATATAATTACCTGGTACTGGAACCTGAAATGTGATTTTTTTGCTAAATAGTCCAGATCTTATACTAGGTTGGGAAAGTTGTTTTGGGTCCTCTGATGCACTTTCTAAGCTATTATATCTACTTTTTTGGGTTTTTTTCTATTTTTTTCTGTACTTCTCCTAAAACAATGAACAATTTGCAAGACTCTAATTATTTTGATGTGGTTGTGGGGAGGGTGGAAACAATTGCTATTACAGGAGGGGTTTTTTCAGTTTGCACATTTTATACCCATGTTAATGAAGAGAGCAATATTTAGAGAAGATAGATGCAGCTTGTTCCAGGAAACACAAAGTGAGATATGTTCACATGTGGACACTGCTTCTGCACAGCAGAGGTGGCTGGTGCTCTGCATGGGTGTGCAGCACATCCCGAAAGCACTGGGAATGCCTGTCCCTGCATGGGCAATGTAGTTCACCTACAACACTCCAAATCTGATACGGAATTAGCCTGGCATGTGTCATGGCTCCTAGTGAGATATGCAGCCAGTGAAAAGGGTCTGCTGCACCTGAAAACACTGGTAATCAATGTCTTCAGACTTGACAGCGTAGGCAACGCTTGCAAATGAAATAAAACTCCTGGGGAAAGCCTTGATATACAGGAGCTACTTTTGGAATAATCCTATAGCAAGTGGGATGTCCCCCAGTGGGGAAACTATGTGAGAGAAAGCAATTAAAACTGGAACTAATCAAATATAATGCCAGTTGGTCCAACAAGTAATAATTTGATATTTACAATCTGTTCTGGTGTTGTAAAATTCACTGGGGGCTGATACGGAGTGCATGATATTTTCCCTAGCAGAGTCCAAGTAAAATGATGGTACTGAGTTTAATTTGTAGGGCTGAGCCTACTTTCCTGGGGGTATTGACCCTCTGCTATTGTCTTCCCTTCCATGCTTTAACCTTACAATATATATAGTGAAGTACCACAGAGAGTTATTTGCTCCCTTTCAGTTTTTTCCTGGTGGCAAGACCAATGTCATCTGTCAGTGCAGTGGAGAGAAGATGATGAAATTTAAACAGACAGCTTAAAATTGACAATTTTATTTGCGTCTGTCTCCCATTGTGTTTTTCAAACAGGTATGGCTCTTAGCCTGGACAAAGACAGAGTAAAATATATTCATCAAGCTGTGTTTTAAATATGATTCTTAGTCTGATGCTAATTTAATAAAGCATCGTCACTAATTTTGTAGAAGCTGATTCTGTCATTACTGCTGCTCTTTAGAGGTATAGCCAATAGTAGCAACAGATTAAAAACATTTTTTTCAGTATAAACAACAATATATTGAAACAGCTAATCTAGCAAATTTATTTGCAAAGTTAGGTTTTCCAAGTTCATCTCACATGCAACTTCTTAAATAACCTCTTGCTTTCTAAATCTTAATAACTTCTATATTACTGAATTTGAGATAAACCAATTTCTTCGCTATTTAAAAAGAAAAACCTTGGTCATTAAGTTCTGTTGTAGGTTGTTGATCAGTTTTCTTCCTCTGGGTTCATCATTTTAATAGAGTTGGTTATAGAACATAATTTAGAAAAGAGAAAAGTTCTTTGTGAATAACTGCATTGCTTATTTCTTGCTGTGGCTGCAATTAAGTTGAGTTTGCTTGCTTTTCTACTGCCTTTTTGGAGAATAGGTGTACATCCAAAATTTCTCTCTCCCTAAAGTTCAACCTCATGATACATTTACAGAATGTCTAAGAGGTTGTCAGACATGTCTGACCAGAACAGAGCTCAAAATGGATATTCCTTTTTTAAACAAAAAAGGGAAAATGAACGTGGGACAGAAAATCTATGCCTATTAATTTTATTCTTCAGCAGATTGTTTCCTTTATATCTGCTGTTTGCAATTCAGACTTCAGGTATCCCTGACCTAGTTGTTTGAAATGATACTAAATTGACTGCTTAAATATTTTGAGCAAAGAAGGCTTATTTAGTGTGAGACAACCTTGAGAAATCTTTGAAAGACTTATGGAAATTTCTACTCAAACTGTCTTATCTGTTGCTTTATGAACTTAAAAGTGAGGTTTAAAAACATAATCCCCAAAATAAAAGTGAAGTGCTGAGTGTGCATATGTTCTATTAGTGTAGTGAAGGGAAGTAGAGGTAAAAAAAATCTCCCAGCCGTTATGCATAAAGTAAGAAGTGAATGGCTGAAAAGGAAAAGTAACTTCTAGGGATGTACTTAATAAATATTTCGCAGAGTAAATGATATATGAAAAGAGAGATGCAAGGCCATTCAGGATTCATTTGCACAGACACACACTACCAATAGTCTAGATATTTTTTCTGATTTCAATAGTTTCTTCTGCTGGGAAAAACTCTGTCTGAAACAATAGACAAAGTGAATGCAAGTTAATTTTAGCTATGAGCAGAGATGTTTTTTGCCACTCTGCCCTGTGCACCAAGAAGCTCTGTGTGATGTCATCTGTCATTAAAAAGGAAAGAAAGCATTTAGTTGGTGATGATTTGTGCTCAGTACAAATTAACTGAGACTCCCACTCAAAATATCTAGTGGAGAACTTGAGAATCACTGGTGGCTTTTTTTTTTTTTTTTTCCTAGGCGAGTGGGTAACTGAAGTACTGTGCTAAAACCCACACAAGCCTCTTCTTGGGAAGACTGTGACTGTTGTGTCATTCAGCGTCTGTTTCCAATACCTAATTTTCACAGTGATTTTCACTGGAGAAATAATAAAAATAGATTTATTTTATTGCATTCATTTTCACCATTTGTTTGTTCTGTGTTAAATATAAGGGGGATAACTATATTTTATCATTATAAATTATTAAAAATAGTCTTTTGAATGAAGAAATAATGCTTTATACTGAACATGAAAACTAAACTGCATATGTCTTAAACCAATATCTATTTTCATGTTGTAGAGACATGAATGAACAGATTTTTAGTATTTGTGTTTTATATACTCCATTTTAAAACTTACTACATTACTAAACTTGTGATATGGAGTTATGGTATCAATACCATGCAGTATTTCTCAAAAAACAGCATGAGATTACTAAAACTGAATGTACAATAAGATAAGAAGAGTCAATTACGTTATTGCAGTTAATTAAAAAAAAAATTGATAAAAACATCTGGTGCCTAAAGGTCAACAGTTTAATGGACAGCAAAGATGTATGGCTTTTGGATCATATATGGGAAGCATTTGAGACAGAGTGAAAAATCCCCCAAAGTAGAAATCCCTTTTGAATTAGGTTAAAAGTCTAAAAATTTGGAAGAGAGATAAAAGGAGATCTGAAGTTCTCGGAAGTATGCATGCCTTTTAGTACCTTTGGGGTAAGCATGCATCCAGCGCTGCAATAAGCACATACCGGTTCTATACAACTTTGTAAAAGTTGTCTAGTTCTCTTCTCTTCTCCACAAAACACATTGACATCAGAAATATCCTGAAAAGGAAAACACTCATGAACTTAACCTTGGACACAAAGCTAGTTTAATGAATTCTTATGCCATTTCTGTAATTACCTGTGCACTTTTTTTCACCGTTGAAGCTCTAAATTGGACGTGTTTAGATCTGTCATGCGTGTCAGGGATATATTTCTTATTGTGGATTACTTCCCAAATAAGGTGAGAGAGTCCTCTGTATGCTTGACTGAAAACTCAAACCCGTGACTTCTTCCAGCATTGCTTTCATGATATCACAACTGTAAATTTGGCCTTCTGATCTTCTATGAGTGGTATTTGTTTTGAAATACTAGTAGTAAGTTATGCTTTAAAATTGGCTTTTAGGTGCACCTTGTGCCACCTCATTCTGCTGTTAACCATGAAATTTAAAAAATTTGTCCTGGTTCTATTTCACTGCTTTAAAGCAAGCAGCAAGTTTTAGGAGAACTCCAAGCCTTAAGTCAGTACCTTGTGTAGCTTTTATTTTTTTCATCAGTTAAGAAGTAAAAAAAGTTCCTGTTCTCACACAAAATATTTTCACCCTTTTTTCAATCCTCTTTCTTACCTCTTGCTTGTTTTCCTTTCTTGGTATGGCAACTGCCATGGCTTTGTCCTTCACCAATTACTGGAAGGACACCTTTCCATATATCAACAAAGATAAAGACCTACTGCTGGCAAATTTTACTGCAAGTAACCCTGAATGCTGAGGTGCTAATTATAGCCTTCAGAGGAACCAATAAAGATGTTAAATCGATTGCAAAATGTGTGTGCAAGAACATTAATTGTAGTAATTCAAAGTTATTCTGATAAAATTCATGTGAAACTCAGTTGGAAATTGTTCCAGTTTTGATGAATCACAAGGAGAGGGGAAAGGTGGCTAGTTTTGCTAGAAAATAGGTCAAAGCCTTCTCCCTGCAATTTCTATAGGTAAGGTATATTTCCAGGTGTCTAATCTCTTTTGTCCTCTCAAATACCAATGTGACTTTTAATTGCCGTACACTTTGGGAATTCAAATGTGTTATGTTGTGAGTACTTCTGTTTTATTCCAAGTGTTTCTCTATCAGTCTTTTCCAAACACAATTGGCAAGCCCTAAATTTTTTCAGTGTTCACATCTTTCCTGTAAACTTCACTTTTACAGAGGTTTTCATGATAAATTAACTTTGACTCATCCTGTCTTGTAAGAATTTGGATTATATGGTTGGAATCTCTTTATACAATAAAAATGTTCAGGGCTACTATTTGCTCTGGTCAATTATATGAAATAATCTTTTTTTTTCCTACATGCTGTTTATACTGGTGATAGGGAAGCAAAAACTAAAACAATGTTTTTAAATCCAAGTCAGAGTGACTCAAAGGGAGAGCCTGAAAAGTCACACTGATGTTGCAGAGTACTATACACACAGCCTTATGGATTGGGGGTGGCAATGCCAGGAGACCTCACATGAATCTTCAGTAACAAACAGAGCTGATGTTTTAAAATAGTCAAGTGCGTTATCATTATGATTTATTTTGTTGGAACAACAGTTTTGACTAGACATAGAGGATTAGACTTAGAGTGGCAGGGTGTTCTGCTGCTGTAGGAGGAATGTACCTGTAGGCCATAACTGTTTGATCAAAGGGGAGTGTTTGTAAAGCATTTGATTGAGGATTGATCACGTCTCTGAGCTGTTACCCTGATGAATAGCAGGGATGCTCAAATATTTGCAGGAGAAGAAAGCAGAGAGGTTAAAGGTGAAACTCTAGATCTGGAAGTTTTTTATTTATTTCTTCTCTGTGAAACAACTCTGGCATGACTGGAAAGTGCTCACTCACTCACTCTGCCATGTGTCCTGGAATGAAGAGAGAACAGTAATAGTTTTTTTAAAGGGCTTATAAAAGCTAAATTTCCAGGTGATTGAATCTGGTAACAAGAAACTCAGTGCAAGAATTCAAATCCTGCTGGTACGCTGTGCAGAAAGGAGTAGAGATTAGACTATTCCAACTGCAATAATATATATGCAGTGATATCCCAGCTAAAAATTGTGACTTGAGCTTCACACTTGTAAAGATGACTCTGTTTATAATGCTTGTTTCTGCAGAACTGAGCATATTGCTGCTGCTTTAATTGTTTAATATAATTTGAAGATCCTAATATATTTGAGCAATTGTCATTCCTTCCTTCCTTGGTATAATTGCAAGAATGCTGAGATATTATTGCTTTAAAATTATCCTTGTCCTGTAGCATTAGTTTAGTTTTTCTGTTGTTCAGACATATTCTTTCGTTTTGAAGGCTTCTTAAGACATGTTAATTGTGTTAACTTACTTGGAACAATGTTTCTGATAGAAGTTATCTAAGACACCTGATATTTATGCTTCTGTTGTCTGGATTTTGTTTTCAAATAAAAGCTTTAATTTGCAGTTTATTTTGCACACTCTAGCTGCAGTAATCTAATCCCAGGTACAATTTTTTTCTCTCCCCTTGCACCACCTCTGTGTTTATCTTTTCAATGAATCTCTGTAGTCTTCATTTATACCATCTCATTCCCCAATTATCTTCCATACTCTGTATTTTCTTGCTACAGTATTTTCAGCTTTTTTTCCTTACCTGCTGTCAGGTGAGCTACTGAATCTGCAAGAAGCAGGAGGTGCTGTGGCTTTTCAAAGCAGTATAGTCACTATCTTCAACGGAAAGGCTAGTTAGAGAGACTCACATCATTTCTTTCCCTAAGAGTGGAAACCTTGGACTTAAATTTCCACTCTTTCAAACTTGGCAGAAATTGCTAAGTTTTAACAAAGGGACTGACAATTCTGGTCTGTAACTCTCACTTTCAGAGTCAAACAACATTTGAAGTTTTTACTGTCAAGAATGAAATGTTTAGGTGATTTTGATCTACCAGGACATTTTTGTGTAAGTTGATGACAAAAACAGTACTATTAGAATGCTGATGGAGTGGGTGGAAGGGTTTTCGCGTTTGATTGGTTTGTTTGCTTTGTTTGTTTTTTGTTTTGTTTGCTTGTTTATTTGGTTGCTTGGTTTGGTTTGGTTTTTTTGTAGCCATTTGGTATGCATTTATGATAGATGAAGTATGGGAGGGTAATGAAAGCTGGTGGTAAACAAATGAGTTTGGATTGTCATGTACCATAGGAGTGTGCTTTCTTGACCTTGAACACTGTCTCCCTGAAAAATCTGGTAATTTTACTGTCAGGTGAGGATAGAAAAAGTCCCACAAATAGCCAAAGCCATTTTGTAGTTGAGATTGATGTTAAAATATTTGAAATCTGTTCTACTATATGAGGTGATATAGTGCATACACTATAAGAATGGCAGAGGTAGAAGATAAGGTTATACAGGTGAGAGCAGATTCTAGAAAGGCTCCAAGTGAAACATTCATTTGCTATCTGATATGTCTGCTACCCATAAAGCTCAGTAGAAGCACAGAAAGATATAGACTGGAAGGCAATTCTGAAATTGCTTGTTCAGGGTAGGGCCTGCTCCAGAGTTAAATCCCACTTAAAGGTACTTCCATGCCAGTAATTGTGAGGAGGAGGCAACTGTCCTCCTTTGATAGGAAATCCAGTGGAAGGGATGCAGAAATGGAAGAATTCCCTTATCTCGTTCCTTCTGAACAAAACTGAGTTACTGAGAAGTGACTTATTTTCAATTGAATAGGTCATATTTTTTTTTAATACTTTCAGCACATTCTGAGATCTGGCATATATCTAAAGAGAAATTGTTCAATGATAGGGTTTTATCGTTTGTTTTTGCCTCCAAGCCAGCTTTTTTTTAGTCATTCAGATTGTCGGACTCTTTGCTGTGAATCAGTTTTGGGGAAATGTAGAAACTGAGAAGTTTGATTTTTGCCCAAAATGGCTTTTACTGATTTGAGCATATTTATCTCAATGTGAGTTAAGCAAAGGTGAAGAGAAGGGGCTTTGAGAAGAGGAAAAAGCTTTTTCAATGACACTTACAAAAGATTTTTTGGCCCAATATCTCTTTCTCTTGCAGTCATTCTTTAGTTCTGCAAGGTGTTAATATACTACTCTTGTCATAAAGTATTCTGATATTTCTGATACATAGAAAACCTGTGTATATCCTTTTGAGAATGAGTAAAATATGTCTTATTCCTCTTTCAAAGGCAATAAAGCAGCTTGATGTGCCCCTTTGGCTGGAAGAAATTTTAATATAAATTTCTCTGTGTGTCATTGATAGCAATCCAGCTTTCACAAGGGAGGAGGCAGCTTAATATTGACAATCTCTAAGGCTTAGATGCAGTGACTACATACAAATTATTTTGCTCTGAAAAAACAGATTGTTAAAACAAAGCTATTATTTTTGTAAGTGTCAATTTTGTTTAGAGGAAAAAATGAAAAGTTGATTTGCACTTAGATTGTGGAAATACTACTTTGGTGATATTTCCTGGTAAAGCTTTTTTTAATGAGTTTTTCTGCAAGATTTCCTGTTTGTGTAGAGAAAGGGTTTTGTCAATACCAAGTTCCCTGATTTTTTGAAGCATGCTCATTCCTTTGGTGCATTTGCCTGTGAAGTTGACATTGAAACTTGGGTGTTTGGTTATTTTGCACTTGTGACTATACTCTGTTGCTTCTAGACAGCTTCTAGTGCTACAAAGTAATTTTCCATGAAGAGAAGCACCAAAATTTTTGAAGATTATAATGTTTTTTGTTCAACTAGAAGCTTGGGTTTTTATAAATACTGCATTGATTCAGTTTGAATGGGGATTTCTCAGTTTGCAAAGGGGATAAATACCAAAAATATGAAGACTGGCAAGTTTTTATGCACTGTTTTTACTGGAAAAAACTGATTTTCACAAAAGGTTCTACTTAAATTTTGTCTTCAGAACTCTTCAGGAACATTTGCTTTGTTGCTTGGCTGTGGCTTTTAAGCACCTCTAGACCTTACAGCTTTGCTGATAAACACTAGGGTAATTTTTAGCTCATGGTCGAGGTTTTTTGGCCAGCAAGGCTAGGTGTTTTGTAAAGGAACCATCCTGACTTCATTTATCCAGGACAGGCATGTATGATGAAGTAAGACAAAGAATGTGTAAAATCATCTACCAGTTCCCTATTACTTCATATTTTTGAGTGAAATGTAACAACTTTAGTAATGAAAGCTGTTTTGGTTTGCTTCCTAGAAAGGTTTTGCATTCTGCTTGGAGTCACTGAGCATTTTATTTGGTAGGTATTGCAGATCTGATGAGTGATGCAGCTACAGAACTGCAAAGCCTGAACAGGTAGGCAGCTGTTTCATACATTTATCTGCTCTGGGGTGAAAAAACTGAATTTGAAGGATCTGGACAGACATTATAGTGGGGCAGAATATTTATTTCAAACTCCTCTACTCCTTATGTCGCCTTTGAAGAGTATTGGCATCGCAATGTAGTATTTAAAGTATCAGACTGGTGAATCCTGAGATGTATTACACGGCTGCACTACAGTGTGAGATTGTACAGAACTAGTCAAAATGGAAAATAATGAGATAGAAGAGCCTTGTAATTCCTCAAAAGAGCTTCTGTAGTCCCTCATACCTTAGTCTGGAATTCTGAAATGCTTTTCTGCCAGATCAAAGGCTACACTTCTAACTTGTCAAAAGCCAAGGGTTTTTATTTAAGAGAAATAATTAGTGTTCATTCAGTACTTTAAAAGTGAAACTGGAGTGAATCAATGACATCCCTTTTTCTGGGTAATAGCCTAATGGCTCAGGGTATAAGCCAAGGAATATCACTTCAGTTAAATGTCATGTTGTGTTTTTCGCAGCTCAAATTTTCAAACAGGAAACAGAAGATATCGATGTCCTTAAATCTGAAGAGGTAAAATGCATTTGGAAATGAAAGTGGATGAATAGCCACTGAAAAATAAAATTTATTTTTATCATTTGAGCAGCAAAAAACCTGTCTGGGAAATGGACTTCAATGTTGTTGTTCTCTTCTACTGACCACATACTATTGATTTTGGCCTGAAATAGTTCCTTATTACATCTTTTCTCATCATAGTAAGTCAGCTAAGTATTTTTAATCAATGTTGATTTAAAATAGGATAATATAAAAAATCTCAAGTTTTGTTCTGTAAGTCAATGGTGAGAGTTGTGCTGTATGAGTGGAGTGCTGCAATTGAGATGCTTTAATGCTGACATCTCATTCTTCCTGTCCCACAGGAGAGTATGTTATCTTGGAAATCAGGAGGTAAAGAATCCTTTCATTTTAAGTAAAATGAAATGATTCTTTACCTCCTATTACCTACCCCATATCTAGCAGAACATAATTGGTTAAATTTATGATGGTTTATCAATTAAATAGGTGCTTCCCTCTCTGTTTCCCAAGATTAAAGTATCTTTATAAGAATTCTTGAAAATTATGTCTACATTACTTTTAGATGCTACCAGCAACCCAATAGAAAATGAAATTTCGTAACCATTCACACCTGAGACATTCCCTGAAACAGGCACAACGTGCAGAAAGGTACACAATATGCAGGATTCTCTATTATTTTGTCTGGCTAAACACAGAGACTTAGGGGATAGAGGGTAATGGCTACAAGCTACTGCCTGGTGTAGTAGGCATCTGATGTCTCCTCTGGGACTGCCACCTTCCAAGGTGTCTTTGCATGAGGACTATGGTTCCATATGCAAGTGGAACCAAACAACGATAAACATGACAGCTCATCTAGAACAGCTTGGTTACCAAGATAAGTGGGTCTATGGCCTGCATCAAAGCTCCTTTTCTTAAGAAAAAGAATGTGTCATTTTCATCGGAGCCTCCTCTCTGGAGGGAACAGCAGGACTAGTATGCAGACCAGATTCGAGAAATCTGTTGCCTACCTGGGGCTCAAATTAAAGTCATAAGAAGAAAGTTTCTCACCCTGGTACAATCCTCAGATTATTATCATTATTGATTTTCCAGGTATGCAGCTCTGAAGGCCCAGCAGGGAGGTAGAGGGCAAATGAGAAACTTCAGGGCCTTGAGAGGACTGGTTAAGGCATCAGGAGCACAAGCAGTGTCCTCCTCTGTCCTTCCCATTGCAGGGAGTGATGCAGGAAGAGCCAGCACACCAAGACCTGTCTCTGACCCTGTTATCACTGGCTTACTATAACTTTTTGATGACAGATAAGTTTGCATGACACCAAGCCTGCTGGCAAGAGAGGGAGTACACTTGTCTCAAAGAGGGAAAAGGAGCGCTGATAAGGAGTTAACAGGGATCACTGAAAGAGTTTTAAACTATTTTTGAAGAGAAAATAGAATAAAACCTGCTTTGATAAGGATAAGCTTGGGAGCAGCATGCCGATATTTGAAGCAGGATGTGCTAGCAAGGTCCCTTGGCCTGCCATCTCAGTGGAAGTAGGGAATGGAGACGCATGTGGCAGCAAAAAGTCAAGTTATTGATGTGTTAAAAGCCATGGAAGCACCTCTACAATTACCTGAAAGGAAGTTTTTGCAAGGTGGGGGTCAGCCTCTTCTCTCAGATAACAAGTTACAGGAGGAGAGGAAATGGCCACAAGTTATGACTTGAGGGGAGAGGTTTAGAATGAATATTAGGGAAAATGTCTCCATTGAAAAGGCTGTGAAACACTGAAACAGGCTGCCCAGGGTAGTGCTCAAGACACCATCCCTGGATGCATTTAAAAGATGTGCAGATGTGGTACAGAGAGACATGGTTTAGCAATGAACTTGGCAGTGCTGGGTTAATGGTTGAATTTGATATTCTTAAAAGTCTTTCCTAACCTTAATGATCTATGATTCCATAAGCAGCTCTTGGCATGCTAATATATAAAAGTTTTATGTATTTTTAATAAAAAATTCAGACATTTCAGAACTAGAGATGAGTTTTTTTTCTTCCCTTTGATAAGCCAGTGGTGTTATTGAGACTATAGGTAGCTACTTAGGATTGTATATTAAGTGATGCTTTAATATGACATTAATACTGAACTGGAGAAATAAAAAGATAGTTGATAGATAAAAATGCTTAAATGCTTATGGTAAAGAGAAAGATTCTTACCCAGAAAGTGGTGAACTGTGATGGTACCATCCTTCTAGAGTGTCCTTGTGCTGCAGTAGATCTATTTGATATTGTTAGTGGTGTTAGAACTAAGTAAAAGTCTTTTAAAATGAGGACTAATTCATTAATATTCATTATGGTTCTCTGCACTGGAAAGGTTTGTATAGAGATCAAGACTTTTACAGCTGGAATGTTTGGGGTTTTTTTCATGCATCTGTACTTTAGCATGTGTCGTGTTTATTTGGTTTTTTAGATAGTGTTTCCTATTGAAAATTGAGTTGTATGATAAAGTTGAATATGGAATTTTTCTGTTCTTCTGTGATATGTAGGAACATTGAATTTCTGATAACTTACATGGCAGAATCCAGAGCTTACTCTCAGCAGCCTGCAAATCATGTTGTAATAACTCCAGACTTTAACCAGTTGTGATACTATCAATCCAGTGTTAACAGAGGCTGATGCATTAAAACTCAATGTACTGTAAGTAATCAAACTCCAAAGAAAAACATTTAATGCAGCTGTCCAGTGTGCCTGAAATATCTACTCAGTGGAACAATCAGTTTTAAGAGGATTTAAAACTGACTATTAAAATTCATCAATACCAACTGAACAGAAATTCCTGCAAGCAGGAAGGCAGGCTGGCAAGGCTATCCAGTACAGAATGGCTGGGAGAAATGTGTCTTTCTGCTGACTTCATACCTCTACAATTCTTTTATGAAGTTCTAGTATTAATGTTTCTGACTTACACAGTATCTGTATAAATTGTGAGTTCTGCTTTCATACACTATATTGGACTCGGCCAGAGACATATTTAAAAGGGTGCAAGATTTGCAAGAGTAGCTGAACACTATGTAGATTTGGGGTTTTTTTTTCAAATGAGAGTTTATTTTCACAGAATCACAGAATAAACTGAGTTCAAGGGACCCACAAGGATCATCGAAATCCAACGCCTGGCTTTGCACAGCACCATCCCCAGGAGACACACCATGTGCCTGAGAGCATTGTACCACCTCTCCTTGAACTCCGTCCAGCTGATGCTGCGATCACTGCCCCAGGGAGGCTGTTCCAGTGCCCAAACACTCTCTCGGAGAAAATCCTTTTCCTAACATCCAACCTAAACCTCCCCTGATACAACTTCAGCCCATTCCCTCAGGTCCTGTCGCTGGTCACCAGAGACAGTGTCTGTTCCTCTGCTTTCCCTCACGAGGAAGTTGCACACTGCAACGAGATCTTCCCTCAGTCTCATCCAGGCTGAACAGACCAAGTGACCTCAGCAGCTCTTTATACAACTTCCCCTCAAGGCCCTTCACCATCCTCATTACCCTACTTCAGACACTAACAGTTTAATGTCTTTTTTATGTTGTGACACCCAAAACTGCAGAGCAGAGCAGGACAATCCCCTCCCTTGCCCGGCTGGCAATGATGTGCCTGAGGTACCCCAGGGCACTCCTGACTCATGGTCAACTTGCCATCAACCAGGACCTGCAGGTCACCTTCCACAGCACTGCTTTCCAACATCTCATTCCTCAGTTGGTTCACACATCCAGGGTTGCCTCATCCCAGGTGTAGAATCGGACATTTGCCCTTGTTGAACTTCACATGGTTGGTGATTGCTCAGCCCTCCAATTTGTGGAGGTCTCTCTGCAGCGCCTCCCTGCCCTGGAGGGAGTCAACAGCTCTTCCCTGTTTTGTGTTGTCTGTGAACTTGCTCAGTATCCCTTCCAATCCTGCATCCAGGTTGACAATGAAGGGAGGGAGTCAACAGCTCTTCCCTGTTTTGTGTTGTCTGTGAACTTGCTCAGTATCCCTTCCAATCCTGCATCCAGGTTGACAATGAAGATGTTAAAGAGCACAGAGTTGAGGATGGAGCCCCGCAGAACCCCAGCAGTGACAGGTCACCAGTCTGATGTCACCCCATTCACCGTAACCCTTTGTGTCAACTTGTGGGCCAGTTGATCACCTATCACATGATGTGTTTATCCAGCTGTGCTCTGCATGCTTTGTATGTCTTACGTTGTGAGCTTCATACACTTGGTAAATTTTAAAGCTTTAATAATCTCTTGTTCTGAAAAAATGTGGTGATTGTTCCAGAGTAGATTACAATGTAGATTAGAAAAAACGCTAACCTTCACTTTTCCCACTTTAGTACCATAAATTTAGCTTCTAATATCCAAATAAGCATTCCCAAAGAAAGAAACAGCTATTCAGTTTTGGCAGAATGGAAAAGTTAGATATAAGAGACATTTCTCATGATCCTCTATGTATTTGAGCTCTGATTAAGCCTGGTATTGCCCAGATTGTTGTTGCAGTGAAAAAAAATTTGCAGTTTATGATATTTGCAATTAATTTTTCCAGTCTCTTCTTGACAGGTATCTAATTTGGTTGGAGTTCTGCAGATAACTTTTTAAAACTTATTTACATAAACTCTTTATGTCTCCCATTTAGTATTTCTAGAATAGATAGGTACCTGCTCAATAAAAATCAATGTAAAAATGGGGAAAAAATATTTTCTGCAGTTTTGTCATAGAATGCTTTACCATTACACTGCATCCATGTGACATCCAGCAGCATCTTTAACATGCTTGAAGAGTGTCTGCAGTGTGGCACTGAGGAGCGTTGCCTAAGCAAGAACTCCTAGAGACCCCGGTGTGCACCGCTGCTGCTGAGAATTTCAGAGCAAGTCTAGATAATGGAAGCAAGAGAACTTCCTAAAATTAGTGGGAAGTCTAGACAAGTGTCATTGTCTTTGCTGTGCTAAATTCCATGTGGCTTTTCCAAAACTTTTGCTATCACCTAGAGGTCTGAAAGAGATTGTAAAGAGATGGTGGAGGGGTCCAGTCAGTTCCCTGAGGCCAACTTGGTACTTGTTAACTTTGGTGTAACAACAGTTTGGTGGGGTGGCTAAGAGGACAGAAGAGCTCAAAAACCCCAAGCAGGTTAGCATTGCACTGTTTTTTAAGAAGGACGTATTTTCTTCTAAAACAACAACAACAAGAGCGATTGCCATATTCAAGGAACTGACAAGTCATAAGCATAAACAATCTTTAATTGCTTATGGGAAAATGTCATAACAGATAATATGCATGATGGATTATAATTTAGAGACTGCTTCAGGCCTCCAGTCTGCTTTATAATCCCAGATTAGAATGGGGTAAGAGGAAAAAAGGCTTGTGTAAGAACAGGGCTTCTCTTCAGGTGGTAATGGAAGAAACTTCATGCAGCTAATACAAAAATATGCACTAAACCCCTCCTTCTGTTTTCACTCTGCATCTGGCATATCATTAAGCTGCTCGAGACCTGATCTTAGCAAATGAGGAGAAATTGATTTTTAGAACAGAGTATCACAGATGAGTAAACTCAAAACATGAAGACTTGACCTTAGATGGCTTTTTAAGCAAACAGAAGACAATGCAAACAAGCAGTAAATATATTTGGAAATTCAAGGAGCTGCTTATCTAAAGCTAAAAACAATAGAGTCCAATAATTTTGGACATTATTAAAAGAGCACAAAGTATGAATAACACTTAAAAATATTTAAGAACGTTTTTCAGATATCAAAAAAGTCTTTTCTTGTAACTGCCAAAGTGGGAAAAGTAGCTGTAATTATTTTTTTGAACTGTAACTGTTAGTAGCCTACCAAGACCACAAACATGTCTTTGATGAGGCCCGATGTGTGCAAGAGTTTTAAATTAGGCAAAATCAAGATGGTTCTTGTGTTAAGTGGCATAAATCTAAGACTGAAAAACTGTAGAAAAAATTAATGGAAACCCAGATACGCTGCACTTACTTTAATAAGTAACACCCTTCTTAAATTCATTCTAGAAGTTGCAGAAGGATTGAAAAAAAACCAAAGCTCTAGTTCATTAATAGTGATTTTCAAGAGTGTTTGAAATACTAAGCAAATATTAGGCTTGAATGTAAATAGTTCAAAATTAGATGACAGCCCTGTCAGTCTACTTTAGACTTTGGAAAAAAAATGGAACAGTTGGAGCTACTCTGTTTTATGTAATTACATAAAGGAAATATCAGCTACAAATCGTACAATTGGATGAGAATTTCTGTAGAAGTTGTAAATTCAAATGCATAAGATATTTCTCTTAAGCTTAGAATATTAAAATACTTGAGGACTGAATGGATAAAGAGCAAGCTGAGTGTGCTACTTGCTATGAAGGAGGCTAAGAAGATAAAGAAATTTTGGCTTTGGGGGAATGAAAATAGTGAAAAAGGAAGTATCAAGTAGGTAACATGGGGATTTTGGAAAACAGAATATGTCCTACTGCAACTGGATATGAGGCTGGATGCCCAGTGTTAGAGGTTGTCCATGGGTAGAAGCTCCTATCCTGTGGTCAAAGGAAAGTTTACTCTAGAAGGGACTTAATTCTCAATAGTTTCCAGTGGGACACAGGAATCAAAGGGACTAAGCAGGTCCACTGGAGAGCTTCAGACCAAGCAGGGAGCAACAATCTCTGGTATTGTCTTAATTTCTAAAATTCTTGCACTTGTTGTATGAACAACGCATGAAGCATTTATGGTGAAGTCAGAAGGGCATGTAGAAAAATTAGGAAGATATGATGCAACCATCACTTCCCAGAACTCCAGGCAGAACTTCAAGGGCAATAATATTCCTCAGACCTGAGGGAGGATAGGGAGAAAAGAGTCTGTTTGGTTTTGTCTTTTTTATTTTTTCTGGAATTAGACACTATGGACCTGCTAGCATGTAGCCTAAGATAATTTTACACTGATCCAGTTGTACTGTTTTTTGCTCTTGATTCTATTTGACTCAGAAATTAGAGAATATAAAATTATATTTTAGACGTAATCTTCATTGAAATATTTTGGGGAAGGAGTACGGTCACAATTCTAAATATATAGAATTGCTACAATGAAAGTAATAATTATTTTGTCACACAATTCATGCTTAATGACATGGAAGTTGCCATGGTGATGTCAGAATTTGTTACATTAGGTTTAGTATTAATTTGCTTTCATCTCATTTCCATTTGAATAGTATTATGACTATGACTTTTTCAAAGACCAATTGTAACAGTAGTTTCGAGGTGTTATAGATCTGCTATACGTAGAGATCAGTAGGTTCTAGCACAATTAATTTCAGGTCTCACATAAATAAAGTCTTATAGTTATTGCATCAATTCACAGTAGTTTTTAATTTAAAGTGATGCAACCAATTTACTGTAGACTAGACCTGAAGACTGATGACTGTTATCTTACCTTTCATAATTAATACCATGATCATAATAATCTAAATTCAATTATACAGAAGCCACTATGTGAATGTTTATGAGAAAAAATGGAGCAAAATGTGGGCTCAGTAAGACATCTGTACATCATCTGTATATTCCTCAGGGTACAAATTCCTCAGCAGCTATAGCTGTAATTAAGAGGGGGAATCCATATTTCTAGTAACTTGGGAAACTGCATTTGTATTTATTAGACATTCTAGACTTTGTTGAACAAAAAAACTACAGTTTTTTTTTATTTAGTGTTATATATATATTTTAAAACAAGGAATCTCTGTTATGTACAGGATGTAATTCCATCTGCTTTGTAACTCCATCTCCATGTAACAACCAACGGCTTTTTGGTGCAGGTGATGTTTGGGACTGAGATGTTTGAACCTTAGTACTCCAGGAAAATATCTCATTCTTCAATGGCTGGAAAAGAATGTTTAAAAAAATTGAATAAATGATATGGACAAATCAGATTTCTTTTTTCTAAATTTTTTTTCCATTTTAGTAATTGCACCTATTGATAAGCAACCTAACTTGAGGTTGAGCTTAACTCAAATATTTATGCAATTATTTATAAATTAGGAAAATTCTCATAGTAACTGGAAGTGAATATAGGGTACTCAAGGTTGCCCCTGTATCCAACCTTCACATCAGTAAAATCAAGAATGACCTATGCTTACAAATTTGATTCAGATAATTTATTGCAGGTGAAGGAATCTGCATCAGGATTCTTTAATGTGCACTTTGAACTTTTCACCTCCTGCCAGTGTAATTTGAGTTTTATTTAGTTTTAGTTTCAAGTGTCTCATTCCATAACACCATATTTTTCCCAAGTTATGAGCAATTCAGCATAAAACCTGCAAAATTTTATATAGTAATCACAAGCTGATTTTCCATATGCTACTGTTAGTCACTACTTTTTTGATTAATTTGGGAAATAGGTCTGTTACTTGAGCTAATATTTTGATTTAAGGACTCAATAAGGTCATTATATGCATCAGATTTTTCCTTTTTCTTTCACCTGGCATCTGCTTCCCTTCTGAGTCAGAAACCATTTCAAAAGGGACAAGAGTGCATCATTCAGTGCTAGAGTTACTGCTCTGGAACTCTGGAAGAGGAGAATGAGTTTCTGCCTTCTTTTGGTCTCTGGAGGAATTCTGAATCCTGAATCAAGGCCTATATTTCAAAGTTGGTATACTACATTTTAATAAGATTAAATTAAGTAGCCTTTTTGTGAGCCTGTTGGGGAGTCAAACCCCTTCTAAAAATGGTAAATCTGTTTTGCTATCATTGTTTGTATTTGAATAAAGAAGAAATCTGTTTTGAGCCTCCAGCAGAAGTTGCAATAGGAGTTTCTTTTACAACTCAGGAAGGATTTTGAAGTGTCTATTGAAATTTCTAACTAAGAGAAGATATAATCTCTGGAGTGTAAGAGTAATGTGTTGCTTGATAGGTACAAATAAGGAAATTGATGCTGTTTGAAAACATTTCTGAGTGTGCACTCTTTTCAGTGCAGTAGGATGATGACTTTACTGTCATCATCAAAAACTCAAAATTTATTAAGTATTGTGAATTTAATAACTCATGCATAGGGTGCAACATGGAGGCCATTGAGAAAATGAGCTGTTCTATCAGCCTGTCAGCAAAAGAAGATCTGGAAGAAGTAGAAGTGTCCATGTCTGGGGACCATGATAATGCTGACACAGTAGCTCTTGGATTTGTTTGCTCATGGGTAGGATCCTGGTATTACAAGGAGCTGTGGTTTTATCATCAGGGATGAGCTGTGACAGCTCAAAAGGTGCAGTCAGGAGGTGACACTGATGGTCATGGATCAGTTTCCAGTGCTGTGATTGAGGGGGTGGGATGTGACATGACTTCATGAGAGCTCTTCAGGAGGGGATGACACAACTTTTTTGACAACTTAGTAATTGATGTGTCAATCTTCCAGGACAGTAAATCTGATTAAAATGGAAATTGATTACTGAGAGGCATTAAAAGGACTGGTTGCTTATTGGTTGCTGTTAGATGTCTTATAAATTAATATAAATTTTCTTCTAACTTGGATCTGATGGTAAACCTGGACTCCCACAAGCACTGTGATAAGTGAGCAGCCTAATATAATTATGTTAGCCCAAATGTAATCTTTTACTCTGACCTCTAGGAGGCACCTGTGCTAATAATAGTAGTGGCTTATTTGGTACAGAAATTAGAACTAAATCTCATCGTCCCTTGAAATTTAGACTGAGAAAGAAATTGAATGTCAAATAAAGGTGGTATTAATCATATAAAGGTAGAATTAATAATATAATGTTTTGAAACACTTTGCATGCCTGCAAACCCTTCCACACTTCTTAAAACTGGGTAAATACCAAAAGGAAAATTGTCAAAATAATCTATGCCTTGAATTTAATACTAAATTAGGATGCTATTTTATCAAACACTAAATTCAGGTGCTTGGCCAATTGTGATAGTCTTTTCTTAAATTCTTATTTATCTTTGTAGCAGCCATTAATATTTCCTGTTCTTTTTACACAGATATTGTACTGTCACTGCTGGAATTTTTGGTGTTGTTTAACGTTCAAAACCTGATTGCATGTGAAATCGTTTAATAGAGTTTAGATGGTTACTTTGATGGCAGATGTCCAGTTTTATTAATAAATATAAAAGAGGAGGGTGAATTATCTAAATTGCTTGTCTTTAAAAACTGATAGAAAACTTACTGCAAGAGTGGTCATACTGTACTTGCTTGGCAAAGAGTTGTTTTGTAGAAATTTTGGACAACATACTTTAGTTCTAATAGGATACCCCATGCTATTTCCTTTTTAGTTAATGTCATGGAGCTGGTTTCTTTTACTGAAGATGTTATGAGACTGTGAACAAAAACTTCATGAGGCATAAACATTGTGCCATTGCTGAACTTCTTCAAAAGTGCTGTTATTGGAAATGTCTGCATCTGAGAGATGAAAATTTAGTGCTTTTAAAATCTGCTCTCCATACCCTGATGAAGGAAAATCTACCTGAAATTCAAAATAAAAGTTCAGCACCTGTGTCCTTGAAGGAACATGAAGTGAAATAGAATAAAAAAGAGTATGTTTGAGAGTATCAATATATACTTGATATAAATTGGGATCATACTGACCTCAGCAGCAACACATAATATGTATGTATTCAAAACATTAAAACACTAAAGTGTCAGGCAATAGAGGTGCACATTAGGGAGTGAATATTTTCATATCTGGTGTTTTAATTTTTCTTTTACTTTGTTTTGTCTTAATTTCTCTTATAGATTTTTTTTTTCTGGTCAAGGAAAAAACAGAGCTGTGGGCTGGGAAACTGAGCTATGGGAAAGGTTTCTCAGACACAAACATATGTATCTGTGCTATGTGAATATACTGAGATTACCTGCAGTACAGGTGCATTAAAAATTATTGATTCATCTAGAATATCCATGGACCAGCTGTACATGAACCATGTAAGACTAGAAGGGCTGAATTCTTTTGTGTACTATGTAAATTTTTAAAAAATATTTATAGTAGCCACATTCTTGGGTTTTCTGGGTATTTGGCAGCCTGTTTGGACAAAGACTATTGTTTGGCAGCAACAGCACAGCAACATCTGATGTCCCCATCAAAACTCTTAAATTCACCAAAAGCATGATTTCTGAGTGGAAAGTATAATTGTGGTAACTGATGTTTGGAGACCTTAGAGAAATCAGTGCATTGAAGGAAAATTGAATGAATTAAGGCCAAAAACTATTTCATGTGTCACTAGTAACAGATGGAAGATATTTCAGCTCTCTATGGGACTCAAAACCAGGGATGTAGCTTTTTCTGGTTTGTATTTTAATATCGTTAAAATTTGGGGTTGCCACTCCAAATAAGCAGGTTTTTTTACTGCCCTGGGTCTCTTTTACTGAAGAAAATCACAAGAGCTCTTACCTAGATTGTGTTTATCAACAGCAGTAAAACAAATACAATTTCAGAACAATACAGTATTATGTTCTTTATGGTGTTCCATTACTCAGCTAAAAATTCATAAATGTTAAAATATGTGCCCCAGCTTTTTTTTGCTGCAAGTCTCTTGCTTGGTTCCTGATCCTTAGAATTACCCTGGGACACAGTCCTGGGAAAATACAACGTCCATAGCAAGCTGCAGTGCTTACTTGCAGTGGGGATCCCTGGACCCTCCAAGGAGCTTTGAGGACTGCTCCTGCACAAGGTGTTCTGAGCAGCAGCTCAGGTGATTCCTCACTCTGCTTCTCCTTCCTCATCCAGATAGCCTCCCAGGTTGGTGACCAGGAATTTGTGTGCTGGAGCTTATACTGCCACATCAGAGAACTGTGCACAGAGATAGTGCTCAAGGTAGCAAAACTTGTATATGCATCTGAGATTCTCAATCTGCAGTCAGTGCTGGTTGCTGAAAAAAGCAGAAAAGGTGAATGGATTCCATGCCCCACCTTGAAGTATTTGTGCAATATTTTTTTTTTCTTGAGAAACATACTTGAAAGGATTGCCAAGATTTTAGGTTTAGCTGAAAAGCAGGTGCGCAATTCAACTATTGGAGGTGCAAGTTAAATGTACCATATGGACTGCCCATTACAACTAAAAGTAATTTGCTCTATCTCACTAATCTAAGCAAAAAAAAAAATTACAATGATCAATCTTGTATAAAATAGACAAGGACAACTCAGGAATTTAATGTTAATTGAGTTATCATTCCAAAGCTCATATTGATTTTTAAACTGCATTTACAAAATGCCCAGTAAAGTCCAAGGCTGAATATACATGGCATCTACTTTACACATACAGAAACAGATTCCTGGTCATAAAGCCAGCAGGTCAGAAGTTTCACAAAGCAGACCAAAGCTGCCTTATAACATACCAGCAGCCTATATATTCTTTTTTATTTTCCCATTTTTTCCCCTTTTTTTTCTGTCAACATGAAGGCAAAAAAAAATCTGTTGAGGTCACAAAATTGGGCTAAGAGTACTTGTGCTGAGGGAGATTGGCATTGCAGACTCCTGAACGTCAGAAGATTTCCAAGGGGTGAATGCTTTGTCGAGATTTTCCTGGCTCTTGGGTCTTCAGAGAAAAGAGCAGTTGTTGATTGTAGTAAAGTTGCTTATTGCACGTATGCATCAGTCTCAAAGGCAAAGAGTTCAAAGTATTAAAGTTCATGCTAAAAGCTTTCTGACGTAGGGTTCTGATGTTTTGAGCAGAACAGCAGCAGCAGCTCCTGCAGATTTTTCTTCTTCATTATCTACCCTGCACCGTTACAAGGGTCTTTTATTCCTAAATCCTCCAATCAGCTAAAAACATGATTCTAAAACATTCTTTCTAAACCAATCTAAGCTTAATTCTAATGAGCGAAAGTAGTACGAAAATAGTCAGTTCTTACCCAAAACCGACATATATAATAATACATATTTACACAAATGTACTATCTGGTTTCTTACTTAAAATTTTCATAATATAATTTTATCTATTTATGTGAATAGTTCTATATGTTTACTCATATACTTCTATCTATTCTAGAAATGCAAGCAAAGCTTTGCTATGTTTTTGTTATGTCTGGAACTAAGTTAAACTTGTGAAAAATAACACTACTGAACTTTAAACTAGGCTTTAGGGCCTCTTACAAGCTATGCAGACTTTTAAGGCACTTAAGATATATTTCTACTTAAAACTAAAACTTACACTTCTATTTCATGTCTATGTGGCTTAATATATTTCAGTTTATCTAAAGGTTCCAATTCAATCCCTGCGTTCCTTTCTCTGAGGGACTTAGGGCTTCTGTTTCATGCATTTCAACAATGCTTGGTGATGTTTTTATTTTAACTCCTAAAGGGACCAGTTGGGACACTGCTATCATGACATTTTTTCAAGAACTCACCCACAGTTTTTCTCTGAAAAACTGAGTAGGCACAGCATTGACTTTTCTGGGTGCTCTAGTTGTATGCCATTGGATGGATTTGCTGTGTGATAAAATCTCTACTATTTGAGAAATGACAAGGTGAATTGAGAATGACAAAGTAATGTGGAAAGGACTGAAGCCTACTGCCATCACAAATAAAATAAATGTAAGTTTCTATCTGCCATCTGACTCCCTTAGAAAATAATAGTAGCTGTCAGGTAAAGAACCTGCAAGAAATAATGAAGTTTAAAATAACATTTCACTTCTATGTTTTCTCTTATGAGCAGTGCTGATATATGTAGTTTATGATGTTCACATGACAAACAGTGCACCCCATTTATGAAGTCATGTTGTTATATATCACACACCCAGAAGCAACAAGGTATTGAGAGAAATAGCAACTGAAGAGAGCAATCAAGTTCTAGGTGTGCCAATGCAATTAATCAATAAGACAGACTGTGTGCCAGCGCTGCTTAATCACCTCTCTGGTGCTTGATGAGGCATGGTATAAAGTTGAAACCTTCCAGTGTCTTCAAGTAGAACATTAATCAGCAGTGTAAGACAGTTTGTGCCACTTAGTAACAAAGTGGATGCCTTGAAACTCTGCCTTACCTCAAGGAAAGGCCTTGGGCTCAGTAACATGTTGGGTAAGTCTAACCTGGACTCTACTGCTTGTTTCATCCCACAGCAGCATGAAGTCTTGGTGGCAGCTCTGACCACTGGCTCTTAGTATTCTTTACCCCTGGAGCAGACCTTATTCTTACATTCCTGGGCTGTCTGACAGCCCAACAAAGCAAGACCCTGCCATCAGGCTACCAGGGAAATACTTCACACATTCAAAGGATTGCTGTTATTCAGGCTTTTGCCTCCTTTGGTTTTGGCTTTCTGTTGTAGCTTACACAGAAGGGACTAATGATCACAGTGCTGTAGAAGATAATAAGAGGACAGAAGCTCTCAACTCCCATGGGACTTTCTGTTGGTACTGACAAGGAAGTGAAGTTGTACTCACCCAGAGCAGCCTACCAGACTGATCAGACCTCTCTGAAGACATCCCTTCTAATGACAGATATATCCATTATTTTGCTGAAATATCACTCCTGCAGAACCTTCCTGAAGTTCCTTTTAAAATCAAGTTTAAAACATAACTCCAGTAAGATAACGATAGAGGGTGTTGATTGGAAATAAGCGAAAGGCAAGAGGAGAAATGATAAAAGGTTTAAGTAGACATTTTACTCAGCAGATGCCAAATTTTGTAACAGAAATTACTGGATTGTCATCAAAGGATGGCCATCCTTTTATGCCATTTGCTTTGTATCAGGAAGTAAATTTGAAATAGCTGATACAACTTGGTCTTCTAGCATGTTTAACCATGATAGCAACTTACCCACAGTGGGGTAAAAATGCTCTCCGGTTCCCAACAATATTCAATGAAACTTTGTTGTGGAGAACTGGAATCTCTGCTCAAAGATGACATTAAGTAACACTTAACTAAGTGCTATTGATTTTTAAGATTTAAAGGCTTGGTAGGTTGAAGAGTGTAGCATCAGAGATGTTCCCATTTATAGAAGAACATTTAAAACAAAACAAACACAAAAAACAAAAGGAGGAGAAGTTAGAGACAAGATATGAAAAGAAGGTGTGTGTCTGTCTGTGAATGTAGACGGTTATTTTGAAGCATACGAGGTAGGTTTAAAGCTGTCTTCCAGGGTGCAAATGATAACAAAGCTACAAGACTCAAAGACTCAGTTCTGTGGTCCTCAGTGATGCATGCCTGTGCCTTCTCTTCACAAGTCTTTTGCAATTGGCTAGTGCACAGGTCGTTTCCTGGAATGGAGAGGTTTTTGGAGGCTCATTCACTGGAAAGGCAAACAGTATAGGACTGTGCTCTACTACTGTCATGGTTTGACACTGGCACAATGCCAGTGCCCCCATGAAAATTCCCTCTCCCTGGTGTCTGCTGTGAGGTGGTACCCGGAATAAGCAAAGCAGGCTCCTACTTAGGGGAAAAAGAAAAAAAAAACTTTAATAACTAAACCACAAAAACTAAACTACAAAGAAAGAAAATAAACACAAGGAAAATGAAAACTGCACAGAAACACTCCCCCTCCTCCTCCCACCAAATTCCCAACACATTTACATTTCCCAAATCACCAACTCTTGGTCCGGCAAGCACCTTTTAGATAATCAAATCCTCAGTTCATCAAGAATAGAAGGAGTCCTTCCTTGTGCCATGGGCTGCTTGTCACATGCAGCACTCCCCAGAGATCCTTTTGCCATTGTGACATCTTCCTTCCATGCCTGGTGCTCTCACCACAGTGCATGGGGCAGGAGCCTGCTTCAAGGGTGATCTTTTTAAGGATGCCTCGTCCCGTTCCAAACTCAGCACAGTCTCATCTCTGGGACCTTTGTCCCCCCCCATTTCTTTTACATCCCTGGGGCCGAGGGGTCTCAACACCGAACTCTCTTGGCTCTGAACCATTGCCTGCCCCTGGATGCAGTCTCTGTATCACAAGGAAACAGTCCATGGGTATACAAAAAAGAGTCCAGCAAAAATGCCACTCCATCTTCTCCATTCCTCCAACATCTCTCTCCCGCTTGCCAGACCCCACCACTGGCCCATTTCCTTCTTCATCCTCTACTCTTATCTCTCTTCTAGAAAGGGTTAATGTTCTGTAAAATTTTCATTGTCCACAAAGGGTTAAAAACTCTCACAAGCTGCTGGGCTCCTCTCTCGCTCTCTCTCTCTCGCTCGCTCTCTCTCTCTCTCACTGGGGGGCAGCTGTCCGATGGCTCCTGGGTCTCTCTCTCTTCCATCCTGGCGGGTGGGGGCCAGGCCTACCTCTCCCAGGGCCACATGGCTTTCCCCTACCCCCACCCAGCCAGCAGCTGGGCCAGGGGCAGAGATCCAACGCTTCCCGCTGGGAATTCAAAGAGGACTCTGAGGGGGGAAGAGCCCTGCATTTAACCCCTGTGTGGGTGTTCTCAGAGGAGTGTCCAAACATCCCCAGTGGCCACTCCAGGTGCCAATATTAAAATCTGAGCACTCATTGGCCTGACCACAGCATATCCCAGAAATCCCAAAAAAACATATTTCCTGTGAAACCACTGCAACTACAAATGCTGTATTGCTCTCCTTCTGCTGTCTTTTAAATGAACTAGTTCAAATTTACCTGGAAAAGAATGCATTGCTATTCCCCTAGTCTGAAAAAGATCCTGTATCTATAGATCCACGGAATATGCCAAGACAATTTTCACAGGAGGCCTTGTCAAAGGCAGTGGATGTGTTTTTACTAGGCTAACATTATTTCTGGGGAGAACCTTATAACACAGCCCACAGAGGGTATTTTAGTCCCTGTCAGTTAAGGAAAAAAGACCAATTTGGATCTTTGAGAACAAAAAATTAAAGATGAAATCTGAGCCCCAGAAATGCTTTTATTTTTACTTCACTACTTCTCTGCTCTTGTTGAATGAGTGGTGACATCACACTCATCAGAGTAGACACCAAGAGGGAAAATATCAGCCTCTCTTCTTTTTATGGAAACAGCAGCAAAGCACAGAATATCTTTGAACTTCAAGATTTAGCACAGAGCACCAGGGTTACGCTCTTTATCTCCAGTCATTAAGGAAGAGATGAGAGTTCAGCAAGGGTTAGATAGATGTTTACTGAATTGTAACAGAACTGTTAAACCTTTCAGTCTATTAGAAAAGTTCTTACATCTTTCAGTCAAGACAGGCGTGTTAATATGTTGCCAGAGGATTTTAATAAATATTAAAATTATGTGTGTGAATCTTCTGATTATTTTCACTTTTATTAATGTTAGGTTTATTTTTAGCAAGTTATGCTGGACCATTTCTATCTTGCTAGTTCCATTAAGCGTCTTTGTCAAACTTCTTTCTTCTTGAATGCAATCAAAATTATCTCATTTTTTATATTGACTCATAAAACAGTATTGGAGATGCTGCCAAAGAAATCCATCAATTCAGTCCTGTAAAAGCTGAATCTGAACTTAGACTTTTGAAATCTGTGTGTGTCTGGAGATCAGATATTTAACTGTCATCAATATAAGTCATCATTTCCAGACATATCAATCAAAAAGCCTTTTCTCTGCAAATCTTATAACTTGAATACCATTAAAAATGATACCAGACACACACACACACACACACACACACACACACACACACACAATCAAAACCAGAATAAAATCAATTTCTGTAAAAAAAGCAGTGAGTTTACAGGCAGGAACTCAACTTTAAATTTTCAGTTCCCTGAATTATGTTTTTTGCTTAATGGTTTTATTTTTAATCTAATGTGAAATGTAAGAAATCAATTATATATTGTTTCCTTCCTTAAAAAACCCCAACAAAGTGAAACAAAACAAAGAAAAACCCACCAAACACAAACAAATTAGTTAAGATAATCCAGTGATTCCTCACATCTGTTTTATAAGGGTACAATGTCTGCTCTACTTAACTGGTCATATTCTGTGTTTATAACTATGTGCACATTTGAACTAAATGTAGTGACAATTTTGTCCCCAAAAGAGCTGAGGTTTGAGTATATGAGCAGAAGCCTGTGAGGAACAGATATTAGCACATATGTTCTTTTTTTTTTTTTAAAGAAGCCACTCAGTTGGTCTGCTCAAAAGATTTTTTTATAAATAGCATCAATCTAACCTCTAAAATATAAAGCCATTTTGCAGCATCAGGAATGCAAAATGGGAGAGAGAAGTTTGGAAAGCAAATAGTGTTAGGAAAAAGAATGAATGCTTACTATACTTCATATGTAAATTCAATTCAGGGAGCTTTATACGTTTATTTTAATCAAGAAATACTATTTAATTTCATCTCCAGTCTCTCTTTCCAGTGATGTTTCTAATTGTGTTATTGTGAGAGGAATATGTACTCTAACATTGCTCTTTTGAGTGAAGTGACTCTGTCAGAAAAATTTGGACTACTGCATTTCAAAAATTTAATTTGTGATGCTCATTTGTTTTCAGGGAATTTTTGGAGGCTGGGGAAATAAGTTGTCTCTGTCTTCAGGCCACAATGAGGCAATTGTAACACACCTGCTGTCAGGCTATGAGTCAGTGCAAGACCCAGAAATAGAGGCTATATGTCTCTAGATGCCTGGTTTCGTAGTCTAGTGGCCTGACCCTATTTTCTCTGGGACAATTCCTGTGCACAGTGAAGTTGCTGGGACTGCTGTTGGTGTCAGTAAGTTTTGCAACTGTTTCCCTGATTTATCCTGTATTTAATGACCAATTGGAATCACAAGAGAATTTGTATGACTCACTGACAAAGTGCAATTGATGCAGCACTTTTTTGAGTGAAACTTTTTGTTTCACTCAAAAGTTTTTGTGCAAAAGAAATGCCACCAGTAGCCTCACGATTGCCCTCTAGCAATCAGAAGCCGGCGGTGGATCTGAGCAGTTGCATGTTATGTAAAACTAAAGGAGGTCTGCACTCAAACCATAAATGGTGCACATGGAAAGATTTAGCTTCAAATTGACACACAGCTCTTTGACCTGTGTCTTTTTGCCCTATCTTTATTTAGGCATTGAAAAGCTTTCCCTGATTTATTTGATTATACAATTTACAGCAGGGCATGAGGAGTGAGAGAAAGGTACAGGCAAGAGTCAGCCCCTTGTCTCATTCATGCATCAGACACCTTGAAAATGGAGTGCACTCTCACTTCAGTCTTTACTAGCATGTTCTCTTGTTCTCCTGTGGCATAAGAGTTTGGAGAAGAAAATTATAATTTATATTTCTTTTTTTAAAAAAAAGGGGGCCAAAAATAGAAAAAAATGTTCTTAAAAATTTGTCCTGTCATTTCTTTAGATATGAATAGATCTTATCCACACTTAAAGAATTACAGACTAACACCACCATATATCTGTTCTATGTTTCAGTGTAATTAAACTGTCTAATCTTTTGTGATGACTAATCTCTTTTCAGATTAATGATAGTGCATGCCTGTTATTTTTATCTTGAAATGCATACATAGAATGGATACATCTTATTGTGTGTGTTGCAGTTTCACTTACTCAGTTGAAATGTATTTGTGCAGAAGTGGGTGGTGTTTTCTTCTGTTTTATTTCTCTCTCCTTTGTCAGTGATGACAGACGGAAAATGTCTTCCTGGAAGTTTTCTAAATCTTATACAGTGAGAAATAAGATAGTGAAATGATGATTTCTGTTGGAAATATTTTAATCTTTTAGGACAGGGCAATACTCTTAATTTTCCTTCCTGCCTCTTTTGCTCCATAATTTTTGTTTTATCTTGTGGCCTAAATATAAATTTAATGGACACTTCTGAGATCATAGTAGGAGTGAGAAAGTTTTCAGCATTGTAGTATCTACTGTTTGCACAATATCTATGTCTGAATTCTTCCTTTTCCTAAGTCCTTTTTCCCTGTTACTGTGCATTTAAAATGAACCCATTCGATTAATTCATGTTCTATTTTTTCTTTCTCTCAAGACCTACATCTGTAATTAAATTCTTGCAGCTAGGTATGAATTTCCCCACCTCCTGCTTTCCTTATCCATGTTTTGTTTTTGAGGTTATTTTTTGTGGTGGTAGACCACTGAGTCTCAGGTTTATTTTTCTTTAGTGTTGCCATTTTCTTCACTCTGGTTTTGCTACGGGTTTCATACTCACTTTTATTTCTGTTTAAATAACTGGTTATTTACCTGATCCATTTTACTTGCATAATTGTAGTTGTGTATTTCTGTTGACATCAGCATTATAGTTCCTTCATATGATTTATTCACGACAAGGAATTAAAAGAGAGAGACATGGAAAAACAATGCTCCTGAATCATATGCCCATTTCTCTATCTGTTGTGATATAGGAGACATAGTATGACCCAGCAGTTTCCACTTGCAAACATATTTTTATAAATTTTTAAGGCATATAAACATAATTTGTATCATTTGAAACTCCTTGAAAATTGTTCTTTCCTTTGCTAGTTATTTATATTTCAAAAACCTATGCTAGAATTTTTCTGTGCCTTGTAGAATGATTTATCAATTTAATACTATACTGATTATACAGACTAAATGGAATGCAAGACACGTCAATCTCTCTTTTAGTCTGATTGCAATGGGAAGAAACGTTTTCATGAGAGAGTTGGTATTAATAGATGATAAGGACATAATGCAGAGTTCAATTATTTTTAACTTTTCTTTTAACAAGCTGCTCTGCAGAGCACATGGAATGAAATCATAACTAAAGATTAAGGTTGATCAGAAATACTGTGATCTCTCTGTAGAGAAAGACCCATGTCTGTTATTTTGAGAGAAAAATCTGGATTTCATAGAATCACAGAGTGGGTTGGGTTAGAAAGGACCACAGGGGCTCATCAGATCCAACCTCCGTGCTCAAGCAGAGTCATCCTAAAGCACGTTGCACAGGATTGTGTCCAGATGGCTCTTAAACATCTTGAACATTTCATCCCTTAATTGATGTGCCAAAGAAACAGCCTAATTGCCCTGTCCCCACTTTATTTTTGAGGGCGTAATGGTGGAGTTGGATTTTTTGTTCTTTCATTGGCAATGGGTGAGATCGTGGTAAGTGAATAACTAATTTTTATGTTAAAGATAATGTCTAAATTATGTCAACTTCAAAGATGGGGTGAGAGAATCTCTAACTGGAGGAAGCTCCCTCCACCCCAGAGACTCTGGAGCTGCTGTTGGTTCTCTTGTTACCCTCAACTGAAAGGAGAATATTCTCTGTTTCTAAAAGCAGTGCAGGGCTCTTTCATAATTCTTTTCTTGCCTCTGACTTCAGCTGACAAAATCTCTAATTGTAGTGCATGGGGAAGAGGTTTACTTAAGGCAGGGAAGTACAGCCCACATCCCAGGGACATACAAGTGATTGCATTCCTTATTAATGTGGCTGTGAGTTGCACAAGGACATGGGAGGATATGGTGCTGCCAGTGGAAGGGGAGCAGCACTCTGTGAGTGCTAATCAGGGAAGCTGGAAATCCCTTGTGCTCTGTTACTGGGCTCAGTACCTTGTGGTAGAGTGAAGCAGCTAGGGAATGATTACTCTCATATTTCAGCACCTCTAGGAGTGACACTGGAGGTGAATTTGGTGTTATAGGCAAAGTGCCTTCAACCTAGTGCCCAAGCAAAGGGATATATCTGGGCCTTGGATGAGTTTCTGTGTCTTCTAATATAAGACCTCTGCCAGGAAAAAGCCTAAAGGTTCCTTGGAGAGGTACAAAAATTTAAATAATTATAACAGTTTTTCTTTCCTCATGGGTGTCACCTCAGCATTTCCCTGTCTTTTTATGTGTGCAAAGTCTTGTCATGAAATTCCAAGGTATTTTGTTTCCCACCTCTACCTACCCCCTTAATTTAAATGTGACTGTTATAATGCTAACTTGATAAGGACTTTAGTTACACCCCTTAAAAGTGTGTTTCCAGTAACGCATTCTTTTTCTGCATCATTTGTGGTGATGCCACAATCTTTTTTAGTTCTTGAAATTAATGTGTGCCAAAGAAATACTTGTTTACATCCTTGGATGAAATCTTCAAAAGCAGCTTGGCAATTATTTGAAAAGGAAGAGATGAATCTGAAGAGAGTTTTAATTTAATATTTAATTTCATTAAGGATCTTGGAGCACAAAATAAGAGAGCATTATTTATAACACAAAGCTCTGAGTGCTCCTCAGTAGAGAGGAGGATCAGAATAACATATAGCAGAATAGGGTCATCTGGAGGAGACAGTAATAGAAATATAATTATATTCACTAGGGCAAAGGCCCAAGGTTGTGTTGTTCCTGTTATTAGTCTTTAAGGACAGAAATAACTACAGGAGATGAAAGACTTAAGAAGTATGAGGCAATGACAGAATGAATGAGAAACCAAAATGATATGTTAGGGAACACGGTAAGTGTAATTTTAGTATTGATCAGGTGAGGGGTTTCTTGTAATACAGAAGCTACTGAGATTTCATGATAATTTTTTGGATGTGTTTCTGCCACACACTGGAGATACAATAGGGATTATATGAGGAATAGTGAGCCTCTATTATGAAAGGAAAAGCTTGGCTTTAAGTTGCTGAAAGGTAGGCACCAAAAAGCAATTTCCAATAATGGAAAGTGGTTAGTACATAGGGTAAATATCTACTTAAATATAAAAAATATTGATGGGTCTTTCTAGATATCTTTTGAGGAGATGTTAAAACAAACAAAAAACAAAAAAGGTCATTTCACATTTTGGGATTTTTCACAGCACTGCCCCATAGCATGAATGCTATTTTGACCCTGATAGAAGGTGATATTCAAGGAAAACAAATGAACCTTGTCACTTTGTGTCTTTTCTCTGTACTATTATGCAACCCTTAGCAATTTTTGCAATAGATATGGACTAGATGTTAGAAATTTTGCTGCTTCTTTGACCTATATTCCTACGGAATAAGGACTTAGGTTCTTAGGTTTTGGTTGGGGTTTTTTTGTTTTTTGGGGTTTTTTTTGGTTTTTTTTTGGTTTTTATTGGGTTTTTTTAAATTTATATGCATTTAAGTTCAGAAGTCAAAATTACTTTGAAACTTAATGAAATTCTTCTAATAACTTGAACATCTGTCCTAACAACTGAACACTTTTTAAATACTCTGAAATCTACATATCAAGACACGCATCTTCTATGTTGGACTAAAGATTTACATGCTAATTAGTTCTGCAAGTGGTAAATATATTAATTTTAATGTTTGTTATATGTGCATGGCTGTGCCTCTGTGTTTTACCAGAAACACACTGGTCAAACAAGAATGGAGGAGCCTAGTTCATAATATTCACAAAGCTACTTCAAAGTCCAAAAGAATGCCCTTTTCCAGCTGGAGGACAGGCACTCTTTAGGAACTTCAAGTGGGCATAGGAATAAGCTCCTCAAAACATGAGCTTGATGATGTCACATACACTGAATGATCACTGCGTGATGTGGGGATGAGGTCAATTTGTCTCTTCTTCAATATCCTTTTGTCTGGAATTCTTAGTCCAATATTTGGAGACATATTATATACTGTCCTCTGGCTCCAAAGGACCAAAAGGGACAAAATAAGTAATCTGTTAAGTACAGAGAAAGGGCCAGACCCTGGATCAAGCAAGAGAGCTACCTCTCTGCTCTAGAGCAATGTCCTGCTTGCCCTTGCTGTGAGGACCCCATAATCTTGTAGTGATAGTTACAATGTTAAAAGGGAGCTGAATGCTATTTCCTTCTTTGAGGGGCAGTCTGTATCTGACTGCCTACAAGGGGGACACATGATGTAAGTGCTGTTGTTGGGAACAGATGGAATTCTCTGCATGTGCTTTTTAACAGTGCCTTTGGCCAACTTTGAAATCCTGTCCACCTTCAGGTGGCTGTCATATGAAGTCACATTTAAAAAGTGGTTTTAAACTATTCCTTTAGGTAAAATTTCAAAGGGAATTGTGACATTTCAGACTCTACCATAAGACTGTTACATGTCTTTTATTTTTCTCAAGAAGAGAGTAACTTACAAGTTCTTTCCTCAAGTTGGCCACTGAAGTAAGAAGGTATGCTATAAAAGTCTTCCATCATATCCAGTAGCAAAGGCTTTGAAAAATATCAAAATAATAAATTTTAAAGTGATGATAAATTGAAATTTTAATTTGTTGAAAATAAATTTTAATTTGTTGGAATTAAAAATTAATTTTTTGGCAGTTGCGCATTTGTCATGTTCAGAAACGTCTCTTTTTTATCTTCACAGATCATGGGACAAGTACTCCTCTTTAAAGCAATTCTCCACACTATGACCCAACCCCTGATACCTCCATAGCTCCATTTAGCCAGCACAGGCTTTCATGCTCTGTATGGTTTCAGAGATACGGTGATGGTTCACCAGTGAAGGTGCTGTCCCAGAATCTTGCACACAAAGGAGAGAAGCAGCACAGTGTGGGGGCAGGAGTGGGTTGAGAAGGCTGCTGCCTAAGCCCAGATTGTGTGTCTGAGGCACAGGAGAGGAGAGTCTTTTTGGGGAATTTGGATTCCCCAAGCCCATTCGGGGCTTGCCTGAGTCTCAGGTCCAGAGAAGCAGCCCTACCCTGCTTCCTGATCACCTGCCCGATAACCAAGGCGTCTTAAGCATTTCTGTGCCCCGATATCAATTTCAGACCAATATTGCTGAATTTACTGGACTTCATTTTGTCCTGACTCATATGATTTTACTGCTGGTTTGTATTCATTACTCTGCTCTCATTCTGTACATCGAATCTAGAACTTGTCAGGCCCGCTTTAGGGCCTGCTTTAATCTCCTTAGAGGGAGAAACCAAGAAAATTTTATACATTTAAAGGTAACAGTGTAGCGATATTCTCTGAAAAATCCTTTCCTTAGGATTTTTTCTCCAGAGAAGCTGAGAAGCCTTAGGAACAAAATGTAAACATTGATTATCTGCTGCTGTGGAATGCAACAGGTGGATCTGTGATTGGTCTCATGTGGCTGTTTCCAATTAATGCCCAGTCACAGTCCAGCAGCTCAGGCTGTCTCGGTCCATCACAAACCTTTGTTATCATTCCTTTTCTATTCTTAGCTAGCCTTCTGATGAAATCTTTTCTTCTATTCTTTTAGTATGGGTTTAATATAATATATCTCAAAAAATGATAAATCAAGACTTCTGAAAATGGAGTCAAGATTCTCATCTCTGCCCTCATCCGAAGACCCCTGCGAACACCATCACATGACAGTAATGTGTTCTGTGACAATGAATGACTGTCTTTCTTTTCCTAAAGGAATTATATAATGATTTATATTTTTTAGTCAAAATTTTATTTAGTTTTTTCTATTACTGATTGCCTATTTTAAAATAAGATCATCAAAACATATTTTTTTTACCAAGATGATCATAAAATCATATTTGTTTCACTAAAATATTTGGTCAGCAACTTTACTGCAAACATCACTTGTATTTTTTTGTTTGCTTTATTTACAGTTTCTGATCAAGCAGCATTTGAGGACTGGAATCTCTGTAGCCATATACTGTATTTTTCAATTTGTGCTGGTTTAGTTTCCAGGTTAAAAAAAAAAAAAAAAAAAAAAAAGGCTGCATTCAGTAGGAACTAAAACATATGTAACAGGGCTATTATGGAAGCATCCTGCAAAGGCCACAAATCTCTTCTGGTGTAAAATGAATTGGTTGCTTGGCTACCAGATTCTTTTCTGGCTTTGAAAAGTAGTCTTCTGATGTACATAAGATCTGTCTTGGGGTTAAGTCCTCAGTCACTATAAATTTCATAGCTTGACTACATCCTCACATAATATTAGAACTTAAAAATATTTAGAAATCCACTCACTTGAGGATTTTCCTTCACTCTCTTCTTCTTCCCTTTGTGAATCACTTATCTTGTGAGGATAATTTTTATTTAAAAAGCTAGAATTCTTTGTGATTTATTGTTGAAATATTTCTGTGGTAAAGTTAAAAGACCCTTTGGTGCAAGAAGCTCTTTTATTTCTAATGAATGAGTAATGAATAAGAAAAACAATACAAGGAAAACACTGATAACCTGGAGCAAGCCTGACAGAAAGCTACCGTAAGATCAGAAATTTTTCCACAGGACATGAGAATAGAATAGAATAGAATAGAATAGAATAGAATAGAATAGAATAGAATAGAATAGGCTGAGGGAACAGAATTTGTTTAATCTTGAGGAAAGAAGATAAAAATCTTATTGCTTTCTAATGCATATTCAGAGTAGAGAGGATGGAGCCAGATATTTTTAGGGTGCATTGTGGTAGGATAGGAGGTAACAAACACAAGCTTAAATTTAGTAAACTTCAAGTCATAGTAGGATTTTTTTTTCTTACACAATGAGTACAATGAAAAGCTGGAAAACATTGCCTAAAGACATTGAGGAACATTTCACCTTGGGTAGGAACTCAATCCTTGGAGAAAGAAAACAAAATTTATTGGAATGTCTTGAGCAAGCTGCTCTGAATTAGTGGTGACTTAAACGGGCGTTGGATGAGAGGTCTTCCAGAGCTCCTTTCCAGAATCCCTTGCCAGTCAAATGATTTATCACTCTGTTCTACAGAGGGACTTTTCACTGACAAGTGAAAGATTTTCTTGTCTACTACCATTCTTACTGCCAAGTAAGATTATTACAAAATTACAAAACTGTTATTTGTTTAGAAAACAAGTTCTATTTCTTTACCAATATTTCCCTTCCAGTAGCTTGCTTGGCATGCTATATTAAAATTAAATTGTATATCTGGAAATTTACTTTTAGGGTAACTTCTGATAAAATTTCCATGATCTGAGCTGTTAAACATTCTTAGAAGAATTTAGCCCAAAGTATAATTGTCATAATAATTTGTAAAGTACTTCTATACTTAATATTTTGGTTGACTAAACTGAGTCAACCAAAACTGAGGTGTATCTGGAGCCTACTTGTAAGTACAGGTTTCATTGAAATATTTTTTTACTCAAAACTGATGTACTGCCTTTTTTTATTTTTTGTGTGTGTGTTTTAATTAATATCAAGCCCAGCAAACTGCTAGTGCTAATTTAAGCTCAGCTGCAGCTCTACCTTTGCAGAGCTATATGTTAGGTGGTGAATAATGATGTACATAGAGACCTTCTAGTTTCCTTATAACAACTAATTTGCTAATCTGCATATTTTCTCATAAAACAAAGAAACAGCTTGTGTCTTTTTAACTTTACAAAGCATTTATCTCCTCCTGTGAACCAAAAGAATTCAACAGAGAATTCCAGGATTTTTCAAAATTACTCTCTTTCCTACCCAGTAACAGCAAGTCTCTCTCAGATGGAGATCTGCTGCTTGTTCTCTTGCAAGTTGAGTGGAAAACTAATATAGAATATGCCAACTTTTTATATTCTTTGTCTCCTCAGATTAAAACAACTTTTTGTTTTCTCATTCCTTGTTTAAAAGTGGAGCTTGGCTAGCTCATTACAATGAATTGCCTTAAATACAGACAAATCCCATGGAAAGTCAGTTTCCTAATGAGGTTTACTAATTTTGCTGTGAATTTAGCAATATTTTTTCTCACTAGTCATACATAAAGTCATCAGACAAATCCAATAAGTACCACTGTGTGCAGAAAGATTTTGAAATTGCTGTCCAGCTGTAGATGTATACCTATCCTAGATCTGCTCTCTATTTGTGAATAAAGGTTGAGCAGGTGTTATATTTGAAACTGACTATCTTACAATTCTGTCTGCCTGTTTCCAATACTTTTACTGTGAAGTCTAAGGCTTGTCAAAGATTTCTCACTATTCAGCCTTTCTATTCAATTGCCTCCCTTTCCAACTCTTGTTAATAAAAATGTCTGCACCAACTTCTAAAACAACTTGGGTTTTTTTCCGAAATGTTGGTATCTCAGAGGAAAATAAATTTAGTATTTACTCTTGCTGAATGTCATATTTCTGCAATATGACACACTCTTCCTATTATTTTTTTTTTAAGTCTTGTCTTTTGCATAGATTTTTCTTCTGTTTGGTTTTGTTGGGATTTTTTCATATTACTTAAGTGCTCTGGCTTATTTTCCATAGTCTACTAAGGTCCCTTCTTAATCCTCTTTGAATATTTTCAACTTTAGTTTTTCACTTCTACTTTCTAGTTCTTTCTATAAAGGTTACTTTTGATACTAGTTGCCTTGATTTAAGTATTTAGAAGAGACAGAGTAAAATTATTTTTTTAGCAGACAAATGTATTTTTTTAGAGTTTTCTGAGGTTACTGTATTTCATCTACTATGTAGTAGATATATCCTTACATTTATGGTAACAATGGAACTATTTTGGAGAAGGAGTTTGCAAACCTGTTTTCACTTGGGCCTAGTTTAAATAAAAAAAAAAAAAAAGAAAAAAAAGCACATTGTAGAAGCTGCCAGCAAAGTGAAACAGTTAAAAAACTGGTTTTGCTTGCAAGAAAAACATTAGTGTGAACAGTTAAATGTCCACATGGACATTCAAATGTGTTTATGTGCCCTCACATGTAAATTAATTACATAATATTGTGATACTGTCTAAAAATAGGGGACCTACTTTCTCTGAAAATATTAGGAAAGAAAGGGCTTTCAGTCTTAAGTCTCCAATTAAAAAAAAAAAAAAAAAAAACAACAAAAAAACCACAAAAAAACACCCAAATAACTTGACTAGGCTACCTGAACTATAATAGAGTAGGCTACCAGAACTATAGCATACATTTTCATTTTTCATAATCAATCTCCTCAACCTACTTCAAATGTTATGAAAACTGCTCTGTCATTTTCTGAAAGCAATCATTTTTGGACATAAGATCAGAGTTGATCCTGGAGTTTACTGCTGAACTTCTGGAATGGGGTTCAAGCAGTGTAACTCTGAGGATTACTGCAGTGGGATTACTACAATGTTTTAGGGTTCATGATTATTTTCCTACAAGAAGATGGTCACGACTTTATACAGGAATGTTTCTTTCAGAATTGTAACTAAAATTCATGTCTAAAGACATTTATCAGCTATCATGGCAGTGAGGCTACATTCATTCCTCCAAAATAATTATTTTTGGTACTCTATTGTGTAGCAGGGATGCTCTGTCACCGTAGGCTATGGACTTCTTGATTCGGATTTGTTCATGAAGTTAAAGCTCATAATGTTTTTAAGGGTGAAAATTTTGTGTTAATTTAACTTGCGTGTGATTTTTAAGTCATCTTTGATAATTTCAATGCACCACATTTCTCTGTCTCACCCTGTTCCTCCACAGTGATTCTTTTACTGTATGAATAGGTAGTTATCCAAAGAAAAGACAGATTTCCATGTGAGAGGTGGAAGCATGATATTAGCTAGGCACATTTCAGCTGTTCCTGATAATCCTTCAAAAATTTTATTCACCTTTGGTCATAAATTTCTGTATCCTTTAAAAAAAAATATAAAAGAAAAGTATATCTTCCCATTACCTTGATTTCACTGCAGAAATATTCAAAGAGTGTCTACTATTGCCTCATTTCTCAGCATGTCTTTTGCTAATCACCTAAAGAATTCATTAAATTTTTCTTCTTGTGTTATATTTCATATAATATTAATACAATAACATAACATACAGACAAAATATTTTGAATGTGCATTTATATCTCTGGGAGAAAGGTGTAGGAAAAAGGAGAAATAATCAAAAATGAATACCCAGACTGTAAGTTTCTCTTTTGTTTGTGTGAAATCACTTTTGATGCTAAGTGACAGCCTTCCAAAGTCTAGTGGTCATGATGTTGAGTTAAGTAAGTGGTAGGAGGGGATGGAAAGAAGGACAATTTCTACAGGGTTAAGAGTTCTATAATGCAAAAAAATTCTATAAAAGACTTCTATAATGCAAAAAAAAATTAGAAGTCCATTCCTTCTTCTTTTTCTTTATTTCTGGATACTTAAACCCCTGATATGCAAGGAGAGAAGTGGGGCAATACAAGAGATCATTCAAAACAGTGCTGAAGTGTGTCTACCTTTTTGAGAAAGACCAGGGCAGATTCTGTAGTATTTTATTATGTCATTGCTACTGTTGCCACTATTCTGCTCTTGGGATTGATTTGGGACTTGTACCCAAACCTGCATTAATGTGAGGCGGATGTGAGGTGGAGCTTTTGGAAAGATATCATTGCATCTGATATCTAGGGACTCTCTTATGCTTAGCCAAACTTTTATCTATTGAAAATAGCATTATGGAGAAGAGAGCTGGCACTGAGAGACAATATGACTCCCTTAAATCACTGGGAGAAAAGAGACATGAGGGCAAGGCCAACCCTGTTATATGCAAAGACTTTAAATAGCAGGTAAAAATCATAAAACCTTACAGGGTTTTTCAGTGACAGCATAGAATTTTGTTGAACTACTTCAGTTAGGAAGTTGAAGTTCATGCAAACAAACTTTGATAAATATGTAAGACACTTCAGAAACTCCATGCCTTATATAACTTTTTTATAATAGAGGCAATATTTTTTGAGAAAGAATTAATGGCTGCTAAAAAGAAATTAATCACTGACAAACAGTTCTAATGTAAAATATATTTATAAGGACCTTTGATTTGCCAATTTTATTCTTGGAAGATTAGTTTTTCTTGAGTAGTAAATTTACTTTTTGAACATATTATGACATATTATTTCCACACTGAGATATTCATATTTTCAGGACAGGTCTTTGAAAAATAAATTGTGGAAAGAAAGTTTTTATTTTTAATTCCTTTATTTTCCCCATACTTTAGGCTCTACCTACCTGAATATACTGCTCTATAGTTTTATTATATTTGCAATTCATAGTGACAAAATATAAGTAGCTGTAACTGCAAATAATTATTTTGGAACGAATCCACAAAACATTATAATTTTATCACAGGTTTCTGTGCTCAACTTGCTCTCCTAACATCTTGCCATAGAGCCCTTGAACATGACTGAAGAGAAACTTCTTCACAGAAACAGGGACTTTGCTTGAAGTACAGCAGTTCTGGATATGAAATCTCTCTGAGTACGTATAAAAAAGGTGCTACTTTTTTATTTGAAGTGAAACTTAGCAGTTCAGTTGGTGTTTGTTATCAGAAGACCATTTTTTTAGAGTCATGAAACTGAGATTTGTCCTGAGTGTGAGATATTGACCTAACAAAAGCCAAACTGTGACTGATTGTTAGAAAGATGAACAGTAAATGTAAACTTCCTACCAGGGCTGCACTTGACCCCTTTGAAATCCTTGAAGGGCTGCCTGTGACACCCCTCCATTCTTGCAGCCTGCTTTGTGCAGTAGATTTGTGTATAGTGAACAAGCTGAGGCAGCAGTGTCCCAGGTGTACCCAGAGAGGAGTCTAATACATCCTGCTTTGAGACAGAGGGCTCTGGCAAGCCCCCCCAAAGAGGAGACATTAGCAACAACACACTCAGTGGATGGCAACGTGATTTTCTGAGTGTGTGCCTTACCTTCTAAAAGGTTTCCTTGTGCCTGAAAAGAGCTTCACCATGTACCCCTATTCTGTTCAGTCTAAGTCTAAAATGATCCACAGTTGAGCTCTGTAAAATTAGAATCATGAACCACAGTTTTAAGAGAAAAAAAATGGTAGTGCCATGAAGAAAAGCTGAGCAGGGCTAAGAAAGTTTGTGAAAACTGGCAAAGGTAGCAAGGAGGGGAATTAATGTACTTAGTGCTCTGGTGAGGATAAGGGATTTCAAACTGGAACCCCTTTGCATGGTTATGGGCAGGATGGGAGGTCCCCTCCTTCTCCATGGCCCAAATGCTGGGAAGGTACACGTCTCTTCAGAGACCAATGGACACTGGTTCAGGCAGGCATCAGAATCTGACTCTGGAGTTCTAATCAAATAACAAATAGGGCTAAATGCAGCTCAGCACATGGGTGCACTATCTATTTTTTTATACTTCTTTTGTTTCAGCCCAAAGCAATAAAACTGATCTACAATTTGCCATCATGCTTTGGTCATTATTATTTCTACATATATATTCTAAAGGTATTTGTAATATAAGACTTCCTTTTTATCCACATCATATTTATTCTGCAGCTCCAATTTGTTCCAGGTGGGCCCCAGTGTAAATAGGAGTAGAACATGACCTTTGAATTGTAACAAACCATGTCACCAAAGCATGGCAAGACTCAGCAATAGAATTAATAGATGAGATCATGCTTTCAGGGAGTGTAAACTTTTTAAAGCTTGAATTTAAACTACAGGCTTCAGAGGAGAAAACAGGGACCCAGTAGCTTAGTCTTTATCCTCTGAAATTGAAATACAATTTATAGAAACATATTCAGCTGGACTGAAGGCTACGCAGGGGGTAAAATAAGCTGAGCTTTTAAACAGCTCAGCTGCATGAATACCAAAGACTGCTGCATTTTCCTCTCTGTACTGTTACTTGTCTTGAAAATAGAATGGGAATCTAACTTACAAATTAGAATTTCTTTTTTTTTTTTGAGAATATACAGAGATATTCAATACTACCACCACATTTTTAGAACTGAATTTTTCATGCAGCTAATGGAATTTTGGCTGTTTTGTAATATTTTTATGACTTTTCTGGCTTTCTCTTTGACATACCTAAATTTTTCAAATCATTTGGGGCAGGGCAGTTGCTACTGTACCTGACATATTTTGAAACTAGTACTCCTATGCAAGGGCTATGTAAAAGGGTAGTTTGTAAGAATTAGTTTGCTCTCTTTCCTTGGATATGTCTTACTGATCAGGTTATTGTGAAGTATAAATTTTTTGTCACTGCCTGAGGCTTCTTTCCAGGCTTTCTCTGCATAAGAATAATTCAACTAAAAGATAGCTTTATGTTTCCTTAGAGCACCATGATAGATTCAACTGTTAAAAAGAGAACTGAATGTAAGAGCCAATGCCTCAATATATTCAATTGTAGAAACTGGTAGCTAGTTTTTCTTCAAGTGCTTCCTCAAATGAACATTCTTATTGAGGTTATATGAGCTTGTATACTTTTTATTTGTCTTTGCTATGTATTGATGGTGTATAGTTGGGCCCTGCACAGGCAAAATGTGCTCTGTAATTCCTTGCTGCTGTTCTAGAATCAGGACAGTGTCTATGTGATGAGCTCTGTTTCTATAAACTTGCTCTTAGTGAGTATTTTGTTTCCTTATTACGAATTGCATGAATATTCTTAAATTTTTTCTTAAGTTACATGAGTTGATTCACATAGGTTAAAAAAAAGATCTTGTTTCATGCTTCTTGGAAACATTAGCTTTGCATGTGGCCAAGAAATTTCCCTGAAGATCCAGGCTTGCTGCTTGAGTGTTCTTTCACACCAAGCCTCTGGGCCCTGGAAAATCCCAGGCAAAAGCTAAAAACTACCTCCCTGCAGAAAACTTGCACAAAACCCAGAGATACCCACACCAGACAAACCTGTTTTCATTCTACCCAAACAGAATTTGGCAGCATTTGAAGAGTTGCTGTCCATAGTAGATCAGGGGAAGGGTAGTTAGTCATACCACTGAAAAGAACACTCTGTGGGATCTTGGGAAGTGGGGCAGGTTCTTGTCATTGGTCAGAGATGTGGCATTTGGATTTATTTTTTCCCTTCCCTTTCCTGTGATTTCTTCATCTTTTGCCCAGCATGTCTGGTTTGGCTATAACTGCTTTGAATCCCAGCATTCTGCTTTTCTACCAGGCAAAGGGGACCCTTTTCTTCCTCAGGTCCCCAGGACATAATTTCTGTGCTTCTTGCTCTTGCAGCATCTCCATCTACTCTTAGAAAACAAAACAAAGACAAAAAATATGAAAGGATATTTTTCCCTTCCTTATCTGCAAATTATCAGATTTCATGCTCATAATTCTTAATCAGGCTCAGATGTCTTGAAACAGAACCACACAGAGCCACTGCTCATAGAAAAAAATGTACCTATCTCGATACTGTCTTGTTGATTTTTTTTTAACATCGGTGAATCACTGAGTTTTGATATCCTAAGACATTGAAAACTACAAAATTTTGATCTGCTTTCAGCCTGCTCCAGTGGGCTTTCATTTGCTTTTTTAGGAAAGACAGTGGTGAAAGAGGAATTAAATTGTCATAAATTGCTATCAAAATATAATAGATAAGTTATTATAATTTTGAAAAGTTCTGATAGTTGCTGCCGTGTTTTCTGTTCAGAAGAGATGACTGGGCCATAAGCTGGAAGAGAACTTCCCTGTCATTTCTGGAACAAAGTGGAATTGTTTAAAATTTCCATACCATGCAAACTTTACCGTTATTTGAGCATATTGTTATTAAAGTTGATGACAGTTCAATACTTTAGCAGTTTGCATCAGCCTTCCAAGCAACATTGGCCTGATGAAGTGCAATGTTCAAGGAGATATTGAGATCAATGATAATATATATGAAAATACTAAGGTTTTCCAGGAAAAGAAGTAGCAATATAAGCATTTGTAAGCATGACAGCTTTGATTGCACTCAAGACTTAAGGAAATACACTGTAGCTTTTCATTCTATTTATTTGCTGTATAATACTTTATTAAACTGCCAGGCCTAATAAAAATGAGGGAGAGGACTAAGTAAGTCAATGACTTTGTTACTTTAAAGATTAACTGTAATTACAAGGCGAGATATGGTGCTGGTTTGTTTTACACAGCTGTGTATTCAAGCTGTTACAGTTTTCTGTGAAGAACACTCTTTTCTTCTTGTGCCAAAAACGTTAACTATGAAGCAAAAATCATGTTGTTCTTTCTGAGCAGAAAAATTAGTAGGTTGTGGTTTTTCAACATAACCCATTAAAATTAGAGAGCAAAAGCTCTTTCATAGGTATTGACTGCCGAGTGTCACAGGTTGGACCGAAATGTTAGTGCTGTGCCTGTTCTTACCATTTGTGATGAAGTTTTTCCCAATTTTTTTCTTGTTAATTAATTCTTACTTGTAACTGTGGATATCTATCTATCTATCTATCTATCTATCTATCTATCTATCTATCTATCTAATCTATCATTTATTGCTTCCAAATATGTTAGTGCAGAGCTGTGAAAAATTCGATGATTTTTGTAGTTCTTAGCATTCATTCATACTAGGGAAAACACTGTTACTGCACTTGGCATGGATTCATTTTTCATTTGTGATGTTTATCAGGTGCCAGATTTTGATCTCACTGTAGCAATCGTTATTTTAAAATTATAACCATTATTATTGTTAATAATATTATTACTATTATTATTAATTGTAATAACTACTATTTTGGCAGTAGAGAATGGGTTTTTTATACTTCAGCTGGTGCTAGAATATTTGAAAAAGTAAATATTTATATAATAGGCAGCAAACATTTCCAAACTTCTCTAAGAGTAGTTATAAGAGTTATAAGTCAGTGGGACTTTTTTTCTCTCCTAGAAAAGCGCATCTCCTTGTTAATTAATATTTTGGAGTGAAAAATGCCCAGCATAAATTTCACAAAGTAATCTCTGATTGGACTCCATACAATAGGAAGAACTGCTTTTTCCTAAGGACTCTATAGTATTTTCACACGCAAAAATATGCAGCCTGCCCATAACCCTAGCAAAATTCAATTACTCAGAGAGGTGTAAACCACATTTTATGAAAGCAATAAGACATGACTCTTGATGATTTCTGCTGAAGACTGCTACACAATTTAGAAGTGTTTGCAGCTCCACACTGAAGGCTGAGTGGATTTAACCAGCTGAGAAGCATAGTAATCTCCCAGAAGCATATTACCTAGAATATATCTTTACTGTTCATTTAAAATTGTTTGCAAGAGCAATGGATTGGAATTATCAGAATGGTAATAAATTTAGCAAAATCAATAATGCAATTCTGGTGATTTTCACATGGAATATTGATGCAGGCATTGCATTACTCACTACTCACTTGAGGAATATCTATTACAGTTAGAAATTCCAGAAATATTTATTGTCTGTGTTATCTGTCACCTGAAATCTCTCTCCAGTCATGAAAGTATGAACTATTCTAGAAGTACCTTGTCTTTCAAATTAAAAAGAAACAAACAGCAAAACTACCTCAAAAATAATAGGTAAGATTAAACTTTAAAAAAAAAAAAAGTTGATTGGTGTCTGCCTTCCCACATGCAGCTCAAATATTTATGAAATAATTTTAAGAACTTGTAGAAATTATACTGTTTACTTTATCTGTGAGTGAAAAAAAAAAATCTTCCTCTAATAAAAATCTTATTTTTCTGCTGTTCTGCTGCATTGATGAAAGGAAGAAGAGCATTGAAGCAGATACATCATTAGTGGTATCTAGTGTCTAGATAAAAGAAAAAGGGTGGCTTTAATTTTCTTTCAGGTGAGCAATGCTGGACCTTTCAATTCAGAATTATGGATCAGTCATGATTTACCTTTGTAAGGAACTTTACAAATGAAAGCAGAATTTCCAGCAGGCCAATCAATCCAGACTTTCCTATTTCTCCCAGAGCTTTATCCCTCACATGAACATTTTCATATGTACACACACTGTGTGGAAAATCCAGGAAAAAGAATTTCTCTTATTAGCATTGAAATGGGATAGGGTTTGGGGCTAAAAATATTCATTCTAATAATAAATTTTCTACTAGATTCTTGAACAGACACCAGGAAAGAACTGAACTGTAACAAACTACACAGAATGATTACAGCATCCTGGGCTGCATGAGGAGGAGAAACGTCAACAAGTCAGGAAGCAGAACCTTTCCCTCTGCTCAGCCCTGGGTCTAATACTTGAGCCTTCAGCACAAAACCATTTAGTCTGATTGGAGCAACTCTGGGGCAGGGCCACAGGAATGATTCAGGGACACAGTTTGTCAGGTAGTGATTCTGAAAATTTCTAAGCTTTGCTTTTGACACTATTACTACTCCTAAACATACCAGAGTAGATCTCAAACAGAGGTGTGGCTGTCTCTTCCATCATAAACCCATTGCAGCAACTTCTTTGCAGAAGAGGTCTCAGGTTATATCTGCCTCTGTGTTACCTCTGCACCCTCTCAGTTCTTTCAGCCAATTTGGGTTAAATGAACTGCTGTGAATGCAAGAAAGGGGTCCCGACCAGCTGTGACTGCCTAGTGATGCTTTAAAATTGTTTCTACTTGTCAGCTTTCCTACAGCTCAAAATTAAGAGCAGAACATGGCCTGAATTTTCTCCCCACTTTTTTAAAGAGAAGTCTGGTATTATTCTTTTGTTTCTAAACAGAACCATGCACCAAAATTAACACTAAAATGACCTTTGGAATGCTTCTAAATAAAAGAGAATATTAATTTTTACATGCTAAAATAAAAAAACAGAACATAATCTCTATTTTTATGCTGCATGAGAACTCCTTTGGCTTTGCAGTTTAAGAAAGCAGGAGCTAAAAATAATGACTATCTGCAGTCAGGAGCTGTGTATTTCCTGCTTTAGGAGTGGCTTTTTTCCATAAAGTTGCAAGAAAGTTTGCAGCCACTGGGTCTCCTTGTTGCTTTTGTCAAACCTGTTTGTAGTCATCAACTGTCCCACAAGTTATTCAATGATTTTCATAAGTGCATAGAGGCAGCACTGGTTTAGTTTAATCACATTGGCATCATTTCATTAGCAATCAAGCTCAAATAAATAAATGTTCTTTGTTTGGCAAGTCACTTCAGAATGGCAAATCAATAAATTCCTACAGGAAAACATCAACATTTTTCAGAGCTGGAGTACATTTTGCTCTTGATTATTTTGAACAGAGTTGATTAAAAACTGATGAACCTTTTCCTTTTGAGAAGAATGACTTTTTTTTCATCCTTGGTGACCCAAGTGCAAAAGTGTTCAACTGGGGAGGATAGGGCAAAGTATAAGGACATATCACAACTCGCTTGTATCTTGAGAGAATGAATGACATAGGAAGGAGTCAGTAGCTCTTTATTTGATGTGTTTACTGCAGACTGAGGGACTAGTATTCCACAATTCACTGTAGGTAACAGATTGACATGATTGGGGGTAGAGTATGTGATTTGCTATTCCTTTGCTCCATTCTTTTAAATACTATGTAGTCATGTAAATATATGAATTTTACCTGTCTGCACATACTATTATAAATGTGGGAAGAAGATTCTCATATGATGGTGTCTCTATGGCTTTTTTATTCAAGCACAGAGTTTCACCCAACTTGTCATAAAATGACATATTATCCTAAGCAGATTTCTCATAACTTGTACTTCCCTGGTTGTTCTTACATGCATATCTGTACATTTTAATTTTCTATTGGCATGCTTGTTGTTTCTTTGGATTGTGTTTTAGTGGGGTTGTTATTGGTGGTGGGTTTTTGTTTGTTTATTTTTTTGTTTTGGGGTTGTAGTTGTTCTGTATATTGTTTTTGTTTTTAAAATCTCTTCTGCTTGAAACCTGATTGATATATTAAGCATAAGGTAAGGTGTTGTATGTTTTAGCAATTTTTAAAGGATTTACACTATACAGAGACAAATCTGCCAACTTTATTGCTGTATTTCAAACAGGAACAAAAATTGTGAAATTATGTTTCCAAATAAGTTATTGTACAGAAGATCTCTTCCTTTTTCATTGTTCCAGCAGACTACAAAGATGCTCAGTAGGTGAGAGGAGACCAATACACTAGGGGAGCACTCTTGGGTTGGTCTGTTACTATGAAATATAACTTTGGAAGGTTTAATTGGCAGTCCTAACCTACTAACACAGTATAGTCTTAAAATGCATAGCTATTTTTCCAGTGAATCTGTGTGCCTGACAGTCATCAGCAGAACACAGAATGTGATCAGCACAAAGGTACTCAGAGATTTAGTGCAGCTGTATCAGATGTTACTTATGTGAGTTTAATTCATGAACATTGTCTTTGACTTTTTCCATCTGTTTGAGAAAGAAAAAAAAATATTTCTAAAGTGACAATATGCAAAAAAGCAAGTACTGTCGTAAACTCTGATTTTGTACCTATCTGTGTGGTTCACCCTCTTCTAATATTTGCAACTCTTTGCTTCCTCGCGTATGGGATTACATGGGGAAATTGGCAGTATACTGAAATTTGATCTTTACAACTATTTGTGATTTGGAATAGGGCTGCACACATCAGCTAGAGAGCAGGAAAGTGTAGGACACAGACAGCAATAGTAAGTAGAATTCAAGGGTCTGATTAGGGCATAATTTATGTTTCTGGCTCTCTTGTAATTTTCAAAGTCTTATTTTTTCAATTGCAAAAAATATGTGAGAAAGATATCAAAATATCAAGATTGCCAGATGGCATTTAAAGGCTTATTCAAACTGGAGAGATTTAGCTATTTCAAGAAAAAAATTCTCTCAATAGTAACAACATTTCCAGATTACCTGTATATTTAGGAAAATGGTAATTATCTCTATTATTATTTTTCACCATATTTTACATGCAGGTCTGTATTCTGTCTTGTGCCCTATCAACCCTTGCCATTTTCCACAGTTATTCCTATAACATCCTTGTCTTCACTCTTCTGAAAACACCACTGTTCAAATATTTATCTTAGACACCTGAAGGAAATGCATTTCTTCTGTGCAAGCAGGGACAGGAGAGGTTACAAGTAGAGAAGGAAACAATATAGATCTCCAATTTGAACAAAGATCTGTACAAAGGCAAGTTGTGACATTTTGCTTCCCAATCACTTGGACGTGTATGCTTTCATCTAAATGAAATAAAAATAAATATTAATTTTTCTGATTGATTTCTAAGACAGTTTGCATTGAGCTGATGTTACAAAAAATTTAAATATCCTTAAAGCTGAATAGAAATAAAATTTTTCTGCAGTGTCATAAGGTAAGCCTTTGAAAATTCTCTAATATTGTCTGTCTCTTTTAGGAAGATTTTGAATTTCTGAGATTTTAGAATTAATTTGATTGTCCAAGTGCTGCTTCAAGTATTTTTTTTCTCATATACAAAACATTGCACAAGAGATAAGTACAAAATTACTTTCACCAACTGACTGAAAAATGCGCTTGATTTTTTAAAGTTTTTTTTAGTAGAGCACAAGGTGTTCTCAACCCAAACTAAATCTCTGCTCTCTGCTTCTTCAATAAAATCTGTATTGATCTTTCTAATGTTTGTCCTATTTACTTGATAGTACATAGGTAAACTATAATAAAATGAACATGCACATTCAAAAAAGAGGCATTTACCAGTTTTTAAAAAAGCTTGTCTTCCATTTTAATATACTAGAAAAGTGTTTTTCACGTACTAACTGTAAAGTGAGCACTAAAGAAAAACCACAATTATACTATAAGCTAGTTTTAATAGTCTTTATAACAGAATGATACGTTCTTTATATAAGTAATTAAGTGTTACAGAATATTTGCACATACATAAGGTTGTCTTGTATGTTGGGGGATTGATATATGTAGTTAATACAATTGCTATATGGTATAAACTTGTTAGACATAGATGTGCTGCAATTCTACACTGCTCCACTGGTGAATTATGGAAAAAAAAAAGAAGAGGAGTTAATGAAAACTCCCCAGATCTCATGCTCAGCAAGGGAAACACCACACACATCCAAGCCCACTCAGATTTGCGAAAGCTGGGCATGATAATGTGTCACACAGATGAGGATCATATTTTCTGAACTGTGTTGTATCAGCTGTGTTGTATCACAAGGGAAGATGTCAGTTCTGGAAACCTATGCTTTTGTGGTGCATGGAGGCTGAGTAGTGGGTTGTTGTTTGGTTGGGTGGTTTTTAGTGCTGAAGTTTTAAAATGAGTCAAGGCTGGAGTGGTGTGTTATCAGTGGCTATACAGTGTCATCAACCACTGAAACAGTGGTGTGTTATCAATGTTATTCTCATACCAAATGGAAAACACGGCGCTCTACCACCCGTGAGGAAGAAAACTAATTCTATCCCAGCTAAAACAAGGACACTTGCAGTTTACAACTGTCTCAAATCTTTCTTCCTTGTGGACTTCAGTGAATATACTCAGCTTCAATTTGGTATGTGGCTGAAGGTAGAAGTAGGAATGCCCAAGATAAAGAAATTATTAACTGGAAGAAGTAACAATAGTAATTATTTCTTAGTACTTTCATATATTTTACCCTGAGGTGTGGTCAGCAAGGAAAGGAAAAAAGGGTGTTCACTATTCCTCTAAAGATGCTATTAAATCAATGCTCTGTTTGAAACCAAATTTAATTTATATAATATCTTTATATATAGTATGTTACAAATAAATTACAATAGGTTTATGTGAAGTGCAAGCATATTACTATATCTTCCTTAGTTATCCTTTAGGAATTACAGCTGAAATAGCATAAGCTATTTCTTTGCCTTAATGTTAGATCCTGATTAATGAAAAATCTGTACATTGTGTACTGTATGATCTAAGATCTTAAACAATATGTGGTCCAATATTTCAAGAGAAACTTGTAGATGAGGCTTCTCTCTGTAGTGAATACCTCCTTTCAAGCAGCAAGCTATTTAAAATTTATGACTTACATAACTCTGTCAATATGTGTAGTTAAATTTCCGTAGCCAGTAACCCTTATATTCATGCATTTGGAAATCATAGGCTTGAACTGATAAGGGTACTACTATATTGTTCTTAGAGATTATTCAGACAAAATTTTCTTTGCCAGACCCTTTCTTGTTCTGTGCAGTGAATTTTGGCATCTCTCTGAAAAGGACATTGATTGTTCAGTTTTGAAAGAAAGAAGCTTCTTTATTATCTTTTCAGGTACTTATTCAACATGTGTTTTTGCACTGAAGACAATAAAAAAGCGTGTCAGTATTCTAAACACATGGAGTGTTTTTCTTTACTGGACACAGCAAATATCCCTGCAGTCCTGTCAGCTGAGTGACAATCTAATGTTTGTCAGACAATGTTTGTAAGAACAAAGAACTAACTTGTAATGAAGCAACCTTAAAATCAGAGAGTGCTACTGTCTAAGACTATGGAATGTACATCTCAGCCAAGAAGTGCACAGATACATCTGGGAAATGCAGGCCAGTAAGGGCTGCTTGGATATACAAGAATGTTACAGACTCATCATGGGCTGACTTAACAAACCATGTAGGCAATGATCCTATATTGTTGTGTGAACGTCTTTTGACAGCTGTCCAGAGGCCATTCCGTCTGTTTGAATTGTTCAGTCACTGGAATTGCTCTGGACTCTGCAGAATACAGCACTAAATTATTTTGTGCTTACAGAACTATCTTGACTCTCCCATCCTGCTGCTTCCTTCCTGCACACTTCTGTTCTCTCCATAAATCCTGCAATAATGTCCTCCCCTAAAAAGCTGTTACCTACTTTTCAATCCATATTCTGCAAGATAGAATGGCAAAAGAATTCAGCATTATTTATGCAACTCTGTGGACAGAGAACTGATTTTCTCATGACTTGAAGTACCATAAAAACATGCTTATTTCAAATACAGGGTAGCTCTGGAAAGCTGTCTCTGAGGATTGTAGGGAGTAATCAAGTTATATCAAGTTTTTAAGACACTCATTCAGTTAAAGTGTCTTTTAATAAAGTGTGTAAGGGAGGGAAGAGGAGATAGCTCTAATTCAGAGACTTGAAGTTATGTGGTACAATATTGCTGGTGTGAATGCGACAGTGGTATAATTACAAAGTGATGAAAATGTACTGAAAGTGGCTGCTGTGTTGTTCATCTTTCTGTATGATGTGATATACAGTAAGGTTGTTTTGTGAGGGGCAAAACAAATGGAGCTTGGCATCCTATCTCCCTGATTCAAAACTTCCCCAAAGAATACCTGCTTCTCTTTTATTGCACAAGAGAGAAGATACACCTTGGCATCCCTGCACACAAGAAGACTTATTGACTGGTGTCTGTACACTTCCAAAATTAACTGGTTTACAGCTGTCAAAATTATTGTGTAAAGGCTGGGGCTCTCCTAATTTGCATGCACTTTATCCAGCTGAAAATTCCTATGGTAAATAATAATATCTTCATTTTCTTCCATACTTTAAATGTATCTGATATTAGCAAGTAAGTTCAAAGTTGAAGGGAAAGAGGTGAGTATGAACAGACTATATGTACCTTGAATCACTTCTCCTTTGGTAGACAGTTTGTCTTGAACAAGACCGCTGTCTACAAGACACATTATATGTGAAAACTGCAAAATCCCCTCTTCATTTGTGGCCACTTATGCATTTTTATCATGGAGCACCAGGTATTTTTGCAGTGAATCTCCTTATATTTGATCTTAATACAACTAGTTCCCCCTATTTTCTGGAATGTCAGAAAAAGAAGTTTATTTTCTTGGCTATCACAATGAAAAAGTGACCAGGGCTAAAAAAATGAAGGACTTTATTTTAAAGATATCATTTCTCAGTATCAAGAAAATGCTTTATTTCTTCTCTGATTTCAAAATGCTTGTAACACTGCCAAGCCTCAAGTGTTCAGACTGAAATTTCAATGCTGAATATGTCTCTCAGCAGGTTTTCTTTTTTAATGATTGTTCATCATTCTGTGATTTCAGAGAAGATGATGCAGGAAAAATATCTTGGGCCTGCCTGGGGAGAGAGGGAAAGACAAAAATTTAGTCTTTGACTGTAGAACTTTAAAGCAAAAACTTAAAATCTAGCAGCAATCCTAAATAAACTATCAAAAGGCTTGTAGTTTTAAAAAGAAAGTGTTATATTTATTTTTCATAGAATATATTTGAAAGGGATTGAATTAAAGTAAATCAGGACAATAAACTAAGAAATCAGATTCACTAAATATTAGAAATAAAAATGTTACTCATTTGTATTCTGGTCTTGTTGATAGTAAATACTGAATTTCCCTCTAGACTTCTTTTAATCAAAGTGCAGTGCAGTGTCTTTGCTGATCAATATCTAGCAACTTCATAACATTACTGAACATAAAATCAGTCAAAAGTATTAAGTGCTGTAAAACATACAGACTCTTCCTCTGGTCTGTGCATGCTACTAATCTGCTCAAAATCACTATTGTGTGAAAAGCCAAGAAGAAAGGGTGAATTTATCAACATATTTATTTTTATGTTGCTGACATTTTCAAATACTGACATGTTGGTAAAGCTGAAATCAGTCTTAAGGCTAAAAGAGAGCTTCCTGGAAAACAAAATATGGAAGATTGCAGACCCCTCCTTTGGCTGTGGTTATGCACAAAGTAAAAACACATTGGCAGTCTCAGTCAGACACATGCACCATTTGTGGGCACACTTTCTCATGCCTTTTTTATCTTGCAGCCTCAGGGTGCTGAGAATTCTCATTCTATGAGTTACCATGATGTTAGTGAATATTTTCATTTGTAGAATTATAGGTGAAGCCTGTGTCTAGACAATTACATTCAGTGAAATTCTTCTTTTGGAGGACTGGAAAATGGGCCTCTCTTGGGTTATTCACGGAGACTTGACTGTGAATGTTCATCTTTCGTTCTGTGACTTTGAGACTGAGTACCTATTCAAATGTTTTCTGTTGAGTGCATCTGAACATAGCCAGTCAGAACTTGCCTCAGATCAGCTGAAAGGGATCTTGACTGTTTGCTTTTAAATGGAAATTAATATACATTCTCTATGGCTGTAGTACAGAAATTCTGTTTTTTCTGAATGTACTTGTCAGAAGACTGCAAGGATTTTATTATAGGCACTATACAAATCTAGTATATTAATATGGTACTACTTGAAAACTCAGTAGCCTGAAACTTTATAGATTAGTCTAATTTATGTACGTGGAGGAAAAAACCCCTTCCACTCTGTATATAAAAGGAGTGCACCTGTGTTCAGGGAGGAAGGGAAAGTGTGTTGCTGTCACCTTTTAAGGATCAAGTAATTAGAGGTGGAAGAAGACGTAGTTGGAATGTTATGGTTTTCGGCATGCATGGCCCTGTCTGTGTCACACCGTGTGTGCCTCAGCTCCTGGTGGTTCACTGGGGCTGTGGCATCCCTTGCATGGCCATGGCAGAGCTGGGAGGACCTCAAGAGCTGAGCCAGGCCACCAGGACAACCACCTCACACTGGTGGGGGAAATGTCCGAGGAACTGGTTGGCAGTCACTTGGGCAGTTGAGAGGGACAAAACAGGATGCAGGCAGGTGTGGTTGTCAGAGGGGGAACTGGGCTGTTGGCAGGTGTCACTTCAGCCCTTGTCACCTGGCCAACAATTACCTGGCTGATGCCCAAGCTCCACACGCTTTAACTGGAGCTGGTGAATGCAGCTTACTTACTGACTGCAAATGCCTTTTCTGTCACTGAGTGTTTTCTGGTTGTCTCTCTGTAGAAGGACTAGGGGGCCTTGAGAAACAACTCAGGGAAGGTTCCCTGTGCTAGTGTGGGATGCCAGACAGCAACTGGTGCCTGGCAGGTGCCATGGGGTGTGAGGTGGGGATGGACCTGCTTGTCCCTGTCTGCGAGGGTTTTCGTCCTGAAGCATGGAAAAATATTAGGTTCAGCATTATATAATCCTTACTTTGAAGTGATTTAAAGTTACTTAGGTCCCTGTAACTCAGTAGGAACCTGTGCTCAGATCAGCACTTATTGCCTATGGGGGAACTCATGAGTGGCTTGCTGTGAGGAAAGTGATGCTCTGTGATGAGGAAGAATTGCAGGGATGGAAATTATGCTAAAAAAAAAAAATTGGTTCTCCAATCTACATGCTGCTAATTATTCTGTTATTAGTATTAGGAATTATCCTCCCCCACCATCAGCACATTTATTTGATTGCTTTAGTGTATGATTGAAGATGCTTCCATTAATGTGTGTTTAATATTTTAAATTAAATATTTAGTATTTATTATAGCCCATGTTCTTATGCCTACAAATTTTAAACAATAGTAAAAAGCAGAAAGAATACTGAAGACCTCAAGGAGCAAATGGCAAACAGTGAATCATAATGTAAGTAATAAAAATGTTACAAATTATGTATAATTCAACTTCTGTCTACAGAGACATACATTTCTCGTTTTGAAAGCCGTCATAATGTTTCTGAGGGACCATGATTCATATTACATTTCTGTTAAAGTTCTCAATGATCACATCATGTTCTCTGTGATACTGTGGGTTGCTGCATTTTGGTAAAGATGCACCAACTTTGAGAAGAAAAAAAAGGCGAGAAAGTTATGTGGTATTCTGTGTGGTCTGCAGTACAAAAGCTGAATCAATACATTTTCAACTTAAAACAATTAATGTTTTATTAGGGGCAAATTCAAAAGCACGCACTTTTCAAAAAGAGTATTCTTGAATTCAACTTTTTACAGTAACACACTTTTCATACCTGTGTTGTAATATAAATAGTAAAAAAATGTTTAATGATGACAAAAAAGAATGAAGCATAAAAACTTTTCACAATTCTTATTATGCAAAATTATTTTGTCTATATCAATTGATATTCAGTTCATTATGATGTTAAAGATAATATTAATGTATTTCCATAGGATTTTGAATCCATTATTAGAGCTTGTTTTTTGCAGCTGAAAGTTACTGAGTTTTGCTGTAATTGTTTTGTACCACCATGTGGCCAAATAACCTGTCATACAACGTGATGTCATTCCCAGCATTTGTGGAGTAATATGCCTTCCCCTCACACCTATGAATTTGAATTTTGTGCAGCATAGCTGTGCAATGAATGTGCTGCATGCATATATCTTTCCAGATGTGCATCTCTTATCTCGTAGAGGAGCCACTTGAGATGTCCTGCTTTCATTGGCCTATCTTACAGAGTCTTTATCAGAGGGCAATGTTGAAAACTGCTTCCCCCACCCCTGCCCCTGTGGAGTAATACTTAAAAGAATCAAAGCTCACAGGAGACACAAAATCATAATGCTCTTTCTCCTTTATATATATATATATGAGATAATATGCAGCATGTATGCAGAGCTGATGTTGGATGGTATAGTCTGTGCTTTGTTACAAAATAATTTCTTGTGACCTCTTAATTAACAGATTGTATTAATTCCTGATGGATAGTATAAACCAAGACAGAGTAATCGTGGTAACAAAAAAAACTGATGTGAAGATATTTTTAGAGCAAGAAAGGCACAGTTTCAGTCTCTAAATAAATTGAGGGACTTGGAAGTCATGGACTGGGTCATAAGGTCCACCAGGGGCGCTGGCCAGGGCAACTGCTGTGAAGTGATAGAAGATCTATTTCCTGTCCTGGAAACAGGGTGTCCCATCCATAACCCTGAGAGAGCAGGGTAAAGGCTGCACTTTCCACAGGCCTGATCCCTGCTTCCGGAGTCTTGAATATATTGTCAGCAAAGGATTACTTTTTGGTAGGTGAGGGAACTGTGAGAGATTGAAACAGTTAATGAGTCAAACATGATTAAAATCACTGTAGCAAACTGTGCAAAAAAGTGATTGCTCATCTGAGACCACCAAAGCCCACCCTACCAAATATGCCTTCTGATGGAAGTTTGGACAGTAAGTTAAGCCACCTGATGCCAATTTGAGATAAGATAAAGGCAGTGCTACTGTCCAGTTATCTCGGGTCTAGGAAGGAGTAAACAAGCCTGGGGGAAGAGGAATGTATTCACAAGGAAAGCCATACTCAGCAGCTGTGCTGAAAATCAGGGGGAGGCCGTAGCCCACAAATTTGTTTAGTGAGAGTGGATTTGCACACTTTCTCTCTACAACCAAGGAGGAGAAGGAGAGGTTTTGGGTGTGTAATGGTGAAACCTGTTGTTCAGAGAGGTGAACCCCCATCACCAGAGGTTACAATCCAGATAAGAATCAGACCCTCTGGAGAGTTCTCCCCCACACAAACTGGCTCAGTTTTAGAAGTCACTGCCATCTTCCTCCCTCACCTTTCACATTTATGAGGGAACTCTGTGGGAGGGGCAGCTGTTATGTCTTAGAAGTTGTCATAAACAATCAAAGACCCTTGAAGCGCCCTATGGGCTGATTTCTGAGGCCTTCCACCAGAGGACTGCACATAACCCAAAATGTTGCAACAGATCCAGAGTGTGAGGCAAAAGACAGTGTAAAGCTTCCCCCATGGGGCAGGTGCTTGGACCTTCTCATGCACACCTGAACACATTTTAATCCATTGTATATTCATCCACATATTATGCAGGAATCCCCCCACCCCTCCTTAGTCACCACTAAGAAGACCAGAAGAGGATCAGTGGGATGCCACTGGATCCACAAGAAGAGTTATTATCTTATTTCTTAATCTGTGTCTCACACTCTCTTTCTCTACCCAATCTGTCTTTTTTCTATTTATTTCTGTCTCTCTGCCTCACATTTGCCATTAAATAAAATCCATATTATTAACTTCAACATATGATCTTGTTTGCACCTTAATTTGATCAGAAATAGGTCTCAATAAACATAATAATCAGATAATGACAAGAACTCACTGTGGGGCATTCTGCAGATTGTCATGCAGAAATGGGCCTTCAGGAAAGCGTTATTGATGTGGGCAGGTGGGCTGTATTGGTTATCTTATTGGATTTGTGCAAAGAATATTAAGATAACATGATGAAAATATTACTTCTTCAATCATGCACTTCTAGCCATACAGATTCTGGAAAATCTTTGTTGTAAATGGTATGATTGCATTCAAGCAGGTATTCAATGAAAATAAAAATACAAACTCTCTGAGATATACTACCTGAGGACTAGAAGAAAATGAAAAAGTTGATGAAGAGCTAATAGTGTGTTAAGCAAAGAGAAGATAGAGACAGAAATTCCATTAAATTCTCAGTAAGTCAATGCAATGTTAGCAAAGAGGGGAGAAGAAAATAGAAGAAACACTGTGAAGAAATAAACTTAGAGTTTTTTTATGTGCATATGACATCACAGAGAGAAAGGGTGGATAGGAATACCTACTAGCGAGAGATTATTAGAAAAGGAATGTGGCTGTGACATTCACATTGTGGGAAGGTCAGTTTAAGTTGAATAAATACCTAAACATAAATCCAAGAATTTCCACTTACTGATTTTCCTTCACTGTGCATAAGGATATTATACTAACTTTAGGAATCTCAATTTGAATTTTACAATTCTGCACATGAGTGCAGAATGGAAAAAACGTTTTAGCTGAGCCTGTATATTGTCCCTGCAAAGTCATAAATAGGAAAGAGCCAACTGCATTGCACTTGCTTGTCCCTACTGATACAGTTGTTTCCCATATTGTCTACTCTTTTTAATGACTTCAGTTTTTTTAGCTGACAATCTCATACAACATCATGTCTGTCTATGTGCTATATTCCAACTCAAAAAAAAAAAAGGTCAAAATTAACTCCCGGTTGTCACAATACAACACAAAAACTTATTTTTTATTCTTTAGCCTGTACAATCAGTTCTTGCTGAATGCTAGGATAATCTGTGAGATATTTAAAGAAAATGGAGCTCAATATTTTCCTGCTTTTACTGGAGCTGAGTAAATAGCTTCCCAGGGGTCCCTCTAAAAGCAAATATATCAACTTTCTTTCTTTCTTGGGTTACGCTACTGCTGTTTAATCTTTGGGCTTTGTAAACTGCGAGTCAGAACCAGGAAGCCATAAACCTTTGCAAATCAAGAGATGCTAATAAAACAAAATTTGGGAGAGAGAATCTGCATTATTTCTTCCCTCTAAACAATTATTTGAACTGTTCCAATACAACAATCAGAGCTGTCACTGTAATAATAGAATGTGTTTGGCTTGCAGTGATTAAAGTCAAGAATGGAAGTTAAAAGGAGGCAAAGTTTAATCATGTGTCTATGGTGAATTAGGTTTTTGATACATTTACTCCATAAACACAAGCAAGTAGTCGGTTGTTATTGTGATTATATGTTGTTTTAATGCATATAGCACAGGGCTTGTGCAAATTTTTCTGGTGAAAATCAGTAAGCAGTAAGAAAATCAGTAAGAAAATAAATAAGTTGCCTCTGAATTTCTTGCAAGTAAATGTTACTAGGATCAATTTTGAAATATTTTCTTCCTCTCTTTTTCTGAACTAGAGAAAACTACAAATTATTTGAAGTAAAAAATGGTGATGACTTTGGAAGTGGTTTTCAAAAGGAACAAGTGGGATCCTGCCCTAAACTGAACTGCATGGCAATCAAAGAAAATCCATTGATGATGAGAAAATAAAAGTTTAATGCAATAACCTGTGCCACATCTGATGCAAATTGTCAGTGAATTATCTATGTTTCCATAGGTTTTAACATGAATACTAAAGCATAGTGTTTGTTATATTTGTTTTTTTCTGATCCTAAATTTGTGCTTTCCACCTTCTTTTTATTTTAGAAATACTCTACTGCAGTAGTTAGATATGCAATATCTTCAGGAAATTTGAATGCCTGAGTCTTAGCACCTTTTTCTTGACTGTGTCTGTAAAAACTCTTCTTCCTTTCATGTTTTTCTTGAGAGCTGTGATAACCAAAAACTCCCGTTTGTGATGTTCCTTCTTCCCCATCCCCCATGCTAACAAAAACTTTTACATTAGAGAGGCTTTTTGTGGAGAACTGTATCAGTGACATTTTTTGACTGAGAATACCATTCATGCTACTACAAGAGAGTTCTGGTGCAGCAAGTTCATAAATAACTGTGATTACATATTCAACTTTCTCTGAAACTCTTTTGCAAACACATCCTTCAGGTCCCACACACCATGTCACTTCTAACGACCAGGAAATATGTGCAATGTGTATTCGAAATGTATGATGTTTAGAGGCTCAAACTGGCTCTTTTCTTGCTCCTTCTTCTGTTATAACAATTGTTAATACTGGAGATTTATGCCAAAGAGGTAAGTAGACAAATCTCACTGTTGCAAAGGAATTACCAAGGAATGAAATGCTTTGGCATATTACTGTTGAATTTCAATATTGCGCATGCATAGCGTGTTGTGCCAGGAGGAAAGGGAGTTGAAACATCCATATGCAAATCTGAGTGCATATTTTCAGTATGAATTCACCTCATTGTTGAATATATAAGAAGCAGTATTTAAGATATTTTAGGGGTTTTTTTAGAGTAAGAGAATAACAAAACAACAAAATCGTACTTTCTGTAAAACATAATATAGATGGGATATGCATGGTAAAATGTACCTATTATGTTTTGAATTACAGCATTTTTCAGCTGTCTAGGATAAAAAAGGTTAACTTTAAAAATATCAGAAAAAGCTGTTTTTTTCTTAATCTAAATTTTGGATGTCTGCATAGACACAAGAAAGTTTAATTTTGTAATATTTTAAGAACTTGCTTGGGAACTGAATTAAATTCTTTACTCACTTGCATTACAACCCTGAACAAAATGCAAGATGTTGTTGAGACCTACTTGAAATTACAATTGTCTAAAACTAGGACTTAATTTATTCAAAAGAAATTAGGGATATAATTGGCCACCTAATTCCACATATTCATGAAAATGACGCATAAAATATGTAATTTTCTGTATTTGGGAATATTTAGACTTCACCAGCTCTGACCTATTAATTTATATTTTTGTGCTTTAAGTTAAAAACTTTGCACATCATAAACTGCTTAAATGGATCATGAAGGACTATAAACTGTAGACCAGTCAGAGATGAATAAAGTAAGTGTGGCTTCCAGAAGCAGAAAGTGATGATTTTATTATGCTACCTGTTTTTCTCTGTTAATTTTATTCTACCTCCATTTTTCTGCTAAGAAAATGACACTGAAAAAGAATAAACTCTTTAGAAGATTCCTCAGTCACTGTTACATCTTCAGTGGCATGCATTGAACAAAATAATTGTCCTTTAGGGGCTTTGCCATATTTAATGTGGCAAAATATTTTTTTGGTTGGTTGGTGTGTTTTTGTGCGTTTTGGTTTTTGAAGTATTTTGATTGGGTTTGGGTTTTTTTTTGGTTTTTGCTTTGGATTGGTTGAGTTTGGGTTTTTTGGGTTTTGTTAAACAGAAAACCTAACAAATGAGCAAATAAAGCTTGTGTAATAAAATTATTCTGCATATATTTACAAGCTAGAGAGTTTGGAACAGTCAAATAACTTTATAGGAAAGTTTGTCTTCACCTTTTAATCTTTCATTTCACCATTTATATAGCCTTGTCAGAGGCAACAGAAGAATAATTAATCCTGATAAATTATAAACAGCAAATTAACAAGAAAAGGGTATGTGTTATTAAAACTGATTTTTACCTCTGTGTTTTACATACTTTTAGATCCATTTCACCTTAAAATTATACAATGCGTATGCTCTGTTTGCAAATTAATTTAGTGTGGAGTGTTATATCATGGTATAAATATTGTAATTTGGCCTAAGGATGAAGGTGAACTGTGAGTTTTGAACATAGGGTTCTGGGGCAATATCTTAATAGAGCACAGACATGAAATATTTAATTACTTTCAATATTATGTTTATTAATACTTTATCCCACTCAATCAAGATGTAAATTTTCTGAAGGTATAAAAAAAAGGAGAGAGAGGCATGAAGGTCTGATTTAACCATTGGAGAGTTTAGGACTGAAATGGCTAAAAGAACAGAACTACACTTCTCAGTAACCTAAAATCTCTATAGTAATGTAGAAAAAGTTGGATGAGTCTACCATGTGTTTAATAACTTCTGTTCTACATTCACAGACATAAACCAAATATAAACCATCAAATGACTTATGCACAGTGGCAGCAGTAACCAGCACCACGGACTTGGGGAAAGAGGACACGGACTCGAGGTAGATGATGAGTCTGGCTCTTAGATGTTGGCCAGCTCTTTATGCACAGTGGACTTGGCTCAGCCTTCTGCTCACTCTTGGACATTAGCCTTCCCAAAAGGTTGGTATTCCTACCACTAATTTCTATCCAGTCTGGTTGGTTGGCATAAACAGCCTTGTTGGCCACCCAAAGCAAATTTTATTGGATTTTTGCCATAACTACACTAAACAGCTGTTACTATCATCAAACACGGTATGAGCATCTAAAATTCATCAATCTTCATTGTCCATCTCTGTTTCTTTGTCACGAATAGTTAAACAGGGATATATACTGTAGAGAGCTTTTGAGAAAGGTTTTCCTGCAGCAATTGCTTGAATGTTGCTTGCTTTATTAGGCTACACCAGAATCATCAAATATGTTAGACCTGGGTCAAGGTAGTCAAGGTTTTACTTACCTGAGCACCAATTTTGGGTTAGCTTCATCCCGTAATATTTTTCCATGGAGTGTCTTTTTTTTTTTACTTCACTTAAAAACTTTGTCCTCAGACTGAAAGACCCAGAAAGTAACATTTTCTATGAACCTTTTCCATATTTTGATCAGTTCCATGTATGGTCTAAAAAGTCATTAGGCAACACAAAGATTTGGATGATGTAAAACCATATGTCACAACCACATGACTCTGTTAGGAAAATGAATGATTTTCTGCATCTAAAAGCCTGTCCCTAACTAATTGGTAGAGAGCTTAAAGTTATCTCCGCCCAGCTCTGCCTATTACGAAGTGTGTGGTTTGAGCTGCTAGAACAGAGTGTCACAGTCAGAAGAAACTTGGCTAGGATACCTGAGCTTTTTGGCAGAAAAATACTGGTATGCTTCCAGACAGATGTCCTAGAGTAAAAAATTAACTTTTTTCAGCTTGAAACAGATAAATGAGGACACCTGCCTTTTAAAGTGCGACACAGCTATTATGTTCTAATTATCATTAGAAGTACAATATTTCCCATATCGGAAAAGACAAGGAAATAAGAATAAAGGTTGCATATGGTTCATGCACACACGCACACACACACACACATAGAAGTTAAAATAAGGGTAAATTTTCCAAGATTTTGTGCATATAAGCATATTTTTTATCTTATTGATGACAAAAGACTTGAGAGGAAAATATGGTCTGTGCTTGATTCTAGATGAGGTGTTAGCAAGTTGACATAAAAATGCACATTTTTCTGTGTGGTGGAGACATCTGAACTTCCATTGAAGTCTGTATAATTCTGGTCCAAATAACTCCATTACTATCATCTGCTTTCTTTTTCATAGGAAAGATCAACCTTCTCATTTTTGTCCCCACCACTTTCTGTCTATTTTCACAAGCTTAAACTGTGTCTTTATTTTCCATTGTGGATTTTCAGTCTATTTTTAAATTGTTAGCCACCATATGGGTGTTTGTTTTGTTTGTTCAAGACTTAACATATCTTGTTGAAAATGGGTGATATATTTGCTTTTAAAGTTTCTTCTTGTAAAAAAAATTCTGGCAAGCTGGCTGAGGTGACCTTGGAGAATATATTCCATTGAAGAGTCCTTCTTTTGCATTCCTTTTAAAAGAATTGTCCTGAAATTATCTGCTTCTTGTTATTGACTGAGGTAAACACAGTGGTAAGTACAATCGCAAGGGTACACATCCACTGTGCAGCAATGGCCAGCAACTTACACACAACTGCTCTGCACAGTTTTGGTAATCCAAGTGTATTTTAACCTCCAGTTTCCTTGTCACAAGAAAAAACCTTTTGTTACATTAAAATCTGATTCCTTCTTGCCCAAGATGTTTGAATTCATGGAGTTCTCTTACAAAACATGATTTCTCTGTAGCAACTTCATCTGAAAGGATCAGGCTTCAAAGGCAAAGAATCAAAGTTTGTTTCTTTCCAGGAGGAATCAAAGCTTGTTTCCTTTCTAGGAGTCCTTTTCTTCAAATATTCCTGTGTTTACAGTCTGTGGGAAGTGTTGTTTGACACTTGATTTAGTTTGACAGTCTGCATCTCAAAGGTTAGATTCTTTTTTGTGTGTCCAAAGTTTCGGCTTGGGATCAGCAGTCTGAGTGAATGAGGATGAAGCACAAGGGTGAAACAGACTTGTTTATACCATTCTGAGACATTTCTGTGGTTTTGAGTGGTAAGAAAAGTTAAAAAGAAATCTACACATGGAAAAAAAAAGAAAAAAAAGAAGAGGACAAAAGCGATAGTCAATTGTAAATTTCCAGTATGAAAATGATGACTATAGAACAAAAAGTATGCTTTTCTGGTCATGAAGGGTATGAATTGGATAGAAGCTTAATATTTATTTTGCATTGTTTGTAATGTCTTTTTACTTTTGATTCCTAAATGCTTGTTAAGCTAATAATGTGGGCTATTTTAGAATAACTTTACTGACTCCATAAAAAATGAGTCATTAGTTCTCAGCTTGACTGTTTGGCAACTTTTTTGGCAGTCTACTAATTGGTTCCCTCTAATAGAAATTACAAACAATAAGTTAAATTCAGTTCCAGTATTATTAGGTGCAAAAACTCTATTTCCACAAAGACGGTAAATTTCTAATTGAACTTTTATGCATATGTTTGATTTTGATTATAGCAAATTACTCTTTCCAGAGCTGTTAGCAAAAGCAAAGCAGAATTTACCCTAATTAAAAGGGTAAAACAGAGAACTTCATTGCAGCCATGTCTAGACATGCTTGATAACAACATAAATATGGGAATGTGTCATGATTTAAAGCATTGTAAAATACATGAATGCTATTTATCATTCCCTTCCAGAATGAGAAATCCAATTTAATTAAATGTTGATCCTGTTTTACTGGACTTCATAGGCTTTGATTCCTACTTCAATCACCATATTTTATTTTGCATTCTGTGTCTTTTGATAACACTGTCCTCCAAGTGTACAGCATTTATTATAGCAATCATTTACAGAAAAATGATACAACTTTTAATAAATGAGCTATTTTTAAAGCTACTGAAGTATGACAATTTTCAAAATTATTTTCAAAAGAACATCACAATAAAAGAAATATAATTATTCCTCTGTGTTCAGGTGTTGCTGAATATGGTACAAGCACCTTGATATGTCTGTGACTTGTCTCTAGTATTTGATTGCACCACGTGCTTTAGTTGCCTCAGAACAAAAGAATATCATTCTAAGAATAAAACTTTCTCACAGTGGAGTATTACAAGCTTCTAAAATGACATTGTTGCCTCTGTCTGTCATCAAGTTGGATTATTTCAGTGACAATGGGGGAGACTACAGGTACTTTACTAATTTAGGAATATGCATTCCCAGTGGTGCCACTACATCCAGAACTTGAGATGCTGTGTCTCAGAATTAAGTAAAAATATTTTGAATATTTAAATACATATGATTGATAGTATATATGATTTTTGTAATACACTGAGCCAAGAAAAACAAGGGCAGAGACAAAGACATATTTTCTTCTTAGCTGCCTAGCAGATGAAAAGTAAACATGAAAGACAAATAACAGTGCAGAATAGCTTAATGCCTTCCTAAAACAGTACACCTGTTAAGTAGAATAAGTCATCCGTTATGACTCCTGTAAAATAATCTCTTAAATTATTGCATTTTTTATATAGAGTTTTCAAAATAATATGCTCATCATAACTTACCATAACAGCTTCACGACTGACTTAAGTTTACTGGATACCATGATTTATAGGTACTAAAAAAAAAAGAAGGATGTATATGATGTTCTGACCAAAATATGTATTGGCATTATTTTTCATTGATACTTAAGTGTGAGGCTTGCATTTCTTACAAAATATAATTTAGAAAGTCAGTTAGTTATATGGTGTCATAGCAGTATTAATATGATATTTTTAAGATTTGATATTTAATGTTAAAAGGTCAGTGTAATCTACTTTACTTGGGTCTAATGTTTCATATGAAAATTCTTTTCCTGGCTTTTAGTTTTTCCCTTTTCGGTGTATTTCAATTATTTAATGACAATTCTGTCATACATTTGTATCTTTTGCTCAAAAGTAGTAAAACAACTTCAATCCTAAATCTTTTCTAGGATATTTGTTTAATTAGTAGTTGAAAGAGACATAGAGGAAGGTCATTGGTAGCTTTTAAGAAGTATCAAATATAGGAGGAATTTATACTTAGTAGACATCTAACATTAAACAAGAAAAACTTTGTATTGCCATATTCACAGTAGAATAAATTTTTAACTTCAATTTTTTTTTTAATTTAGATGCACATTCATATACATATACGTATACATATATATACAATTTGTAGTTCATCTTCCGCAGTTCTTCTGGATAATAAATGTTCTATGCTTCACCCAAAGTCAATTTTTGGCAATTTCAAAGTTTAGAACTCTTCCTACTCTTGCTTCCAAGGTTACTGAAGAACATATTTTTACTCTGAATGCTAAAGTGTTTTTCTGTTCTGATGTCACAAAATGAATTAGTTCAAGAATAATACCCTCTGATATCACCAGAGGTACAATACTTCAGCTTAGATGCTTTAGACCTTAATTAGATGGTTTTTTGTAGAACAGTGAATTCACCAGGCAACAATTGAAGTACAAAATTGTGCTGCAGGTAGCCATATCTTAAAAATAATATTTCACCTTGCATTTTTCTAGAATTCAATCCAAAAATTGTCTGGTTTAAAATGCTTTGACTTTAATATATTTTTTTTATTTTTTTAAGGGATTATGTACATATTTCTGGTTGTTACAAGAATTTTGCAATCAAATAAGTAATAATTCCAAATTAGAGCAAATAGAAAGATCCCCAAGGATCTCTGAGGACTTTAAGTTAAGGTTATAGGTACTGCATCTTATATTTCAGACAAACTAAACAAATATTTCTCTTGATTCTTGGATGTGATTTATCTAGTATGATTTTATTACAGTGGTTTAAGACAATCTTCTGCTGAATTTAAAAAAAAAAAAAATCCTTACCCCCAAACTATTTCATGTTGTTTCTAAAATCCAAAATAATTGATTTCTTCTAGCCCTACAGGGTTTTCAAGCTTTGAAACAGGCTGTCCAGAGAAGAGGTTGAATCACCATCCCTGAAGGTATTAAAAAGACATGTGGATGTGACACTTAGGCATTTGGTTGTTCTGGATTAGCTATTAGACTCTTTTGTCTTGAGGGTCCTTTTAAACCTAAACAATTCTATAATTGTAAAAAATTTACAAATATGTCATAGGATATTCAGTCTCTGGATGAAATTTCCCATAGGGGAATCAAAGCATATGGTCCTAAGACCGGAGGCTTAGTAATATCTAATAAAGTCTCTCCTTCATAATGAAGGATAATTTGCAAGGCATTTCAGAAGTTTGTATTTGGCATTGCAAACACATGCATAAGTGAAATTCTGTTCTATACAGCAACACTTTGAAAGTGCCTTGCTTGTTTAAACATACCATTGGGAGAAACAATCTGTTTTGCTAATGTCTTAAGCTCTTCAAAAAAACCCCAAATTTCCTGGTTTAAAATTCATGGTGTTTTTTTAATGATACCTCACTGCTGGGAGATGGGGAATCTGCTGTGGTGCTTTGCTGCAGAGCTTGTTTGGGAAGTGCTGACAGGTAACTTACTTTTCCATTCCCAGAAAGCACTTGGAAAAAAGAGATACATTTTCATTAGTGCTAAGTGGTAAATGTTTTAACAATGATTCTCTTTTTCATAATAACTGTGAACCTCTAACTTCCCAGAAAACATAGCCCTGGATACGATGGCCCTAAATTAGATTTGCGTTCCCTTCTATGAAGCCCTGCAGAAAATCATACAATCATTTTGCATGGAAGAAATCTTTAAGATCATGGAGTTCAACCAGTAATCCAGCGCCACCAAGATCACCACTAAACCATATCCCTCAGTGCCACATCCACACATCTTTTAAATACCTTCAGGGATGGTGACTCAGCCAGGCAGCTGGTGCTAATGCCTGAAAAATCTGATAAATGATAAAACTGCCCACAGAGGAAGAAAAAGTCTAGTTTAAACAAAGGTATCATGGTGTGTCCCCAACAGTTTCTGATTGATTTTTCCCTTTATACATTTATTAAATACTTGCAGTTGAGTTTCTGCACGGTTTCCCTGATTGAAGGAGAACTAGAGGGTGTGTTTGTGGCTGATTGCAACTCCTGATTGATAGGGAGAACGACAGATTGCTATTAATATCAAGTCAACTCTTTTTAGGGAAATATGCCTGACAAATACTAACAGTTCCTATCAAGAGAGTCTCTTGTTTATTGCAAGACTGATTGCTTTAAAACCCACACTGAGAAAAAAAATAATTTTGATACTTGCATTATCTTTCATATAACCTCTTCCAACAACTATTTAACATGATGGTTGAGTGGAAAAGTTGTAATATACAGTTGACAGAAAAGCATGGTATCAGGACAGTGTAGTTTGATTATAATGAAAGTATACTCCAAAAGAAGAGGCACAATGTTTAGGAAATGTCATAGTCCCTTAACCTGCACTATTTAAAATGTAAGGATATTGATTGGCACTGTAGCTCATGTTCTTGGCCAGAAGAGTCTGATTATTTAAATGACATTACATAGCAGAGTAAGGAAGGGGGAAAAAAAGGCATTTTCAGAGACATAAATGGGAAACTAGAGATTTGAATTTGTTGCTGCCTTATGATTATATGTGTTATATAATTTTAAAATATTCAGAGAGAAGTCAGTCCTCCAGTCTCAATATCCTGCCAGAAAGAAAAACAAAGCCATGCTGATTCCTAGTCAGATTTACTCAGTCAATACAAATTCTCAGGTTATAGGTTTATTTGTCTGTTTTCTGATCAACTGGAGTTCATTTTTCCAATTTATTTCTATAGCAACTGGACTAAATACTGCCTGATTTACAGCCAAAATACTTATATATTTTACACTGGAAATTGTTTTAGCCTCCCTACAAATTATGAGAATCTCAATAAAATACAGATTTAGAGGAAGAACCTGAGTTTTCAACTGCATGTCAAAAACTCACTTTTACCTTGGGCAAGGAGGCACATGTCTGAGGAAATCCTGTTGTTCTGGTCCCTGCTCACCGATCATAGGAGTCACCCCACACATTCAGCTTTATCTCAGTGTTAGAGGTCTGGTTGTAAACCAATGGATTGGGCATTTGTGTGAACTCGACATTTTTGTGGTTTCCATTACATGATGGACTCTTGCATGCTCAGTAGGGATTTTTTGTTGATCAATGACACAGCAAGGGCAGCTCTTCCCTGGGTGAGGAGAAAGAAGTGAAGTTTCAATAGGGCTTTTTGTTTTCTAAATGGACAAACAGACATAAGAAATTATGCACAAACATTCTTATTGCACATGTAAATGCTGAGAAATCAAAAAACCCTCAGGAATCCCCAAACATGATGAAGGTCTTACCTGACATATGTAACAAAACAGGATTACACACTGCCGAATATCAAGACAGAAAAACAACCTCATTCAAACATGCCAACATGTATTTCTGAATATGTGATGTACAAGTTCTGAAGAGAAATGGCGATAACAGGCAGCAGTACATCCAGAAATGAGATCATACTATCTGGATCCTGGTCTGTATACAGTCAGCACTTAATTTTGAGAGTCTTTTCCCTGTTCTGGGAAAGATACCCCAGAGGCCCTGTCTTTGAATTAAAAAGTGTTGGACATCCAGTGGAAAGTGCATTTGTTTTTGTACTGCTTGCAGGTATAAAAGCTCAAGGGAGACATGCTCCTGTGCCATAACTTCCACAAAAGGTTTTGCTGGAGCAAAAAAGTAGAGTATATAAATCAGATGTGCTGCTTCCTCCCACTCCTTTTCCCACTGGATTAGATAATGATGAGAGAAATAATGTTATAACTGCTATCATTTCAGATACCTTGAGTACATCTCAGCAGTTATCAAAACAAAATAAAAGAAAATTGTTAGGGACACATTTAAGAATTAGAACTCAAGTGACTGGGGAGACCTTAGAGCAGTCTTCCAGAATCTGAAGGAGGCCTACAAGAAAGGTAGAGAGAGATGTTTTACAAGGACCTATAGTGATAGAAAAAAGGACTTTAAACTGAAAGAGTAGGTTTCGAAAGGAAGCCATTTTTTTCTCTGGGTGTGGTGAGGCACTGAAGCAGTTTGCCCAGAGAAGCTGTGGATACACCATCCCTGGAAGTGTTCAAGGCCAGGTTTGATGTAACTCTAAACAATCTGGTCTAGTGAAAGTGTTCCTGCCCATGGCAAGGAGGCAACTAGATGATCTTTAAGGTTTCTTCCAAACTTAACCATTCCATGATTTTATGACCGACAATGTATCAAGTCACGCCAGGGCTATAATCAGCTAAAAAAATATTTCTAAAAATTGTTCGTTCATTTGGAACTGTAGATGCCTTCTTGGAGTCAAAGGTTCCTGAAATTGAAATGCTTTTTAGACTTCATTTACATCCTGAGTTTAGTTTGGTAATCAGTGCAGTTGTTGCACAGTTTTAATTTTTGGGGTTAGTCTATTTCTCATTTGTTTAGTGATATGGTCTGTGCTTTTGGGTGTGTGGTGGGGAATACTGTCAGATAAATGTAGCCCAGAGTTAAGTTTCTGACATGCAATAGTTTGTACCTGGAACTGTAATCCACTGCTTTGGAAGTGAATGGTGTTTTGACAGAACCATGCTTGTGAAATACTTTCTTCAGAAAATTTCTTGTCATACCCCCATGGATACTGAGAGTACATGGCCTTTAACCCTGAATGCATCCTTTTTTCCTAAGCAAATTCCAGCGCAGGCATTTTGGCTTTTATCAGGTTGGTAACTTTAACACTCAAAGGGCTGAAGGCAGTGAGCATTCTCTATCAATTACAAGTAAAATATTTTTGCAATTGTGGCAGAAAGAAAAACCATTTAGACTGTAAAATGAGCTATTTTATGGTAATGGTAGATGTATTTTTTGATGACTCTACATTTCCATATTGATTTTTGTTTTCCTTCCATGGTCTCTTTTCTCTCAGTCCCTCTGTATGAATTTAATTGCTACTGCGTGTCCTGTTCATAAGCCATCAAACTTAAGGCAGTCTTGCCCCCATTAGTGATGGTTGCATGAATTACATGCCCCCTGCTAGTTCTAAAGAGTGATTGAACAAATATAGGAGGTATATACATACAGAGAAAAATCAAATGCTGCTTGATAAAGATTAATTTGGTTTCATTTCATAGAGAGGAAATGATACCTTAAACAGACCTCAAAACTTACATTGAAATATTGAGAATCACTGAGTTGAAATTAATCTCTTTTGTAAGAAAACTTGATCACCTCAGAAGTATTTCCAGAACTGATAATAAAAGTTGTGGGCTTCAGACCTGAATGAGAGTGAATTTTTTACTTTCTCACTATAAACAGTGTGGGATAATAGAGCAGTCGCCTGAATTAGCAGATGCTGAAAATAATCAGTCTTTCAGATCATCAGGGCTCTGAGTTTATGGCTCTTTGACACCCTATGCTGTTCACAAAAAGCTGGTAACTTTTGGATTTAATGGATCCAGAAGCAAATAGATGTCCAGCAAATTATAGTATAGATATTTAGTTTTATACAATATATTTGTGAAAGATCAAAATGAAAATTGAAATCTTATAGAAAAAACTGATTGCCATTTTCTAGTAAAATAAACAACAAAGCAAAACAAAACTTTCCCCCCCATTCCCCAAAACCCCAAACAACAAAACATTAAATGAGTTGTGGATATGCCACAATAAAGAGGAAAGAAAAGAAGTTATTTTTCCTCCAAATTTGGTGTTCTTTAATAATAGGTCAGCTGTTTTTAATAATGTTTCCTGAATCTATAAAATTAAAAAAATAAAATATGTGGGTCAGTAGAGAATTAAACATATGCCATTGTGGTTTTTTTCCTGACATGTGCTCTCTTTCATTTTCAGTCCTGGTGCGAACCAAGGTTTTCCTGGTCTAGTTTAGCTTAGAATTGTTCCTATTTCTCCCTTGTCTTTTGAAGATAGGTACTAGTGATAAAAATATTTCTGGTGTTCTGGAACTCATCAGCAAAATATGTTGTTGTCTTATGACTGAAGATGATTAGATTCATATTTGAGATTACACTGGTTTGGTGTGAGGGGATGGGGAAGGAGAGGAAATAGAGGAAATTATATTTACTTCATTTGAACCAGTCATACTTTTAGATTTTTAATAAAAATGGATAAGAAGGAAATTTCTCTCTTATGGTATAAACACTCTGCTTTTATAAAAAAACAGATATAGCCTCAAAACGGCACTATTTTGACACTAATACAGGAATGATTGATCTGAAATGAAAAAAATAGTGCCATTCTTTTTGTAAATTGTCATAAAATAATCTACTGGTTTTTGACTAACCATTTAACAGAAAATTAGCTGTTCTGTTGTTAAATGTAATTGGCTGTCTTTTAGCTCTTTTGTTTGGATAATGTATTTTTATTGGTGTTGAAAGATCCCGAGGGGGTGCAGAGTACCTAAATTATTAGTGTTCACGGAAAAAGCTAGTGAGAATAAACACTTCAACTGCTGTGCTGCTGGCTGTTGGATACTTTTTAAATAATGATGAAATATGTTCCTTTTCTTTTTATTCTAGTACACATCTGCCCCAGAAATCCAAACTAAGATAGGTGGTGGAGGTTTATTTTTTAAGTGAAAACTTGTTTGCCTCTTAACACTCTGTGAATATACTGAATAAACCTTTTCGTGGAAGAAATTTGTTGGTTCATGGGGGAGGGCAGGAGTCGAAGGAAGAATTTGGGGTTTTTTTTTGTTTCTTTAAGGCTTCCTTCAGTGTGAGTGCAAAGAGTAGGTATCTTAATAGCTGGTGAGGAACACAGTTTTGAACTCTGTCCCACAGCTGTATGTATCCATATCATTTATGTATAGACTGCTTATGAAATATTTTCTAGGACTGTGTGTTTTTGGGTAAACTTCACCATTCATGAAGCCATCTTTCATATTTTTGGAATCCTGAAGAGAAATATGCAGTGTTATCAAGATGCATACCTAAAATGAAATCATTGTCTTTTAACCATTCAAAGACTTTTACACTTGTATTCCTGTATTTTATTTTGCTGACCTCTGAATAAATACATAAGGAAGTGATCATAAAGCTATGGAAACTCGTGGTTACTTACTTCTATAAAAGCATATGTATATGCATTTTTTAAAACCCACATACTTAAACTAGCTTTATATAAATAGCAGTGTTGAAAAAAAAAGAAAAATACATCCTTTCTAGACTTTGCTATTCACCTTCTACTAATACAGTAAAATTTGTAATAATATAAGAAAAAATGAATGCATTTCATTAGAAATGAGTAAGATATTAAAATGCTCAGGGCCTAATCTATAAATAAAATCTTAAAAGCCTCATCAGAACACCTGCAGGGTACCTGCTGTTCTGTTCCCAAGACTTCTCTGATCTTTTCTGACCCTGGCTGATTTACAGCTTATATGCTCCTGACGTTCACTTCTAAAAAACAGAGAGAGCATTCTCTTTTCCTGATTTCTTGGTGCAATTTGAAACTATGTTTCAGCTGTGTGATGCATTTGGAAAGGTTCAGCTATGAGTACCTATGGTAATATTGTTGACCAAAGCTGAAATGAAGAAATTGAACCACAAATATGACAAAAAACAAATGCCAAAGAGACAAAATAAAGAGGAAAAAAAAAGAAAGGAAATAGAAATATAAAAGACAGGAAACCAGAAATGAAATAAAGAAAATTTAAATCTGACAGAAAGGATAGAAAATATCAGGTTATTCATTATTTCAATTTGCTCATAATAATTTCTACATCACAAGTATAAAAATACTATCATTTTAGAACGTTCTAGGAAGCAAGTTGAAGTTTCTTTCCCAGATAATATGGTCTTGAAAGATCCATCAGGTAGACCAGAACTGTTGTATTTCCAGTATGGAGTATGGCTGCTAATCTTGCTGCACTTGCTGATTCCAAGTTTCCCTTTGGGACTCCTCCCCGTGCTATTCTGAAGCCCCCTAAGGGCACTTGATGCCAGTATCAAAAGACATATACTGTTGCTGAAGTAAACAGCTCAATGATGACAGTATTTCTTCTTACTGAAGTAGGCATGCAGGTAGTGTGGTGTCCCAGTGACAAGAAGGACAGAATTTACTTACTGCTTTAATACACAGTTGTTTGCTGTTTCCTGGACTTCATTCATATGTGAATCAGTTTACAGTGCTTTCTGCTGACAAATGCCATTTCAGAAGGCATCAGAAAGGATGAATTTCAGTGACCCTCTGCCACACTTCAAGTCTCACCAGCAACCAAGCCCTGCATAGGCCCTCACTCACTCTCTCACCAGCAGGTTCAGGGAGAGAACAGGAAAGGTAAAAGAAAGCACATGAGTTAAGACAGTTTAATAGGGAAAACAAAAGTCATTCATGCAAGTAAAGCAAAACAAGGAATTAATTGGTTTCCATGGGTGGACAAGTGTGCAACCATCTCCAGTAGAGCAGGGCCCCATCACACATAATGATTACCTGGAAAGACAAACTCCCTCACTCCGAATGTCTCTGTCTCCCTCCTGCTTCTTCCCACTTTGTATGCTAAGCGTGTTGTCATATGGAATGGTCTGGAATGTCCATTTGGTCAGTTGGGGTCACCTGTCCTGCCTGCGTCTCCTCCCAACCTCCCATGCACCAGCAACTTCCTTGCCAGGAAGGCCGTACAGAAAGCAGAAAAGGCCTTTTCCTTGTGTAAGCCCTGCTCAGCAGTAACAAAAACATCTCCATATTATGAACCCTCTGTTCAGCACAAACCCAAACACAGCCCCATACCAGCCACTGTGAAGACAATTAAATCTAACTCAGAAAATTCTGGTTTGTATGATGAACTTCTTGGAGACCCAGGAGAGCAACTAAAATATTGGTAGGGCACAGTCTGGACAGAATTATGGCTGAACAAAATTGTGGCATGAGCTGTGATACTCAAGAGTTTTAATGTGTGGTATTTTTTCATTTACTGGAAATCTGCACCTTAGCTGTTACAACAGAGACCATAATAAAAGTGTGAGTTATGAGTTGATCTAAAGGGAGGTGCCCTGTGGATGTGAACATACTGCTGGTCGATATAGCAAAAAAAGAGAAATCTTTTATGTTTGCTAACTGGTTGGTTGTACTCAGGTTAATTTCTCATTTGTATTAATATTTGAGTTTAATATAAAATCATCTTAAACGTTTTTGATCTCATTACTATCAAATTAAATAAAATTAATATTTTTTCTTAATTTTAAAAATGCAAGACCAACTTATTTTTGAAAAAAAAATCTCCTAAAATATGAAAAAATAATACCCTACAAAAAAAGGACAATTTTATATTACTTGTAGTATGTGATGATGTTAATGATTGCACTAAGTCTTTCACAAAATCACTTTATGGTGAATTTAATACTAGCTTTCTGAAGGATGCATGCAAAGATTACTCAGATTCCTTGCTTTAACTAGAAACTTCCTACATGGAATAATCTTCCCCTTTCCTTCTGGATGACTATAGTTTTGTATTTCTGTCTGACATTAGGGCAAAGCACAGGACAGATAAAGCAGATCGATACATTTTAGTAAAGAAAAAATATTTATCTTATGATGATTAAAAGAAGTAAGCAGGCAGCCCCAACTATTTTGGAAATAATTTACAGGCAAAATTAAGCTCAACACTCTAGCTGCTACTGTATACTCATCCTTTCTGTTCTGTTTGTTTCTGAGGCAGCCTGCGTGGACATGGAACTCTTGACACAATGCAATGTTTTTGCTGTCAGACAGTCTGCTTTTTCTGGTCTTGCCATGCCTCAGCTCACCTGACTCTGCCTAAAATAATGAGGCACAACAGCTTCATGCCACTTATCTCCATCCTTTTTAGGAACTGCAGCATATCTTCACCATGGATAAAGGATAGTATATAGTGAAATGATCCAGTTCAGGGGATGGGCAGATTTTTGTATTTCTTTATTAGATAAGCTGGGAGTTTTTTCTTTCACTTCTTTTGAGGCTATATCCTAAGAACATCTAGTCTAACAAATATATGTCCTCTCATAATGTAAGAAATGGATAATTTAAAAGATTACCCAGGAAGAAAACAAAGAAACAAACAAAGATATCTCTCTCTCTCACACACACAAACACACAAAACCCCTAAACCCCCAACCAACCAACCAGAAGAAAAGCACAAACCAAATAAAGCACACAGAATCACTGTGAATTCAGCAGTCAAGCAGGAAATGGAAACCTCAACATCTCCTGACACTGTTTATGTTTTTCAAATGTGATGATTCCAAATTCTAATCAAGAAGCCTTGGCCTCAGTTAATAATTGTGGTATTTGGTATTTCTGAACAGACAGCATTTGTAAAGCAGCTAAACTTCCTTTTAACTTGGTTATAAAAAACCATTATAAATAGCTGTCTGGAAATGGAGAGTTATTAGAGAATGTGTGATTTTTCATTTGGATTGCAGCTGCTTTGTTGGTGTAAAACTATCTCCACAGACCTGTAATTGCATGACCTTAAGTATGCCTAACTTAATTATAATTTTAAACAAGTTAATTAGATTATTTGATGAATTATGGTATGTAGAGAACTTGGCACAGTGTTCAAGATGAATAGAAGTGAGTCTTGACCTTTACTTCCATCAGGAGGTTCTGCATTTTCTGGTAATTCTTCTTTATGCTGTGAGTACAGAAAGTCTTGTTAAATTTTTATGAGGAAGTTTAAAATTCACCCAGTTTATGGAGTAATAAACAAAAATCCTACTCTATTTATTTTTTCTGATTAAGCCAGCAGTATCACTCAAGCTGCACTTATGTCAGCATATGTGATATCCTACATGAATTAAATCAGTCTAGTTTAGCTGCTTCCCTCAAATGCATGCTGGATATAAAAGTAGGCACTAATGTGCACTTGCTGGGTAAAAACATTTTTGCAGGGATTTCTACAAGGTCTGATCTCTGCACAGTGGGGTGTTCAGTTTACATGCTATATAGTGATAAAATTTTGGAAAGTAGAAGTGAAGAAAAATCAGAAAAATATATGGATTCAATTGAAGGAGCACATAAAAAAGGATTTATCACACATTTCTTTGAAGAAACCTTTTCCTTGAGGTGAATCATGAATTTGGATAGGAACAGGGAGGCTGCAAGACTCTTAGCACATCAAGCTTGGTATAAAAAAATTTGTATTTCTAATTCGGCTATGAGAAAAAAGATCTGATAATCTGAATATATAGTTAATTATAGTTAATTGTAATATTAAATTACAAGACTTATTTTATACCTTGGTAAAACTGGAAGTACACCTGTATACTATAAAGATGAAGATTACACATATATTTTACCCAGTCTGAGAGATTGTTGGACTTTGGCTGTTTCATTTGGATGTGTTTTTAGCCTCGATACTAAAGTTGCCCAGCTCAAATTATCCTATTTTATCCCTGCTGGAGGTTGTTTTTTGCAAGACCTGAACAGTGGTGCGAACCAAAGGATCCATGCCTTTTTTAAAAGAAATGAAAAATCACACATGCCAATGACTTTGAGGTGCTGGGGTCTGAGAACACACTTCTTTGTGCTTAAAGTGGCAGAGACACTGTTATTGCTTTTAGGTATTAGGATCAGGAGGTGCATAAAATAAATTGCACAAGAATATCCACTTCAATATATTTAGTAGTTCAGGCCCACAGTACTAAAATATTGAACTTCTTGACACTTTCAGATCAGATAGTAACAGATGGCCCATAACAGAATTAGTTAGGTGCAAAGTGTATTTTTTTTCTCACCATCCTGTGTGGATGGTCCTCTGAAAATGGCTATAAACACTATTGCACGTTTGTGTATGCCGAGTCTATTTCTCCTACAGCACAAACCTCTGAAATAAAAAGTAACCCTTCCATTCACTTGAGCTGTAAATTCGTCACATAGAAAATGCTCTTCATAAACATCATCTACTGATACAAACTGTTAATTCTGCTGACATCTTTTTTACTTGATGACATTAAAATAATGTTCTGTCTAGGCTTATTTTTAGAACTGCAATAGTTGTGCATATGGAGAGACAGGTGTACATGTGAATTTAAAAAAGCTTGTGGGGATTTTTGTGTGCGTTTCTCCTTAAGATTTGCTGTTGAACAATTAAGACTGTACACAGGAGAAAACCCTTCATAAAAGAAAAATCTCAGTTCTTTCTTTTATCTTTCCAAGTATGTGTATGTATTTTCAGGAGGTGGTGTAAATATTCTGCAGTTTTGAAAAAGGACTGTAGAATATACAGAACTCTAGAAAACAAATAATAAATACCAATAGAATGCTTGAAGCTGCACATTATTAGTTTTCAAAATGTAATCACCTTTCCTCTGCTGTAGCATAAATTTTCAGCATCATATTTATAGATAAAAAAGTAGGAATAGCTACTCCTCTTAGTAAGTGCAAGCACATACTTTTGAATTAACAATTATTTAATATAAGCACATGTAATGTTAACTCTTGGTAACACACTTAATGAAAGTACTTTTTATTATTTGTTATTTCTACCATAGGAAGCAGAGAGAAAATGTACTTTCTGTTAATATGTTTGCATTTAATACTGCCTTTGATAATAAGAATGCAACTCAAAATGTGACCTTCTCAGTGATGAGAAGACCTGACTACTGTTTAAGTGTTCTCTGATGAGTTTTGACCATAGAGAAAAGTATCTTTACTGTTAGTCTGTGCTGTCATTGAAATTCAAGGAAATTTAAGCTTTGTATTTGTAAAAATATCTTTCCATTTTTGCTAAGTTCAGTCCTAGCTGGACCTTGTATTGGTGGTTCTCAAGGTGAACCTCTGTGTGCTGTGCTGGATTTTTTCCTGAGCTGTTATGAATGAATCTGTTGTACTGAAGGGTGCAAGTTTACAACAAGATCCAGCACATGTCAGGATTTCACAGAAAGGAGAAATACAATGCAACTACTTGGAATACCATTACTGAAGTGTCAACACTAGGAAAAAAAACAACCAAAATTGTTCTTAAACATATGTCTCTTCAAATATTAAACTTCAGATACTGGACTTTCTCTACCAGCAGACAAATCCCTATCATTGAGTGTAAAATTCTTTTCAGTGTTTCTCCTGAATCTGAGGCATCTAGTACTCTATGTTTTGTTCAAGCAAATCTAAGCACTCTAAGAAATGCAGTGATTGATTAATTTTCTGGCTTTTTATCCCATATCCTCCTTCTTACATTTTCAGATTGTTATCCAAGACTTGGATTGCTTAGTTTTTCAAGTTTCAAATGCAACAAGCCACCCAAACCAGAACTGTCCTGCTTGAGCACAAAGGCTGGTGACCTGAGGAAAAAATGACTCCTGATTATTTATGTTGCTCTCTCCAAGTAGGCACCAGGGCTCAAGCTGATAAAGCCTTTTGAACAGTTTCTTCAATATGTAGTTGATCACAGATTTCTTCTCCTACTCAGACTGTATTTCTCTTGTACTAGCTTGTCTAGGAGCAAGATTGAAAGAATATTTGCTACATAATTACTGGGAAAAGTTGCTAAGTAATTAAACTTATAAGACACTTTCATTTTTTATCATGTTTGTTCCTTGGAAGGAATATAACTCAGAAAAGGAGGGTTTAGGCAATCTTCAACAATATGTAAAAATTCAATACTTAATCTTGTTTCTGCAAGGTTGGAGGAGTGCTGATTTGGTGATTTTCCCTGGTGTATTTTCCACTGATTATAAAAATTTTGAAATTTTAGTGATACTCAACGCAGTGAAGCTATTTATTTGTTGCTTGGCATTTGCTGAGTTTGCCACTGCAATTGTTACCAATAGGAATCCAGATGCCCTATCATTGAAAGTATTCATGCAGAATAGTTCTCTTGGGCTTGAATTTACCAATAATATGACAAATTATTAGTTAGGGAAGGAACACTAATAAAATTTGCCCATGGCACCCATTAAGCCTATATGTCTGTCTCATCCTTCACTTTGTGTGAGGGGCTTTTTTAGTTGCTTCTTCCAACTGAAGATGTTCAAACCAGGCAGTACAATCACTGGAGACATGCAGGTCTAAGAGTGTTACCTACCCACAAACATGTGGATTTTATGGAGTTGGACTGCTAGAGTTAAGCTGACCTGATTCAAAAACATTTTACAAAAATGAGTTTAAAGAAAATTTGAGCCTTGTTAATTTTACTATATTTCTCAATGTATTGCTTTTAAATGGAGTTTAAAAGCAGTGTTGGAAATATACAAATACAGGAGCTGACTTACACTGCATAAGATACCATCTATGTAAATAAGTGGGTTTATGATTACATATCTTGAACAGACTGACAGCTCATCAACGTGAAGATTAATGGTAATATGTTTGAACATCATAAAATATGCTGATGAATATGCATTCCAGTTCTGAAACCAATTCACTGCATCCATGTTTATTTCTTTTCTGAATTTGGGTTTTGAACATACTTAAATGATTGTTTTACTGTCTGGGAAGCAGATTTTAAAATTATCCATATATGTATTTATAGAAAGTATTTTATATTTTGATATACTTGAGTATGCATACCAGAAATGTAATGTGTACCAATTCAGTACACTGAAGAGTACTTCATTGAAGTCTTAAGATGCATCTGTTCAACCCTACCTATGAAAAGAAACATTGAGTTGTGGAGAAAATTTATCTTGGATGTATTAATTTAAACAAACAAACAAAAAAAAGATCCTTTAAAATGGTACATAATTGCATATCAAAACCCCATTCCAAGAAAATAATATTGATATTCTGGGAAGAAAAAAAAATCAAAAAAATATGATCCAGGTTATCTGTTAAATTTTTCTTACATCTTAGAATCTGAGATAATTTTTCTGTACGTTTCTAACATATTTGAGCAAAAAAAAATACTAATGATTGAATACTGTTCCAGTATTAACAGGCAGTATTTCTTACAAAATACTTTAATGCAGATCAATAATTTATTGGAGACACAGAGGCTAAGGTCACTTGAATCACTGAAATTGTAGGCTCTATCAGCTACAAATATCCAGAGCAGCTCTTCAGATGGAAAGTCATGCAGATGTATTGTATTGAGTACTGTAATCTTCCCAAAGTCATCAGACATCTCTTGCAGCAATGTTCCTTCTAATATTGAAATTATTAAATGATTTTGAAACTCGTGGATAAAACTTTGCAACTTCAGTAATTTAAATAAAATTACCATGAATACAAATTTTTGTTCATAATTAAGCATTCAACAGGGACTGCCATTAGAGCAGAAAGTTTAAAATAAAGAGAATGGAGAGAATAACATCTAGTCTAAATATGTTGAATAAGACATGATACACTGAATAACTTTGGCTGATTGTTTGGAAGAGTTCAGAGAGATACGATAATTGATCTCCACCATAACACTGGAGGAAATTTTTTCATTAACATAATCTCATGAGTGACAACTATACTATCAATTTTAAATGAGATCCTGGCTTCTGTGAACAAGTATGAAAAATAATATCATAATTTCAACAGAAAGAATTGCTTCCATGAGTATTTGTTTTTCTAATTTCTTGTAATTGTTTTCTAAGAAATATAAAATACACTAAAGGAGGTTGGGGAGAAGAATGAAACATGAAAAAAGAGCATAAGGATCAGAACTGTTAATTTGAAAACAGTTCTCTACAGAAGGTTCATTTATTTCTCTCAGTTTTGTAAATGAATTGTTAGAAAGACAGATTTGCTAGTTTCTGGGATTTTTTATATATAGATCCAATACTATTCTATAAAAAAGTTTATTCCTGCAGATAGCTTTTTCTTAATACTATGTTCAAAAGCCCAGAGCCTTGATAGTGTAGTCGAACCAAGAGTCAAATATTTCTAGCATGTCTATATGCTCTGTATATTTGATAGAAAATAACATTTTATAATTTTATAAACATTGAGAATAGTGGCCTGTGAGTTGGGTGAAAAACAGAAAAAGAGAATGAGAAAAAACCCACAGAAAGGTGAAAATACAAAATGTCCTATTCAAATATTTCCTAGACTGGAAATATTTGAAGAAGATCTGATGAAAATCTTTTCAAATAATACCATGTCAAAACTGGGTTAAAAAATCAGAGGGAGGGGAGGAGGAAAATATAGATTGGTCCAAATCCATCTTCTTTTTTTTTTTTTTTAATTTGTGGTAAAAATTGGATGTAACATTTATTTTAAAATCTTCAGTTTTATGGTAATTTTTCTAGTCTGTTCTCTTGACCTTTCTGTTTCATTATGCTTGTTTGTAGTTAGGTTTACTGCACCATAAATATCCCAGTCTAATTTAGCTGATGTATGTCAAAGGCTCTTTTTAGCACTACACTGTTTCAAACATCAACAAAGAATCACCTTCCTAAAATTCCATTGAAAAGATATTTTCTCTTTGTTCCTCTGTTTCATTTAATTTCTGTAATTGTCCTATTTCTTTTTTCTATGACTGCTCCGAATGTTCTTATTTTCTACTTTGCCACAAGCTGAGAGTCATTGTCATTGTAGTTCTGGAATTAGAGGTAGTGATATATCAACCAGTACCCAATAATACTTCATAGCTCTTCAATATTTTAAAAATCCCAGATCTCACTTTGTCTTTCTTAGAGATCTTCTAATTTTCTGAGCAGCAGAAGAAAGATCTTTCAAATTACAGAGCAGGTTGAAATATGTATAAGAAACTGCATCAAAACAAAATAAATACTTCCAAGACTAAAATACTATTGAAATCCAAATTTCAAATAGAGTGAAGACATATCTGGGAAGTAGAAAGAATAATATTTAATGCCTTAAAAGAATTTGGTGTACTTGTATACTTGCAATAGAAGAATAATTTCTTTTCCTATGTCCAGAAAAAGCACTGTGATTTGAAATACAATCTTAAACAAGGTTGATTCATTATCCTATACAGGAGGTTCACTGTGAATAAAAATTCCTCAAATATTAAGAGATACTAAAAGATGGGAACTAAAACAGGAATAAAATCTTGTGCTTTTGTTAAAATAAAGTGAACAAATACTGTCAGTCTGGTGTCACAAGCATTTCTATTCACATATGAGTACAGACATTCTTATGTGTACCCCACCACCATTAGCTATCACAATCAAAAGTTCACAAGCAGTTTTGAAATCCTCTGAGTACATGTGAAAAAACCTATGAACTGTGCTGTCAATGAAATCATTGGGAGGTGCTGTAGGTTTTCTACATCTGCTTAACTGCACTGGCAGAGTTATAATTACAGCAGATTTTCTTAACTCTGATAAGTATAAATCAGCTTTCCTTTAGCTGAAAAATTAGTATTAGTATATTATTGTTATTTGAGGAGAAATTACTGACATAGTCTAGACATTACATTTTGTGAAAGAATCCCACCAGGGTATATTGAATAAAAGAACTATGTGCAGTGTATAATCTTAATGAACACTGATAATTTGTCATGCCTGAATAACTCTACCATTACTAAACTAGAGATGAGATATGGAATGAAGATCAATGTTTCTGTCACTCTGTTTTTAAACAATAATAAAAGGGAAGGACAGTTAAAAGCTATATACTGGTACTACTAAGAGCTCAGATGAGATTTGTGTTTATGGAAATTTGTCCTTTGTGAACTATGGAATTTAGCTTTAAATTAAGGTATTTTGGCTAATGTAATTGGTAGACTGATTCAAATTTACACAGGGCTTGAAAGGCATCCATTGGTGTGTGTGAATTTTCCATGGCAGACAGCAGAAAAAAAATTTCAAATTTAACAAAGAAAATATTTGGGGAGAAAAAAGAACCAATATAAATGCAACACTTATAACACATATGCCTGAGAGAAAGATCCCCCAAATATTCACTGTAAAAGCAACTTGGAACAATACCAAAACTGTTATTTTTCTTTACTCTTCAATAACTTTGGTTTGGGAAATTTATATTCCCTTTCCAATGTGTCAGAAATTGTCATATGACTACTTCTCTATTTTTTTCAAATTGAACTTAATCTACTATGCATGACCTTAAAATCTTATCCTAATCTCAACAATTTGACAAATTATTACTTATCTCACCCATACAAACAAGGAATTTCAATTTTAATGTGTATTCTGGCTGAGCTGGAACAGGAGGCAGTGAAAAACTGATTCTAAGTCATCATTTATTCTGTTGTCACAGAATAGGAGAATTATTTGTTGCAAGTACCCAAAATAGTTTTGAGCAGCCACAGAACTGTGTTCTGAAACATCAAATCATTTGTCCTTTATGAAATACTATATGCTCTGCTCTGGGGAGCGAAATACTTCAACCAGAGATGTAAGTAAAGGTATCAGTAAATTATTCTTTTACATCCTGTTCACTGAAAATAAGATGCTGTGAACTAAAATTACTTCCTCTGTGTGTGAGGAAACAATGACTATTTTACCCTTCAGGCTCTGATTTTATCACTCAAGGAGGTTAAGATGTATTTTAGAATGTACAAGCTGTGCACCAAGTTGTTTTTCATCAAAAGCAAGCAATGCTGAGGTAACAACATAACACCTGAGTAATTTGGTAGGTTAAATCCATTGTCAGGGTAGAGGAGGCAGCTAAAAATATTTTACTTCGAGGAAACATGGAACAATGGTTGCTCCAAAGCTCTTCGCATTTGAAAGATGCCTGCAAGAATACACAAATAATGCTATCTCTGAAATTTAAGCTTTACTGTAATTTGTTTCTTTCTAGATTTTTATGTTTTTAAGGCTGATTGGCTAATTCTGTATCTGTTGCCTTTGTCTTGAATGAAGGATGTCAAAGTGCTTATTAGAAATAGGACAGAAGCAGCAATTTACAAGATGTTCTTACCACAGTATAAATCTGAAATGATTTTCCTCTTCTTTATTTTGATTGAATGATCGGTATACCACTGCCCTTTGAAGAATTAAAGGATCAAGATGTTTCAATATCTTCAGAAAATAATTTATACAAAGATTGATCAGGCTGGTTTTAGCATTGTACTCTCAATAAGGATCCAAGTTTGCATCTGCATTAAAAATATTACTTCCTCTTTGTCAGTACTCCAATTCCTACTAATTCCAGTAAATACTTTATAAATTCAGAATAATTTTAAGACTATGTTAAAAAATTAATTATCCCATACTAGAGTCTTTTGTATGCACTATAATCTACAAAAGTAAGCTGGATATATTAAAATTTTTAAGATGCTTTATAAATAGCATATTTCTATATTGAAATTGATATTCGAATTGTAGACCATATTCGAAGAGATTATTTTATAGTGACTTTTGACTAATTTATTGATTAAAATACAGACCAACTTCAGTAGAAGCAAATGTTCTTTATCATTTCTAAGCAGAAACACATTATCTTATGCATTTAGCTAGTGTCACCATTTTTTTTTTTAGTTAAGCAAGGTTTCTTCCACTTCTTTATTGGCAGTCCTCCTCTTGCTGCTGACCTGCTGATGCATGACAGCTGTGGGAAGAGTTCTCTTTTGTAACCTAAGTAGCCTACCTGTGCTTGCCAGAGCTCTATGAACTATTAGATCATACAAAAAGGTTGACCACAAAATTAATGCCCCAATTCCATCAGAAACTTCAAACATCTGGGCAAGCTAGAGAATATTGAAAAAGCTGTGAAGTAGAAAATCACTCGCATTCAGGTGCTGAGTTCTGCTGTGCTTTTATATGGTGACCATTTCACTGCTAGTAAGTCATTTACCATTAAAGATAGACCAATATATTCTGCTAGGTCGTTTCTATAAGAAAAATAACTAATACAGCTAGTGCACCAGGCTGTTTAGTCAGGGTTTGGAGGCAGATAAGTTCAACCTTAGTGATTTTAAAAGATGCACTGCGTTAAAGGTTAATGATATATATCTCTGAACAAACAAAAGTACTATAGTGGCAGTTTTCCTAATCTTCCTTGCTTAGGAAAGTAAAATAAACAAAAACTATCTGAAAATTGTTGTTACAAATTTAGGCCTTGTTATAAACTGTGGTTAGTTTCAAGTTCTGCTATAAGTAAGACACTGTTCCAAGTCCTTGTATGTCAAAAGTGTTATCAAATGTCCGAAATATCGAAATATGACTCTCCAAAGATAAAGCTGTGTTAAAGAGTATTCATTTATTCAGGCCTGAGGTCCCATGGGGGATACTGCCAGTCTTATGTGGACATGTGATTTTACAAGTGTGTTGCTTTTATACAGTAGCTACAGGCATTTTTCAAGTTACCCATCACCATAAATCCCACCCTGAACTCCCAGAGATTCAGTCCTTTGTTTTGTCTATCAGCAACTTCTTGAGCCTGATATCTTCCTCTATCTTCTAACTGTTATTGCTGAAAGCAGCTTTTGCATGCCTTGTTTCCATGCTAAAATTTTCATAGGCATAGTGAAAATGGAATTATCCTTTTTTGGTATCAGTTCCCCCCCACCTTTTACATTTAGTTATAAAAGTAATCTTGAATTTTGATGTTTTCCTTTTGCCTGGACTAGCTATTACTTTCAAGGAAACTGGCATGGATCGCAGTGTTGTTTAAACAGCAGAATATTTATCCAATCAGTCAGACAAAGTGGAACAAGTCCACTGAGTCAGAAACTGCTTGGTCTTACTGTAGCTTTAAGGTAGCTCATGAACCTAAATATAGAGATACTTACATATTCACAGCAGCTACTTCCTTGTAGCTTGTGCCTAACAACAGATTTCCACATAGCTTTCTCCTACGTTATTAGTTCCTTATATCAGAAATAAATCTGCCACTTCTTTTCTGCCCCAATAAAGAAATTTGCTTTGTTGATAGCAAAAGTTGGCAAAAACTCTTCAGAAGTTCTTTATAGAAATTGCATTGGTCTCTTTTTTCACTTCTGAATGTTATATTTAGCAAAATTACAGATTCCATTGCGAAGTCCATTTACATCCATCTTTTTGCATATTATCTATCCATCATCTAGATAGAAAAGTGGATTTTCCTTTTTTTACACCACTTAAATGCTTTAAAAATTCTTTCAGCAGCTTCCATCACTGTTTGTTGGGTTTTTTGAGTGTTTTTTTTCACTTCAAACTGTAGTGCTTTTCTTCTTCGGATGGCTTTAAAGTTTGAGATTGCATGATTCTGTTTCATAACAGTAATGACCTTTCCTAAATGAGCTATTGAAGCTGGATACAGAGGAGTGATGCTGTGCCCCTGACCTTTTAGGTGACTTTCAGAAGTCTGATCTTGAGGCTGCCAGGTGCTGCAAAATCCTGAGTGTAGGCAGTACTGATCAATGAGGAAATAGGTTATGCAGGTGGAGGGACAGGAGCAATGAAGTAAAATGTTCAGAAATTTAGTGCAGAGAAAAAGACTGTGGGAGGCAAATAGCTTAGTAGGATATTTGGGTCAATCAAATTTTCTAATGCTCTAATTTTGATGTACTCCATTTCATAATGAGATGGCTTGACCTGATACAGAGAGACTTAGTCAATGTATTCCAGTGTAAATTACTTTATCATGTTTCTTTTCAATTCCAGACAGTGTTACATGCTGACTTCCAATGCATTTTTCTTTCCTATTTCATCATGGATTGCTGAGATATAAATCATTTTTCTATTGCTGTGCCCACAGGCTATTTACTCTTTCATCATGTTGTTATCAAACTTCAGTCTTGTTTCTTATATGTTAGCTGTTACCAAATCACACATTTATTTGAAAGAAACATTAAATGAGCTGCTTGGTGATTCTTCAAAAAACTGATAATGTTTTGTACATTGAGGGGGGTGGTGAGTGGGTATCAGGCTTATTGCCAAAAAGTTGTGATTTGAGAGGGAGTTAACAGAAACAAGTTACGGGTAGATAATTTATAGTCTACAGGCCAGCTCAAAGCCTACCTTTTTATGAGCTGTAGTCTATTCTATTTTATTTTGGGGAGACTGCTGGACATTAGAGTGTAGGTTAATGTGTGCACTATCAAAGTGTTTTCAAACTCAGTTTTTAGCAAGACTAATCTAACACTGAAAAATTTGACTGTCACAGAACCACAGAATCACAGAATAAGTTGAGTAGGATCAGTAAGAATAAGAGATCCTCAGTCCAAGTCCTAGCCCAGCACAGCACCATCCCCAGTGGTTACACCATGTGCATGAAGTGCATCACCACTGCAGATTCAGATGAGGAAGACTGACACAGTAGCCTATAATTTTTGTGATAAACAGTGTATTTAGCATTATGAAGCTTAAATAGGAGGGATGGGAAAATCCACTATAATATACTTATGTATAACAATTTAAATTTATTAAAAATATGTGGCAAATTTTATGCCTGTGTGCCCATATATAGATATTGGTGTCTGATCCTATCTAGATCACAGCTGATATATATTTTTATTCTGGGTCACAGTGGTTAATGAATTTTGATCATAGAAGTTTGATCTGCTGGATCCAAAGGTCTCTGATCCCCTACTTTCTTGCTGAAGTTCGTTGATCAAATTTCTTGATAGGTACTCTCTTAGCTGTGTCTTTGAGGTTCCCTGACATTCTCCAGTCTTCTAAAGGTGTTGTCATTTGACATCCAGACTTCATTTGCTCATTTAGAGAGGTCAGTGAAGAAGTAGAAGGCCTTCCCCCTTCCCTCTGACTCCCAAAAAAAAAAAAAAAGGAAAAGAAAAAAGAAGGCAAAATAGTCCAAACAAAATAAACACCCCACCTTATTTGTATGATTAGTTGGAGACTTGCAAAAATTCTTGTCTGTTGCAAGTTTTTCATCATGTTCCTGGCCAGTTTTCTTTTCCAGCTTTTTCTTATGGGGAGTGGAGGAGTAGCTGAAGTCTCTAGAGACAAATGTCTTGACCCTTGTTAATAACCTTTTCCTTTTTTTCTTTCCTTGACTTTGTCCTTGTGAAGGAATATTCTGTGTACAAATATGTGTCTGGAGGTGATCTTTCCAAACCTGTGGAGTCAGTATATCTTGAAGTTGTCAACCATATTGTGGCACTGAACAAGCAAATTTAAATTACTTCTCTTACTCCTGACTGATATTATGTACAAGCATGGAAAACAGAGGGTAAGGTTCTGAATTACAGGTAACCTACTCTCTGTATTGTACCAGTCTCTGGACATTTTTCCTCTTACTGGTCTCATAACTTCTGCTTCACCCATACAATCAGAATAATTGCTTTTGTGCGATTCAAATTAGGATTGAAGTGAGATACAGGTTAATTTAAAACTGGTAATTAAGTAGCACTCAATGAACTATGCATTCAACATTAGTAATGAAACAAATAAATCATTATATTAGACATTTAAAACTGTTAAGATAATGAACTTCCTAACATAGAACTAATCCCCAAAAATCTTTGCCTTCCTCTCCCCCACATTCAGCACGCTTGTGTTCCAGGCCTCTTTCCCCTTTTCAGGGAGGAATAGTGTCCCCATACAAACTTATTCTCATGACCCTGTAAATCTTTCCAGCTCAGCTTCTGCTCATGCTGCTCCTAAGAGCCTGCCAATGTATGCAACAGTGAGAAAGTCCCCACAACCCCAGGCACCTCAGGGTGAGGGTCTCACATGCTGCCTGCACCAAGCCAGATGCAGCACCCTTGCAGCTCCTTTGTACCCCCTTCGCAGGGTTGCAGTGCGATGAGGAGACAGCTGGCAATGCTCAGTCACACCATGTCTGCAGCCACTGCCACTCCAGTGTATCTACGCACAGCTACAGATTTTCCTGCCTTATTTATACCTCTTTTTACACTGATTTCTTTTGTCAAAAGCCTCTTGGAAGTTCTCTGCTTGCTCTGAAATCTGAATGCCTTCCGCTCAAACATGGTCAGTTTGGTGATGAATATCTCTCAAAGAGTTTTGGCTCTTTGGTCATGCACCCTCTGTATGTTTAGCCTTCTATCCTAACAGCAGTTGTCATCCAGACCATGTTTCCAAGAATGGCATATCTGGAACCACCTAATGATCCCAATTTTATGAATGGAAGAATCAAGGTAAGAAGTTTTCTGAGGACATATTATATCAAAAAGTGAGTCAAGCTGCTAGTGAAGCACTGAGTGTGCTAGCAGAAATAAAGATGTCAGGGTCAAGGGGACTTTGAATAGTGGGCATTATATTGTTCAGTCCAGCCAGGGCAGTTGGAAAGCAATGTAGCCAAGCAAAAGCACGATGGAAGAGAGATAAAACTTTGGTGTTCTCCACAAGATGATGAAGTGATAATTCCCTCCATTTGGCATCTACTGGGCAGTCTGAGAAAAAAAAAAAAGAGCGGCTTCCATCATGGTAACACCAATGTAAGGAAACAGTTTCACTCTGTCTTCTCTTATGGCAAAGCTCCCGAGTGAAGCCTGTCGAAAGATTTATGGAAACCACTCCAGCACTGATATTGTTGTGCCATACTGATGTCTTAAGTTTTAGCTTTCACATTTTCCAGATTCTGTACTGCCTTAGTGTGTGACTCTGAACTTCATATAAGGTGTTAGCAAGTTCTCTTCACAGTTTAGTTAGATAAAACATTCCTTTTCCAGCCTGAGAACCAAGGGTACCATTAGACCTTCGGGCCCAAAAAGTATAAACAGCAGCAAATTGAGGAGAGAAAATTGGGAGGATGGGACTTCGTAACCTGAAGCTGTAATTGGATAATTAACCCCAACATGTAAATGGACCAAGACTCATCAAAGTGTAAGTTCATGGCTGGTCATCCATCTTGCATCCATCTTGCATCCATCTTGGGTCCATCTTGGGAAAATCCATGGCTGGGCTCTTGTACTGCCCAAGGTGTATCCTTTGAAAGCCTTTTAATAAATACCTACTTCATTCCTTTAACAGTTTCCAGCCTCTGTTTAAGGTAGCCTCCCAAAGCATCAATACTACTGAAACCTCACTGACTTCAGAGACTGTTTAGACCTATTTTAAAAACTCATATGCAAATAAAATTACTTTTCTTTTTACCATAAATATAGAACTTAATGTCTGGACTTTCTTAAAAATATAAAAGAGGAGTATATATGTCTTGAGTGTTTTTACAGGTCTGAGACAGTTTAGTAAATGCCTATAATTTACTTATTGACCATCAAGATCCAATGTGTTTTATCCCTTTCATTTTATCTTAAAAAAGCAGTACTATTTTATTCCATCTATATGTAACAAAGTTTTCCTGTGTTTCTTTGTCAGGCAAATTTGGTTCAGCCTCAAGTATTATTGCTTTTCTTTTCCTTCCTTCTTGCTTTTTTTTTTTTTTTCCTTTAATGGAGATAGTCTATTTGAAAAGAAGAAAAGCCAAAACCAAATAAAGAGATTGATCAGGTAATATTCTGTTGGTTCCCCCATTAGTAGCCTTTTAGTTGTGAAGGGAAAGCCTAAGGCTGTGACAAATTTAGATTTTATCTCTATTTTTTTGTCTGCTAGGAATGCTATTATAGGAACTTGTCAGTTTATAATGTGCTGACATAATTGGTTCACAGGTTCAGCTGGAATTGGACTACACTGTTTTTTTACTCTGATGAAGTGCAAACTGTACAAGACTGGGAAATGTTATTTTCAGAAGAAGTGGTTTTGTCTGTGGAATCAGAAAGTTTCATCATACTCAGTGAAATGAATATAATTGTTGAAGTCTAAAAGAATTACCTTCAGGTGTAGGGACTATTATAGTCGAAAATCTTTCTTTTTTTAGACAAATTGCTTTCTATTACAGCTGTATGTTGCCTGGAGATGCTAGTAGAATTACAGGTGTGTTTGTTTTTCAGGTATAAGCACCTATAGAAGGCAAAACTCATCCTACAATGGAATGCACAAATGTGTGTGGTTTGGGAATGCTCACAAGAAAAAATATTTGTGCACATAATGCCACACAAAGAACAATTTTGTGCAGGTAATTTTAGCAGAGCAGAAGTCTTTAGTCTCTAAAAAAATCGTCTGAATCAGAGTACTAGCTTTCCCATGGTATTCTTGAACCTAGAAACCCAGTTTTAGGACTTCTGACTAGTTTACCCCTTGTCTCAAACTGCTAGGAATTTGAGTTTCTTATAAGAGTTTGTAGAAGGCAAAATTAATTTTTTTAATGTTTGCTTGATGATTAGATTTCACAAGTACATGAATTATAAGTACTGAGTGTGCAAAGAATCATACCAAAGCAGCCTCGTTTTGACAAATTCTGTGGATCATTTCCTTCTCTAAAGCCAAACAATAGTTTGACCAACTGTTAGGCTGTGCATCCACATTAACTAATATTCTTTATTACCCAATTCTAACCAAGAGATAAAATAACAAAGGGGTGAGGTTTGGGCCTCTTGAGGTAAAGAATAGAAAGTGAGAGGGCCACTGCCTTTTGATCAGCAGGACAAAGCACATCCATGAGATCAGTGGTGATTGTGCCTTGGGTCAGAGATAAGCCAGTCACTAGGAAGCAAGGAGCAGGACAGTGGTGGAACAAAGGCCAGCTTCCACAAGATGTGGGTGGCTCTAATTTTGGCAAGGCAGGGAGACTGAAATTCAAAAAGCCACAGGAATACAGTGTTTGGGATAGACCTTTAGAGGTGTCCAGTCCAAACTCCTGCTCAAAACAGTCTCAGTCAGGGCAGGTTGTTTAGTGCCTTCTTCAGTCATGTTTGGATAGCGTGAAGGACAGACATTCTGCAGCATTTCTGGGCTTTCATTGCATTTTTGAATACACTAATGGTGTCAATCTTTTCCTTTTTCCTAACTGGGATTTTTCCATCTTCCATCTGGGTACTATATATCTTCTACTTTGCAGGTTTACATATGGAATTTACAAATGAATCTAGGGAACAAGAAACCTAAGGGTCTCTTTAAGCATTCCCATAGTCATTATTTGTAACTACAGAAATCATGAGCTAGTCATATTTGTCCTTCGAAAAGTATCAGAGTTATGCTTCATATGCATGAGATAACTTTAATGTCAGGCTAATGCCAACAAAAATGTAAGGATGAAAATCAGAGTGCTTGAAAATACAGGTTTGTTTTGATGACATAAATGCATGTTTTAATTAAAACAAAACATCCCAGCTAGTATGCCTGTCTACCTAATTAACCTTTACAATTTTTACCATGGCTGGTATGATTTGGAGTGTGCTAGATATGTATGCAATAAACTTGTCAACAAAGTTTGTTATTAAAGTCATTAACGGCAGTAATTACTTTTGTGTTGTTCAAAATCACAGGAATTTCTCAGAGTATTTATATTTTGGTTTCCATTCATCAAAGCTGAGGATACCAATGGTAATTTGGATTGGAGACCTGAATTTTTGTCCCATAACTTTTGGAATAATGATAACCTTTCTCATATCCAGAATCTTCTGAAACATAATAGTAAGTCTTCATATATTTTATAACATGAGGTATAGCAAGCATGAAACAAGCTTTTAAAATATATGAATTTTAGTTTTCTAGGTTTATATATTAAAAAACCAGGGATTCAGAACTGGGATTTGTTCTCTCCTTTTGGGAATTATTTCAGGAGTATCTCCATAATACTTATCTTTAAAAGAGTTTGACATCTGTGACAATCTCTTATTTCCATCAAAATAATAACTTGATTACTTCCTTGTGTTTGCATTTAATTGAAAGTAATTTAAATTATAAGTGGTGGCTTTATTTAGCCATTTTAAGTATTAGGAAGAAATTAGTCAGCAACTCACTTTAACTGAGTCTACTGTTACCACACTGACTAAATTGGAATTGCTGGATCTGAGCCTAGTTTAACCCAAGTTTGCATTTGCACTTTGAAGGGTCAAGACATTAGCTGATTGTTGACATTCATTCTTTCTAGGTGTGAAACATATCAGTATAACAGCATAATTTTTCTGTCCCATGTAACAGTTAGAAGGAGAATAATAAATATTGGCTTATTTAAAGTGCTTTTACTCCTGGGTCACTTAAGCTGCTTTTTGGTTTTTTTGAGTTTTACATACCGTACACCTAATTATGCAGAGATCTTGACTTAATTTTTATTATCTGTCATTTCACACCTTGCTCATGGAAAAGTCGAAAACAAAACAAATAAATTCCTCAACCATTTTAAAGAAAGTATATCTTACCTAAAGATTAGAAGCAATCCACTTTCCCAGAAATATTTAGAGACAAGAAAATTAATACTTAAAGGCTGTCTGAAATATCTGCTGAAGTGTTCCTAAATTTGTCTCTCCTCCCAAAATGATCCATTGAACTGAGCAGACAGCTTGTCAACACAATAATTAATTGGGCATATAGAGCAGTAGGCAAGAACAAATTGTTGCATGAAGGTACTTCAAAGGCATTTATGAAATGCAGTTAAATGAAAATGATTAGCAATATAATACAGTAAATGTTAAGTTGTAGTAAACATATGGGTGAGAGATTGTGGAAACTTGCTGAGAATTTCCAAAGGTTGATCCAAAAATTCCAGATTCTGTGGCTCATAGGGTTGGTCTTGGAGTTACATGCCAAAGTACATCTTAAGTTTTAAAAAGTTCCTTATTGAAGTGTCAAAAAGGCAATGTAAGGAGAGACTTAACCATTGATTACATCTCCGTTATTCTACAAGGCATTTTCTGACATAATTCAGAGCAAAGATCTTCGGTTTTCATGTTAATTTTGTGGCTGTCATGGCGCACAATTTACAAAGCATTCATGAGGAAGGCTTTACCTTTAGTCTATTCCTGGGAAGAGACCTTCTTCTGCCTTAAGAATATTGTGCACATAGAATCAAAGATGTATATCCACATTTTTCCAAACAATAGAATGCATCCATTTCATAGCCCTATAAACCAATTGCTAATCAACTAGGGGAAAAAAAAAAGTAGATTAATTGTCTCTGTTAGGGTTTGAGTTCATAAGAATATATTGTCTGCTTTATGTTAATCTGAAAGTGCAACACAGCTTTAATCCAGAGCAACAATTTTGATCAAGATCTACTTCCATGAGATTCAATTTCACTGCGTTTTATTGGATACTTCTGCAAGAGATAAAATCTTAATAGCAAACTGTGCAGAGTGCTTAGTACTGGTCTGATGAGCTGTTTCTGAAGTTTAAAATAGAGAAACTACAGTTGATTTTATAAATCTTCTTATCACTTGAGTTACTTGTTGTTTTCATCTGGGTTGCTTGTTTTTTCCTGGTTTTGAGATTTTGTACAATTTTAAAAACAGGAGTTTCTAACTAAAGCATTTAGCTTTAATAATGAAACTGTGAACTGATGTCACTGAATGATAACTAAGAAAGAAACATTGTAAGGATGTTATCTCACACTTCAAACATTCAATCTAAAAATTTCAGAGATAAGTCTACCCTGAAAAACCTGTAATAACCAGAGGGAAAAAGAAGGAAATCAACTGAGACAGTAGCCCAAACAGGTTTAAAACAACCTTATGTCTTTCACTCAATGGCAACACAAAGAAGGAAGATGTTAGAAAAAAATATCTATTTGAACAAAACTGTGGGCAAACCCCTAAGTCTAGGCTCAAATTACAATCACAGAAGGATTTCAGTATAACTATATTTATGTGTCTATAATTTATTGTGGAAAAAAGTAAAAGGGATGCCTTAAAAAGATTCTAAGATCTAAATTCTTTGCATAATGTGGATTGAAAGATTGAGGACTGCATGAACAGAAAATCTTTCAAAAAAATGTTCTGCTGAAGCATTTTCAGAGAATCACAGAATCATTAAGGTTAGAAGGGACCTCTGAAGATCATCCAGTCCAATGCCCCTGACAAGGCAGGGTCACCCAGAGCAGCTTACACAAGAATCTGTCCAGATGGGTTTGGAATGTCTCCAGAGAGGGAGATTCCACAACCTCTCTGGGCAGTCTGTTGCAGAACTCTGCCACCCTCAATGTGGCAAAGAAGTTCTTCCTCACACTGAGATGGAACATCTTGTCCTTTAGTTTATGGCCACTGCTCCTTGTCAGGGGGAGTCACTGAAAGTGTCTGTCACCATCCTCTTGCCACCATCTGCTTTTGAGATATTTATATGCATTGATGAGATCCCTTCTCAGTCTTCTCTAAGCAGACCCAGGTCCTTCAGTCTCTCCTCTTAAGAGAGATGTTCCAGACCTCAAATCATCTTTGTGGCCACCACTGGACCCTCTCCAGTAGTTCTTTGCCTTTCTTGTGCTGAGGAGCCCAGAACTGGACATAGCCCTCCAGAGGTGGCATCACTAGGGCCAAGTAAAGAGGGAGGATCACCTCGGATCGCTGGCTGCACTCTTTCTAGTGCAGCCAAACTGGAGATTTCTTGTTGCCTTTGGAACAGAGATTAAATCAGTGTTTGGTCCAAACTGAAAAAAGCTGCATAGAATTGACAGAAAATTTCAGATGGAGGTCTTTAAAAGTTATAGGAAGTAGCAAGCCCATGAGTTCAGGATTTGTTTAACTAAAGAATTCTATTGAAATGCTATACATAAATTAAAGTGGAAGTCATTCCAAGTAATTGCTCCTTGCTTTCGGGGGGAAATACTATGCCCTCTTTTTTGTATGTGTGTGTGGGTGTGTGCATGTGTGTCTGTAGGTTTTAACAACCTGTCAGCTCAGCTTTTTGTTGGACTTTGATTATCTTTGTTACTGGGGTGATGAAATTATGGACCTTCCTGGAGTAGTCTTTAAGTTTCATTAAGCTTACAGAAATATATTTCATTGATGAACACTCTCATCAGAGGTGGCAGTGTTAATCATAATGTGCATGTTGATGGGGGCAGTCTCTTTTATATGAAAAATCACTTTCTTTAATAACTTAGAATGGTATAACCCTCCTAACTCTGAGCCTTATGCTCAAAGTTGAGGCTTCTGATTTAGCTTTTTCTTCTCTGGTTTTTCCAGGCTATACTTCTGTCATGGTTTGACACTGGCACAATGCCAGTGCCCCCATGAAAATTCTCTCTCCCTGGCATCTGCTGTGAGGTGGTACCCGGAAATAAGCAAAGCAGGCTCCTGCTTAGGGAAAAAAGGAAAAAAAAACTTTATTAACTAAAACTACGAAAAACTAAACCACAAAGGAAAGAAAATAAACACAAAGAAAAATGAAAACTACACAGAAACACCTCCTCCTCCTCCTCCCACCAAATTTCCAGTACATTTACATTTCCCACAAATATCCACACTCGGTCTGGCACCACCCTTTAGATAATTAAATCTTAGCTCATCAAGAAGTAGACGGAGTCCTTTCTTGTACCAAGAACTTCTTTTCACAATCAGCAACCACCTGGAAAGTCTTTTGCTACTATCATGTGATTTTCTTCCTTCCATGCAGAGGTGCTCTCACCACCCTTGCATGGAGCAGAGACCTGTTTTTTTCAGGGTAGACCTTTGGACCTTTTAAGGATGCTTAGTCTCGTTCCAAGCAGAGTACAGTCTCATCTCTGGGACCTTTGTCCCCCCCATTTCTTTTACACCCCCTGGGGCCGAGGGGTCTCAACACCGAACTCTCTTGCTCTGAGTCTTTGCTTCCCCCTGAAATGCAGTCTCTGTATCACCAGGAAACAGTTCATGGATTTTTACAACGAGAAAGAGTTCAGCAAAAAATACCACTCCATCTTTTCTCCATTCCTTCAACATCTTTCTCTTTGCCAGGTGTCCTCACTGGCCTATTTCTACCTTCATCCTCCACTCTTGTCCTTTTCTAGGAAAGGTAATGTTCTGTGAAGTTTTCATTATCCACAAAAGGGTTAAAAGCTCTCCCGAGCGGCTGGACTGCCTGCTGCCCCCCCTTCTCCCCCCAGCCGTGCTGGCTGCTGCCGGGACATGATATCAGGTTTCAAGGTAACTCAGTTCAGCACAGGCTGCATTTCTCTCCGTCTCCAAAAGATGATGGGGGGGAATGGGGGGTAAACAGATCTCTCGGTGCCCCCTCCACCCTTCCACCGGCCAGGCCTACCTCAGCTGGGCCACGTGGCTTCTCCCCTCCCCCAGCCCAGCAGCAGCTGAGCCAGGGGAGAGCAGCAGCTCTGTCCCGCCGGAAATTCAAAAGAGGGCTCTGAGGGAAAAAAGCCCTGCTTTTAACTCCTTGGCTTTTGTGGTCTCAGAGGCGGATCCAATGCCCCACTGGCCAAAACAGATGCCCATCTTAAAATCCGGACACCCATTGGTTACCACAACATAAAACAGCATATCCCAGATGTCCCATTTCCGGTCAAACCATGACAACTTCACATTATATCTAGAATAGTATGCAAACTTCCAGTGCTCAAAGCTTATAAGCTAGCTTCACTTAAAGGTCATGAAAATTATCTCATTAAAATTTGGAGGGCTGGTCTGATCGACAATTAAAAAGAGAAAAACTTCCCATTTCCTAAGTTGTTTGCTTTTTCTCAAACCATTTTTAAGAGGTAACACCTCTCTCACCTTTGGTACTTTAACAAGTGACTGACTTTAACTCAGCAGGTGCTTGAACTCAACAGTCATTTTTGTGGTGAAGGCCTTCTTGGCCTAGCCTAGAAGATCGGGTCAGGAAGAAGGAGCATTATTTAGATAGTCCTCCCCAGGCATTTAAAATTTCTTATGCCAGTCTTCCAGTAGTTCTTTATATCTGTGTTTCCAAAATCTATCAAAAATACAGAATTCTTTGGGGATCCTTTATATTCTTGTCCAATTTTTGAACATATTTATATTTTATAATAAATATATTAAATATATACTTTATATTCTTTGTCCAATATTCTAGTGTATTTTATGCTGAAAAAAAGGATGAGCAAATTGTCAAAGATATATGAAAGAAAAGAAAACATCATGCATATGGTACCTACAGTTTCTTTTCTTCTACCTTGTCATACCTGCCCTCCCCACTCCCAGTTTTCAGTCCACCTAAATAAGCAGACCTGAGGTAGCCATGTCTCTGTGTAGTTTCTAATGGGGAATGTCTATCTTCTTTTTAATATCTAATTTCTATCTTCCTTTGATTTCACTGCTTAAAAAAAAAAATAAAAATCACATGAATTAATGGAAACATTAAAAAAAGGCTGCTTGAGAGCCCCCTTTGTGCTTGGTCTCTGGTATGGCCTCTGTGTAAAGTACCTGGAAATCCAGCATGATCCTTCAGCAACTCTCCTGTGATACATAAGAATTGTGAAGGGTAATCAATCAATGAGTGTGGACAGAAGAACTATGGCTTTAAAAGATACTTTTTTGCAATTGTGTATCTTTAGAATTTATAGAAATATTATATGTTTTATGTATTCCTACTGATTATTTTAATCAACAAATATTACTGGAAATTTTCAAGAAAAGGTGTGAATAATTAGAAATATCATCTTATCAGCTTTAGGTGAATTGACTAGAACGGTCCCCAAACCTCAGTAAGTATTAACTTGGAAAATGCAAAGTTAAGTTTCAACAATAAATCCTACATTATGGAAATATACTTATGGAAATTAAATATCTTTAAAAATCAACTTGGTCTAATTTGTAAGTCCAAACCTTAAAGTAGTCCAATGATACTGTAATATTGTATAAGACATATAAAAAACCATATGCAATTGTGAGTCAAAAAGCAATTTGGAGTTGGGTGTTAGTCATAGTACCTGTGTAATGTACATTTAATTGTTATACTCTTTTGCTGTAGGGATAGTGACAGGTTTCTGTCTCAGTGACTCCAATCTGCTTTGTACTCCAAACATTCCATTATGAAAGTACTAAATTACTGTTGGGCATAATAAATAATGCTGCAAATACTTTGATAAGTTTGAAATGCAAATTCAATTACTCTTTTATTATGACATATGTTCTATTTTGCTTATTCCATGCAAGGTTTCAAATGTAAAAATTTATGGTTTTATGCCATGGTATATACATATCCTGATCAGTCATTAGAAATTATAATCTTTAAAAAATTTTTCATTCTAAAATTCCTATGAGAAAAAAATGGTTCAAAAATGTTACCAGCTGTTCCATTCTGAAAACAACTTGAGTATTTAGAATTCTAATTCAGCCTGTGGTATTTCAGCTTCTTGGGATGTTTTGAAAAATTTTCCAATTTTGCATCCTTCAAAATGTAAAGTATATTAAGTTAAAGTGAGAAAACACAGTCAAAATAGGTGTAAATTTCGTAATGATTTTAAATGGCTTTGATTGTTTTTAGAGCTATCAGCTAGTTTTCTAAGGTTGTTTCCTCTAATTATTGTGATAGAAAGGGCCACAAAGCAACAACTTAACAATGGAAAATGTGTTGGTTTTCAAATTATTACCTGGAGAGACAGGATAAGAGAAGAAAAACATTTGGTAAGAGAAACTAATGATGCAAAATATGCTTTTTCTTTTCTTCAATGACGAAGGGCTTTCTGAAATTCAGACAAGCAAATGAAATGTATTTAAATTTATTATTTGCTTCTAAAAGTTTTTCTAGCTTAATTTACATACTGTATGATTGTTGCAGACACCTTTTGTGAAAAATCCTTTCTTAGGATTTTTCCTGCTGGAGCTGAGAAGTTTCAGCAGCAAATGTAAACAATTATTATCTGCTGCTGTGGAATGCAACAGGTGGATCCATGATTGGTCTTCTGTGGATGTTTGGATCTACTGACCACTCACGGCAGAGCTGGCTCTCGCTCTCTGTCGGAGCCAGCTGCCTTTGTTATCATTCTTTCTATTCTATTCTTAGCTTAGCCAGCTTCTGAAGAAGCCTTTTCCTTTCTATTTCTTTTTAGTATAGTCATAATGTTATATATATATATCTTAAATAATAAATTAAGCCTTCTGATCATGGAATCAACATTTCCATCTCTTCCTTCATCTGCAAACCCCTATGACCACCGTCACAGTATGATAAGTCACTGCCATGGTTTACTTGAGACAATTTTCAAGTATTAGAATAAAAATGTAATACAATATTTTCTGTTTACTTCTTGTCTTAAGTGCTCTCAGTAAAATTGCTAATTTCAGAGGCTATGCTGTCTTCTACTAATCTAGACTTTTCATAGGATTCAAAATGTGGTATTTTGTTATGAATTCTCTACACAATATGCAGTTTTTACTGAATATTTTCTCAAGCAATTTTTTAAGAGAAAACTTTGAGACACTCTTTAGGGTAGTCCTCTCATGGACACAGAGGAATACTTAAATCCTTTTAAATTTTACTGATTAGAAATTCTTATGAGAAGACTTTGGATAGAAAGTTCTAAATAGTATATAAAGCTTAGCATGAAAAAGAATGTGGGGAAAAGGAAAGATTAGCATTTACTTTCATTTTGATTTTTCAAGGTAGAAGGGATAAAAGAGGTGATTTTTAAGGCATTTCCACCAATAGTAATGTCCTAACTGCAATTTGGAAAATGGAGAAATAATCAGCCCATGTATTAAGTAAAAAATACCTAAAATACCTGCCTCCCAACAATAAAATTAGGTACTTTTTTTCAAGTGACACAGCTTATACCCATCACGAAAAATTCTTTTCCTTTAGAATTAAGGAAAAGCTGTTTGAAAGCCCAGATGGAAGATTCACTATTATGGAATAAAGAAATTATTATATTAAGATCAATGTAGAACATCCATGAGTATTTTAATTTTCTTTTATCCATCTAGTAGGAGCCTTGAGAGCCGTAATGAAAAAAAGATAACCAAAAAGAATTTGGGAGTTGAGAAAGATGAGTGGATTTTTAAGGAACATTTCACTTGCTATCCATGTTTATGCCTCCAAACAGGAAGTCAACATAAGTAATCTTGTAAAAAAAGTAGCTGTTTCATGCAGATACAGACTTAAGTGACAAAAACCAGTGTTATTGCTTTACTGTACTTGCTCTCAGACTAATCAGCTTTTTAGATTGAAAAAACTGCAGAACAGGAAATCTGAATGGATGATTTTAGAAATTCGGCTGCTGAGTAGAACTAAAAAATCCCTAAAACCACAAACCAATGTCAGTAGCTCTTATGAGATATTAAGAAGGAAGTTCTTAGGAAGAGACATATTTTATTTTATTGTCAGATTTATGGAGTACAGATGTAAGAAGTAATTTTGTTAACTTCAGGAAATAAAGGAAGTCCTCCTCTCTGAAGTGTCTCCTGATGATATGCAGTTGCATCCATACTTTTCCTGAAAGCTTTTCCATAGACACTGTTAAGTGAGTTTTCCATTATATTATGGAAAATAAACTAATGGAAACTCATGGACAATCATTTCAAGAAATTTTTGACCACAGATATGGAAAAGCTTTACAACTGAAATAAAAATGCAGCTAAACTTGGAGTTTAATAATATGACTTCTTTTGTACTTTGACCACTAGACAGGAAAGCTTGGGAGCTCTTCTTGGAAAGAGAAAATTTTTATACCCCCCTGGTTTCCTTTTGTATCTACTCTTACAACTTTTGGTAAATTGATTTTAAAAACCAGATTATTATGGAAATTATTATGTAATGTGTATTTAATCTCTTGGTGTTCTAAAGAAACTATTTTTCTGATATCCTTTTGCTGCAATTTTTTCAAGTCTTATACAAAACATGAAAAATCTAGTATTAATCTAAAGCAATGGTGCACAATTCAGCCTGCGTGAAGCTGCTACAGTGAGGATCTCAAAAATATCTCTTCAGGATAAAAATAGCATTTTGCTATTAGGTTGGTATGCAGGATCTCAAGCAGTCACTTCCAACCTAAACAATTCTGTGGGACTGTGAGTCATGCTTAGTGATCTCACTTTTCAAGCTGTTTTTTTTTTTTTTATTTTTTTGTTTTTAATTTATTTCCCACTCCCAAACCATATCTGATTCAGGTGGTCAAAATTTGTTTCTTCATTTTTGAAAAAAAAAAAAAAAAAGAAAAAAATGTGGGTCTATATAAACCTGGCAAATTCCATAACTTAAAATTATGCTCCCATCTGTAATTCTGAATTATTTTAGGTAGTTTTCGCATCTATTGCTGACCGAGGAGAAATATGATTCTGTCATCATTACACAGAATATGTTTTAACCATATTGACCCTCATCAACTATTGTATCACAATTGCATAAAAATTGCTTATTTTGAAAAATATGCTGCAAATCACTAATGAATATGCTTTGAGGTATTTGCAAGATAACTAAAGCTAAACTAAATTTATTAGCTAGCACAGTACATTTTGTATACATACTGTCCCTGCATCTCTTATGCTTTATGTTTAAATATGAGACAGTTTGCAGCATCAGTTATTTTTTTAATTAGATTAATAATAGTTTAGTTGAAATCTTTTGTGTTTTCATAGGCATTAAGAAATAGAATTTGGCTTTGGGACATGAAATATGAAATAATGAATATGTCTGAAATATTACTTTTATTAATGGCTATGGTTTATGATAGTAGAATGTCAATGTCAACCTAGCCAGTTTAATTATTCTGACTTTACATTTGATCACTTATCTATGTCTCCAAGTTAAGATGTCTGAAATGTTCCAAAATGTTAAAAATCCTAAGGAGAAAAGGTGTTTTCCCCTTGTAGGATGCCCTGAAAGCCTTCATTGCATACAGTACATTTCATGCATCATTTCTCAAAATAAGTCTGTGCATAATAAGGGATGTATCAATAACACATGCAAAATATTCTTAGAGAATATTATTCAGTGATGTACTTTGCTCAAAGCTGTCTTTGTCGCCATCTAATTTTCCTTGTTGTACAGGTCAAAGAAAAAGTGGTATATGTAGTAGAAAAAGTAGCCAATTGAATATTTATTATCTTTTTTTGGCAGGTGCCTGTCTCTCACAAGGGGTCCTCTATGTACAGTCAAGCTGACAAATAGCTTCATGGGCCATGGTATATTAAACTGGAAAATGTTTTTAGCCTTTTTTTCCCCTAAATGATAGATAAATAGCAATTAGGTTAAGCTGAATTCAAATAGGATTCTGCTTGGATTTGTCATCAGAAAAATCAATATTTCATTTGATGAAGTTGTTAGCCAGCCTAATAAAATGAAAATATCAGGAAAATCCATGCTTCTCTTTTAATTGCTATCCTTTGTTTATAATCCCATACATTATCCTTATTATTTTCATTTTAAATAGAAACAGGCATCACAAAATGTGAATGAGCCCTTTCAAGATTAGGGACAACAGGATATAGACCAGAGCAAAGGACTGAGTCCTGTGTCTGAGGGTGCTCTCTCTACTCACTTCAACACTTTTAATACTTCTAAAGAAAGAGGCTGAGCCATCCTGTTCTTACTACAACATTTACTCCATAAACTTCCACATTCATTTGAAGAAAAATATTCTGGGGGTAGGGCAAGTAATCCTCTAAATAAGTGATCTGAAAAAAGTAAAAATAAGGTAATCTGCAATTTTCCCTGTGTAAAGCCATTCCCTGTGAAATCACATGTTGCAGCATGTCTATTATTTTCTACTATTTTGCATTAAAAAGCATAAACTGAATTTTTTAATCTACAAACTCTTCTTCCAAGCTGAATATGTCTACAACATTAGAGCATAAACATTATCTTTCTTCCAAGGAAAAGAACAGTAGTTTTCAGTAAGTGTTGAATATACAATCTTAATGGCATATCTTTTATGTGATGTATCAGGATAAGGCAATCATAATAATTTGACATAGCTCATCAAACTTTTCAAGCATTGCTGCTTATTTGCAGTTGTAACTGGTTAAATAGTATATAAAATGAGCCAGAACATGACAAGTCAGTCACAAATACCTTTAATTTCCCCTTCCCTTTAAGTTTCAAATTTCTTCTAAAATTAGAATACTTTATCAAGTATTAATAGATTAAAACAATAAATTAAAAGTATCTAAAATGCTCAAAATATATATATTCAGTTTCCAGTTCTCCCATATTTTTCTGCCGGCTGTATCTTCATTTGCTAGGAACCACAGTCTAAGCTGGAGAGCTCCTTCAAAGCATGTGTTGTCAGAGATATTAGTAAAACTGAGAGTGTGTAGGAAGAGGGCAGAGTGTTTAATGATGCAGTCCCACAGTCCTTTTGACACTCTGTGGGAGGTGCTTTTGGAAGTAGCCCAAACAGGTCTCTGCAGCTACAGAAAATTTTTTTCCCCTTTTGAATAATTTTGACAGATAGCAAAAAGGTGTCATCTCTGCTTGCAGGGGGTGCATAACATTTAATGGATACAGAGCCTAAGGTAGTATGAACTGCTACTCTGCTTTATTTCCATTGCAAATTTAATGTAACAGTGTGGAAATGTCACATCAGGAACCCTCTCTTTCAACTGCCTCTGTTCTTTAATATAATTGTTAGCTCTCTATTTCCATTTTGGAAAGCTTGGTGTTTAGAAACCAAGGGTCAACTACTCATTGTAGGATAAATTATCAAGGCTCCTGGAGTTAGGGCAGCTTGCTCCAGCTGAGATATGCCCTGAAGAATGTAAAAAAAGAATCTGATAAATAAGCCTTCTAAGAAGTTTGGTTTTGACCTTTGTCATAGCAAAATATTAGTAATTCACATCATGCTTCTCTGTGACCCTTCCAATCAATAAGGCATTTGGTATTTCAGAGACAATTTAGGTCTAATGTAAGGCAAAAAGTTGCATAACAAAAATACAAAAAGGTATTTCCTCTTAGCAGTGGTATTTTCCTCTCTATAGGCTTCACAAATAGGGAGATAATTGCATGGTGGGATTTGGTAGTGTATGTTTCTTGTCTTTGTGGATATTTTTTGCTTTAAAAAAAGATAGGAAAAATGGTGATAAAAATACCTGGTATAAGGTAGTAAGATTTCTTTTGGGAATTCAAACAACAGGATGTGTATTGTGTGGTTCTGTGGGGATAGGGAGGAGATGGTTATACTATCTAAAATGGAGGCTGAGATCGAGATGAAAGGAGATGGGGGAAAAAAAAGGAAAGGAGTTTACTTTCCTTCCCAGGGAGAGAAGATTAAAACTAAGAGAGAAGAAAAAAAATGAAGGTAAATTCTTTGAGTTCTAATTCTGTCTGATTTTGTGATAATGGCCACTAAGAAGGGAAAACATTCAACTAAAACCCCTCATTCTCTGCTGTGGATTTGGGACACTTTGTGGTAATTCCACTGGCCATGTCTGAGTTTGAATACAAGCAAAGGTACGTAATATGTCCTTCTGAAAGCCTTAGGGCCTTTGTCCTGGGAAAAACAAACGACTAACCAGCTCTTGTTTTAGAATGATGGAGTAGTGTCTGTCTGGGAGCTCATTCTTTTCCTGCTGTTCCTGTCTGCAGAACTGTAAGACCCAGCTTTAGATACCTAGACCTTAAATCTAATCTCAGACATGCAGGTATGCCAAAATACAAGCAGCTGGTTGAAAAATCCTGCTTGGCCCATGCAGTCATTAATTTCTGTGCTCGTGTGTACACGATTAAAATAGGGCTCTCAAAGAACCAGATCTGTGGCATCTGCAATAACAAATTCTGAGACTCAGGGAAACACAGACATTGTACTTCAGTAATACTGTCTGAAAGATTATTCATATTCTATGCCACAGATTTCTCTGTAAATTCAAGTGGTAAATTGCATTAATTAACAATCATATTTATAGGCTATGATTCAATGAACTATAGAATAGATAACTTTTATTAACTAGCATGAATTGCCAAAAGATTAGGCCTTAAACACAGAATTTCGGTAAATTGCTGCTTAGTCTTCCTGCAGCAGCTACAACACATACATTGCTAGGTAGGGAAATCTTAATTTAGTTTAATTAGGTCAGTTATCCTGACATGTAATCTATTATAAAACAGGCAATTTTCATTGTATGTAGGGAACAATTAGTAAGAAATATTTAAATACACACATAACTTCATTATAAAGCCTGCTAGCAAGAGTTGAGCAGTGTCTAAATTATTTGTACCTCATTTAAATTACTTACCCCTCAAGAAAACTACCCTTTTATTTGCTAATTAATTGCATATTCCTTCTGAGCTGCAGCCTTACTGATGTACATTTTTTATTCATGAATAAAACAACAATCATTTAGGTTGCTTTCTTTTGTTGGAAAAAATAGAGACCACAGGAAATGAAGAGAGAGCACATAGAGCGAATGCACTTTAAAGAAATGTGTGAGAAAATTAATGACTAGCTAGTATAGTGTTTCTAGATGTCTAAATAATTGACAAACTAATAGCTGTCTTGTCTTGCACCCTGGTTTTAATCAGTTGATGTTCTCTCAATTTTCTAAACTTGTGCTAACTCTGATGACTTTCTACTGTTTTGTCTAGATCATAACTTTGATAAAAATGAGAAGTATGGTGAAGAGAATACAGAAGTATTTTCAAAGAAAAAAACCTCCAGCTCACCTGTCTGTACCTATACTGTTTCAGAAATGTATTGCAACTGAAAAACAGGAACAATAAAACTCATTCTCTGGGAACCACTTGAAAAAAACTGAACTTCTTGTTCAATGTGCAGAAAAATCCTGTAAGAAATGAATCCTGGATAGGAGAGCATCTCCCACTATCTGCCCATGTGCATACTTATTGGTTACTTGTGCTTGCTATCCCTGATTTATCACACTTGATAACTGATACAACAAGAGGCTTTGATCATATGTGTTCTGAATCTTTGAAGCCAAGGAATCATTACCGATTCCTTTTTTCCTTTTGTTTCCCCTTTTATTAGTATATGGAACAGGATTTTCTACTGATAAGAACTTAATTGCCTAAAGTAAGGTAACTTGAATTTTGACCCTTGAATGGTGATGTAGGTTTTTTTAATATATGTGTATGTATTAGGTTTGCATTGCCAAGTTTTGGTATTGATGGGGTTACAGGAGTGTTGTCTGAGAGAAGCTGCCAGAAGCTTCCCCCATGTCTAACTGAGCCAATGCCAGCCAGCTCTGGGATAGATCCACTGCTGGCCAAGGCTGAGCCAGTTGGAGGTGATAGTAAGGCCTCTGTGATAACATATTTAAGAATGAAAAAATTGTTTTTAAACAGATATAGCTGTGGCCAGAGAAGACTGGAGTAAGTCAGCATGAGAGCAACAACTCTACAGATACCAAGGGCAGTGGAAAAAGAGGGGAAGGAGGTGCTTCAGACCCTGGAGCAGATCATGGTGCAGATCATGGTGAAGCAGCAGTGCCCCTGCAGCCCACGGAGATCCACAGTGGAGTGGAGATCTACCTGCAGTCCATGGAAGTGATCCATGCTGAAGTAGGGGGATGCCCAACAGGGTCTGTGACCCTGTTCAAAGCCTATGATGGAGCAGGCTCCTGGCAGGGATCTACAGACCCATAAGGAAAGGAGCCCACACTAGGACAGGCTTCCTGGTAGGACTTGTCACCGTATAAGGGACTCACACTGGCGCAGCCTATCCCTGAAGGACTGTGTCCCATGGAAAAGTGACCCCACCTTGAAGCAGTTCATGAAGAACTGTAGCCCATAGCGAACTCACACTGGAGAAGTTAATGAAGAAATGTTTCCCATGGGAGGGACTCCTCATTGGATCAGAGGAAAGACTCTTCTCCCCAAGTAACAGCAGAAATAGCATGCAATGAACTGTAACCCCATTCTACAGCGTCCTGTACTGCTACAAAGGGGGAGCCCAGGAAAGAGTGTTTTAAGATTTATTTTACTTATCTTTATCCTACTCTGATTTTGTGGTGATAAAATCAATTAATATATCTCATTCAAGCTGTTTTGCCACTTTGTATTTGATGAATGATGTCTCCCCTTGTTGTCTGTACCTTAACCCATGAACCTTTGTTATATTTTCTTTCCCTTGCCCAGCTGAGAAGGGGTGTTATAGAGCAATAGCCAGGGTCAATGCATAATATTGTATCTGCATGTTTGTATATCTATCTATATCTTTTGAAAGACATCACAGAATGGGACAACTGTTTCCCTATTCACATGATGAAGAAACTTTAAATGCATCAAATCTGCTGGTGCAATTTAAGCTTCAAAATGTCTATCATTACAAAGGGCCCCCAAAACCAACGTATTTAATGTATGGATTTCAAAATATTATTAATTTAAAATCCTCACTCTATGTGCAATGCAGATGCTGTAAGGAAATAGTTGAAACTAAACACATGGAAGCTGCTGGTAGAAACAGATAAAGCATATATTTCTGAAAGCATATATTTCTGATCTGAAAGTATATACTAGCTTTCAGATCCTTAGTGGTGTGATGTGTGCTATACAGTTGTTTTAGACAAATGCAAATATATTGAACAACTAAAACTGTCTGGGCTGCTTAGGGTATGTAAAAGCTTTCTGTTTATTAAATGAAAAATAGTAGTCGCCCTTGAGAAAAAGTCTGGACACTTGTCCAGATTCTCTTTTCATTCTAATACCTAGCATTAATTAGCGCTTACTGGGTAAAAAAATAACTGCAGTACATATATATATATATATATATATATATATATATATATATATACATATATATATATATATATATATATATATATGTTTTAAATACTGTGAAGATAAAGCCAAGCCCATTGCATGTGTATAAATACTACAAATAAAATACAACTAGAATACAAAAATGAAAGTAATCTGCAAAAGTATAAATAATGCAGGTGAGAATGACTGTGGCATTTTCAGAAAACATGAGAATAACAAAAAAAAGTAAAACTCTGTTAAACTAAAAACTAGCTGTAAGCCAAGGAGTTTTAGGGCAAGTTTTAATTATTAAAATCTTCATAGATATCTATAAATGGCCTTATAAAGGTTGCTGGGAAACATCTAGCCTAGTTTTGAGCCAAAGCTGAAATAAAGAAATAACAAATGAAAACCCAAGTTACAAGAACAGCATCACCACTGTAAATTCAAGACTGTTGAAATAACAAGTGTCAGAATTAATGTGACTGCGCAGTTATTCGGATTTCCATAATGATTGTGAATGTATCTTGCCATTGACACTTGTGTTTAACACACAAATTATATGGAGATAAAGAGAGAATCAATAAAGCTGATATACCGTTGAGATGAGAAGAGGGTGTGCCAGCATTTCCCTGAAAGAAAGCAGTGTCCCTGAATACAATCTTTCTGCTTCAAACTCAGAACCATCTATCAGGAGAGTTTAGTGCATGTTTAGTTCTTCCATGCACTTCATCTTAACCAATTTCTCCTGACCTTTGAGCTTTGTTTTCCCTGATCTTTTGATCTGACTTTTCTATATCTGTCTCCAATGAGGTTATTATCAACTCTGTTTGTTATATTTCCCAGACAAGCCTACTTCTTCCACCATTCTGTCTCTCTTTTTTTTTTTTTTTCCCTGATTCCAGTTCTCTGCTGCAAGCTTGTTACAAGTTCTTGTCTAGGCCTTATAGGTCTCTCTTTCCTGAGTTCTAAGCCTGGATTTCCAGTGTCCTCACATCAATATGTTTTTCTGTTTGCTTTCAGTTTTTATCTAGCTTCTGAACCTTCTGTCTTTTTGTATCTTTGTTGAAATACAAGTTTTTCTGACAGATTTCAACTCTTATAAGTAAGACTGAAATCATTGCATGGGTGCTAATTGATGCCACTTGAGAGTAAAGGCATATTATAGGGAAATTATTTGTGGTACCTACCGTGGTGGTTTTCTGACAATTCCACCTAAAACATCCTCTTCTCAGTAGTTTATAACTTTGAAAAACTTTAAAGTTAGGTATGAATTTCTCCATGCTGTGCATCTGCCTCAGGCTATACTTAGCTAGTTTCACTCAGAACAATACAGCTTTTTCTAGGAACAAGGCTATGCAAAGTGTAGCAAATGTTAAGATAGAAAAAAAAAGCAATGTTGAGAAGACAAATTATTTTCATCAAGCCTTTGTCTCCTGTTGTCATGACCACCACATGAAAATCCACAAAGAAATTAATTACTCTTTCTTTAGAGAAGGTTATGCACTAGCAGTGGCAGAGATCCTATGCAAAAATGAGTGTGTTCAGATAATTAAAATCTTCTCATAATGCAGGTGCACAGGCCACTATTAGAGCTGTACCAGAAACCGTAATTTAGCCTTAATTTTCAAAGTTTAAATTTTACAACCTAACAATGCTGTTTTAGGATCATGTCATCTCTACTATGTGAAGTAGCAATTTTAGCAAAAATAGCTACATAATATTTGTTCTTTATTTTCCCTAATTAATATAATTTCATTTTTTACCTCTATCCTAAAACAGCAGTGACAGAAAAAAATTGAAATGCTTTGTTTTCAAGAATCATTAATTTTATCATTTACCTTTAAAATAACCTTTCATGCTAGGTGCTCTTCCAAATTCAATTGTATCTTAGACTATATTAGCTGAGATTGTTTTAGCCTCTGTACTCTTGTTATCTGACCTAAAGAAATATGATTTTTTTCCTGAAATAGCATGTTTGATATAGATGTGGACCATTGATGAAGATACTGTCTCTCTCCCAGTTTGTCACAAGACCAGCTTTCTGATCTTGTGAATTTTTTACTGCGGTGAAATCATATTGACAACAAAGCTTATGTTTCACTTATATAAAGGTCTGATCAGATGACTTAAATATAACCAACATTTAAATATAATATAATACCTAAATAATATGTTCCCCTAAAAATTAAGCATTGTTCTTCAGAAGAAAATTAGTATTCCCTAACTTCAAGTTCATGATTATATCTCCATTGACATGGGATTATGTATGTTAGCTTCAGCAGTGAGCTCAAGTTCTTTAATGTTATAACCTCATTTTTTTTTTGGCTTGCCTTTCTAATTAGTGACTGTTTAAAATATAATATATTACAGAGTCATATAGGTTTATCAGGGATTAAATAGAATTATGCACCTAAACCCTATTAAAACTCTGGAAGAGTTAAGTAGCTAATTCTCAGGCAGTTTTAAAGACTAGTGGATAACTTTTATATAAGCCAATTTCATAACTCATTTGGGTAAAAAAATAGTTTTTATTTGAATTCACAGAATCATAGAACAAATTGAGCTGAAATGAACCAACAAGGAGCACCGAATCCAACTCCAGGACCTTTACAGGACCATCTCTAAGAGTCATACCATGGGTCCAAGAGTGTTGTTCAAATGCTTCTTGAACTCTGTCAGGCTTGGTGCTGTGACCACTTTCCTGGGGAGCCTGTTCCCGTACCCAAACACCCTCTGGGTGAAAAATTTTTTTTAGTATCTAAACTAAATCTCCCCAGACATAGCTTCAGACCATTCTTTTGGGTCCTGTCGCTGGTCACCCCAGAGTAAAGATCAGTGCTGACCTTTTTCTTCCACTCATGAGGAAGATGCACACTGCAATGAGGTGTCCCCTCAGTCTCCTCAGACTGAACAGACCAAGTGAACTCAGCTGCTCTTCATACAGTTTCCTCTCCAGGTTCTTCACCATCTTTGTTGCCTTCCTTTGGATGCTCTGTAGTACCTTAATATTTTTTTATGTTGTGGCACCCAAAACTGCCCCCAGCACTCGAGGTGAGATTACCCCAGTGCAGACCAAAGTGGGACGATCCCCTCCCTTGCCTTGCTGGTGATTCAGTGCCTGATGCACCCCAGGACATCCTTGGCCCCTCTGGCTGCCAGGGCATTGTTGACTCATGTTCAACTTGGCATCCACCAGGACCCCCAGGTTCCTTTCTGTAGCACTACTTCCCAGCATATCCTTCCTCAGTCTGTCTATACATCCAGAGTTGCCCCATCCTGGGTGTAAAATCTGACACTTTCCCTTGTTGAACTAAAGTTATAGATTTGGTGATTGCCCAGTCCTCTAATTTTTTGAGATCTCTCTGCAGGGCCTCTCTGCCTTCAAGGGAGTCAAAATCTCTTCCCAGTTTTGTTTTTTCTGCAACTTCCAGTCTTTTATTTTTCCTTGTTTGGCTTTTTTTTTCAGTTCCAGGTACAATGAGTAACTGTATCTTACATGATGTCTCAGCCACAAAGATAAAGAACACTAGAAGAATTCAGGAATGTGGACTCACTGTCTATGGATTCCTCAGCCTTATGATACTGTGCTTTAAATAATATCACTAACACCTTTCATGGATTTGTTTTCTTGTCATCTTTCTAGCAGGCATGATTTACAGAACTCATGATTTTGCTTTTTTTAATTCACCTGTATTTACACCTATATATACTATATGTTCTGTATAAATCCATAAATGCATGTTCCATGCTGACAAGAAGTTTTATAGATTAATATTTTACTTGTGTATATACCTACATGATAGATTAAGATACATTGCTATAAAAGTATGATATGTGTTTTTACATATATAGAAGCAAACATTTAATGACAAATGGGTTTTCCTGTTTCTAGTTTACGTTAGAGACAGTAGTTCACAGAAATATGCCCTCCCAATGCACTGTTGTTTGGGGTGGCTCCTGGCTTCCTGTGGCCCTGCCCCAATACCCATGTTGAAAGTTCCCTTGTGTTAGAGCAGCAATTCCCAGTGGACTTATGTAATTCCATCAAACTTGGACTGAATTTCAGCAGATTGATAACATTTTATGGATAATGTTAGGAGCATTCAATCCTACCAAGGATATTGCTCTGGGAGAAAATGAGAATTCCCAATGACATGGGACCATATGCTCTGACTTTATGGTACCTATGCTTGGAGTTGCTGGTGCATGTTTAGAAACAGTTTGCTTTTATTTTTTGTTTTGGTTTTGGGGTTTTGTTTTTAGTTTTGCTTTTTGTTTTGGTTTTGGGGTTTTTTTGTTTGTTTGGTTTTGGTTTTGGTTTTGTTTTGGGGGGTTTGTTTTTGTTTTTGTTTCTATTTCTGCTTCTGTTTCTGTTTTGGTTATTGTTATTTGTTTTAGTTTTGTTGTTTGGTTTTGGTTTTGGTTTTGGGTTTTGTTTTTGTTTTTGTTTTTGTTTTTTTAAATAAAGCATATGTAAACCAATGTTCATTCTCTAAAGTTATATCCTTCCCCAAACTAAAATCAGTAGCATAGACACTCTGGAAACTTTTCATTCTGCATGTACACTCTTCTTCACATTCTCTTGAGGTATGTGCTGAGCTTAAACACTAATGCAAGCAGTGCCCTTGGGCAGCTCAGAGAAAAATATTTACCGTATTGGGAAGGATACATTGACATTCAGTGTGAAGCCTCAGATGATGTTCCTCCTGGAGATCAACAGGCCTTTAGGTCACTATGAATTACAGTCTTTAAGAACTGGAACAGTGGTAGCCAAAATCCATGTGTTAAAGCAAACCATGTAGCTCAGAATGAGCTGTCAAAATCTTCTGAGAAAGACAGATCATACACAAAGGGCAGTGTGCATATGAAATAAAGGGCAAAAAAAAAGGTGCAGTAAACAAGGATCCAACAGGCAAAGTGAGGAAGTCTCTGCCTCACCAACAGATAGAGTTCAGCCATAGAGGGCAGAGCTCTTCCTTGAACATGACTAGAGGCTGAATAACAAAAGGAAAGGCACAAGTCCTCAGACCCACCTGAGTTTTTAAAATTATTGTGTATGGGACCTTTAATTGCTTTATAGAAATAATGTAAGACTTAATAAAGCATGTGCATAGAACTTTCTAGTTTTATGAGATTCATATTTGAACACAGATTCTAGGAAAAAATAAAGCCCTGTCAAGGAATGGAGCTGCGTCACAGAGTGATTTGTCCAAAACTAAAATTAATGCAAGTACAAGGGATGACTAATTACCACTTGAACAATAATAACTAGTAATAATTTTCAAAAATATATGTTCCTAATCATAATCTGATGACAATCTTCAGATTCAAGAGTACCTTTAAATGTCATTGACTAAATCCAGATAATGATAATGTACATTAAATAAACCTATAAATTGCTCTCAGACATTCCATGAACAGAAACAGAATTTTAAATTAGATCAGTAAATATTATGTTCTATATGTTCAAATGTATTTATTATTAATTTAGTATGGATCATTCTTTAAGTTGTTAAACTTCCTTTTTAATTAGAAACAATTATTTTTTTGCCTTAACCATGCCCTATAAGAATTTTAATGTTTTTAGTAATGTGATCAAATTTTAAATCAAAAAATCACAAAGCCAGTAAATCAATCTTTCTCCTATTTCTTGACATGTCTACCAAAATGATTCATTTAATTTGAAAGTAACATGAAAATAAATTTTCAAAGTTTGAGTAGTAATAACAAAAACAGAATTTAATTATTTAATTACTGCACATGGATAGCATCTAAATTTAAATTATAGCGATTTTTTTCTGTCACACAAATTGCAGCTTAATCACTCATAATTGTTTCTTGGGATTGTTTTCAGATATTTGTCTAATGGTTTCCTCCTGATTTCTAGGTATTGGCAATCATTGTTACCGAACTACAGGAATTTATTCGACTTCCTTCTTGGCAGATTTTGGCATTCAAAGACATTGAATAAAAGATTGTAAAAGAACTTGCAAAAACAGGATTAGTGAATATGTCTGTAACTATGCCATGTGGTTCTCATTTAAGACCCACTTGATGAGAAAATGAAAGAAAATGTCTATGGGTTTGGTTTTTTGTGTGGTAGGGTGATGGGGAATGTGTATGTGTCTCTCTGAAAGACAAGGGCAGTAATTTCGAAACTCTTTCTTATTTATACAACCAGCTAGTGAGGTGTAAACAGGAATTTGCGTATATCTACTAAATATATGCTGAACCTCTTTAAATCCCATTAAATTGGATTTTGTTAAGGACTGAGCAAGTTTTATCAACAGTATGTGTATTTTGGTATATTTGAGCTAAATTTATCCAGTACTTTCATGGTGAACCATGAAATTTACTAAATATATATGATATAAGAGAATGTGTTCCTACATTGCTCGCAAAAGAAAGAGTAAAATCAGAGAAGAGGTATACAATCTACGGAACACATTATTTCATAGTTTACTATCTTTTTAATTCTTGATAATCTTTAGTAATTATAGGCATTCTTTCTATAGACATATTTGGAATGCTTTTTAAAATCTATTTTACTTTTGACTTACAATTCTTTCATCACATTTCATAGAGTAATTTAACATAGCACAAAAATATTTCCATTTATATATTTTGACTTTTCTGGCTTTAAGTTTTGTTGAATAGTTTTATCATTTTGTACTGCAGAAATGCAGAAGTAGCTAATTTATCCTCACTATACTGTATTTTATGTTATATACTTCAATAAAGTTTTATCTTCTGAGTTTGCGGTGCAAATATCATCATTTCTGTCATATGAAATTCTTTCATGTTCCTAGTAATTTTTACACGTGCATTGGAATCCTTTATTTTTTTTTCTGTTGAAATGAATTACAGTTTTTAATAATGTTAAGAATTTGCAAAATTCTCACCAGATTGTAAATTATAAGCTATCATGTACTGCTATTTTCAAAACTGTCTTTGGAGGCTTATAAGAACACTATATTTTTTCTTCTTCAGTTCTTTGTCCTTTTTGCTTCAAGTTCTTTATTATTACCTGTCTTACATTGAATTTGAAAATTAGGAAACAAAGGCCTTGGAGAACTTGAAGTGCTCTTTTGTTTTCATTGTTATGCACATGAATGGTTAATGTAGAGTCCTAAAAGGTGTTCCTATGTGTCATTTATTTTCTTGTTTTAATCTAATGATAATATGACTTCTATATGAGCACAGTAGCTGATTTCCATGACATGTATTCATATATTTTCAGATCCTAACCAGTTCGGAGTTTTTGTTTTGTGTTTGTTTGTTTGTGGTTTTGTTTTGGTTTTGTTCAATTGTTTTTGTTTGTTTTGTTGCAGTTTTTGTTTTTCTTCCTTTGTTTGTTTGAAATTAATAAGCTTTACTATTAATAGAGCATCTATTTAGTATATATTACCTTTGGAAATTTTTCTTGAAATAAAATACCTCTGACATAAAAATTACCTTATATGTTTGAGAAATTCTCTAAGTCCATGGACAGTTCCCATTCACATGGATGATAGAGTAAAAATGTCAAAGAGTGGGATTTATGTTAGTTGAAAAGCAGCCAAATGAAGGAGTATGACACCTTCTCTTGCCCATAATATAAGAAATAAAATCGAAAGAAAATGTGAATATTTAGATGTGCAGAAAGTATTAAAACCTCGAAAAGAAGGGCGATAACTATGTGGAATTAAATGTTTTTTGAGAATAATTTTTGGAAAAGACTTGTAGCAAATGGTAGGTGTAGATGCCAAACACTTCAGTAGCCTCCCCAAAAATTCTGAAGTCCTGACAGCTGCTGGTGAGAAAATATTAGTCATTGAGAGCTGGTTGAGATGGAATAGCAGAAGTAAATGTTGGAAATCACCTTTTTTAGGAACACAAGAGGAAAAAAAAAGTAATTAAATCCCATAAATCTGTCTCATTCCTGCCTTTTGCCCTCAGCAAACATTGTTCTGATTGAAAGCTCCTGATAAATAAATGCAAGTTGATTCTACTCTTTGCCTATAACCATGATCTTCTTTGATGGAAGATCTCTGCTCTTTTTATAACATTAAATAAGTGGAATCAAGTCCTTCTGGTCTTTTTACCAAATAACCTGTTTAGAAATCTGACAAATGGCTTTTGTATTAATTGTTTATTCTTTGAAAACAGTAAAATTTCCTGAAAATTTTAAATTAAAAAGAGTTCTAACATGTCCTCAGGATGTGTAGAGGTTCAGTCACTTTAGTGCATCTTTTTATTTTCTTATTCAACTTGTTACTGTACCTAGGAATTTCAAACATAGTTTAGGACCATCTCATTACTGGTGTCAACAAAAAAAAAGTCTTTCCAAATAGACCATGGTATAATACGAGAAGAAGACATGATTCTATAAATATCTTTCATTTACATATGCCAAGCAGATCAGCCAAAGGAAGCAATTCCACATGGGAATCCTGTGCAATGTGCTCTAGGATGACCCTTCTTGAGCAGGGAGGTTGGACCAGATGACTACTGTGCTCCCTTCTAAACTTATCTATATTTTAATTCCCATGTTCCAGAAGCCAGTTTCTGTCTCTGTGTTACCCCAGCCTTTTGGAGAGCAAGAGAATTTGAATGGTTGCACAGTGAGATGAATCAGGGAACTGGTTTAATTGGAAGGTAACCAAGCAGGAGAAAAATGCTCAAAGTTCAACACCAAGTTCTGTTTATTCTCCATGGGAAGTAAAATCAAATTAATCATAGCAAACTGCAACTACAGTTATTCCCAGCATGTTTCATGAACTTCTTAAAGATCCTAGGATGAAGTTAATGATGTTTTCAAACTATTAAATTTCCTACAGATTTTTGAATTAGTAGGGTTTTTTTATTTTGTATTTAAATTTTTGTTTCTGCATTATTAGCTTTTTATTTTTGCCCTATTTGCTATGTACCTAGATACCAGATTATTTCATTTCACTGCTGTTCCTCTGTCCAGCATTTAAAGACTTGTATTTGCTTTCCTCTGTCTCTTTCTGAGTTGAAACAGTCTAAATATGTTGGTATCTTCCATTTTGCCTGTATTTTCTTCTAGTCTTTGAGTACTCTTACAGTTTTCCATGAAACATATCTTGAAAAAAATGTCTTAAGATGTACAAAATTCCAGCTGAGAACACACTCATTTTGAGGAAAAGGTCAATAAAATCAGAAAGCATAACACAAAGACTCTTTAATTTTAATTGCTGAAGAGTAATATTTTCTGGTTTTTTGTGTAAGCCCCTTTACAAGCTGTAAATTTTTACCAGTTCTTTTCTTTCACTTTCTTGAGCCTTTGATAGTTGCCTTTTATAATATATTCTACTTTGTACAGAGAATCAAGCCAAATTAAATTTATGAAGCTTAAGTGCTCGTGTTGGAAAGCTTTCAGCTCCAAAATAGGGATTCCAGTCTTTCACTTTACCATTATATGAAAATATATGATTCAGTAAATGCTCATTTCAAAATTAAGTTGAAGTAGAGGATAGTTGAAAAGCCTTTGTTGCTTTTTTGGTAATGTTATCAGTGTACAGCACAGGCACTAGCCAAAAAAAATTTTACAGTTTGTTTTCCATTTTACCTGTCTTTTGTACCCATTTGTTTTCCATTATGCTATAAAATGGTGTTAATACAGTATAAAACTTTGTTAATGCAGCATAAAATGCTATTATGAAATACAGTGCCTGAGATTCTGGAAACAAAATTAAACCCCAAATATTCCCTCTATACCTGGTTTAAAGTCAGTCATAAAATAATAATAACATGAAATTGTTGAAGTATTTTTATAACCATTCCAATATTCTGATTTTTGCACTTAAAAATAAGTAAGCCAAGGTAAAATTCTGTTTGAGTAGTTTCACAGGTGATTTTTTTCTATTTATATATTTTTCAAAACTGTTTTTTTACGTGCAGGTATTGCAAGTGTTAGGATTGAAATGGAAAAGTAAACTGTTTTGTCACCAAAGTGCTCCAAGACTTAAAATAAACCCAAACAAATCCTGGCATAGATGCCTGAACAATACCATTAACTGTGGTATCTGAGCACAGTGCTAGATCCATGAGGACAAAAATATGAGGACAGAAGACTATTCTGAAAACATGCACCGTGCAGTTCAGGAAGTAGGAATTTGTAAATTCCCAACCATATTATTCTAAGAAATTGTTTCAAAGTCATCGGTAGACACCAGCATTAAGAGAGTTTACAAAGATCTTTTAAATACAAGGGTGTACTTACAGAAACACAACCCTGGGAAATGGAGCATTAATCTGAGGGACAGTGACCTCCTCATAGTCAGGGAAGCCCTGGACACAGTGTGAGCAGTGAACCAGCTGCTTTATAAATGCAAAGGAACTTAGCGGTGCGTGAATGACGCATGAGTTGCTCTCACCATGAATTCGATGTTAAATCCGCTGTGTAAATAAAGTGCACTGGATTTGCTAACTGCCTGTTATCTCTGCAGTAAATTAGCTGATCACCTATGTAATTTCAAAACTTGAAAATAACAACAGAATGTAAAGTGGCAATATCTGATTCCGGAAAAACAATAACAGGAATCTAATTTTAGCTCATGAATAAAATTGCCTTAGTAACAAATTGGAAGTCTTTTTTTTTATTTTAGTTAACCATGGACATAAATGATGTCTTTTTAGCTGGGGCCCAAGTTCAGTATTCAATCCAACCATTGAAGACCAATGAGCTGAATTCTCTCAGTTGCTCAGGCTTTGGGATCCTCTCTTGGTTGCCCTTCAGAATCTAATTTTTGTATTTTTAACATGAAGTAACTTTTGCAGTTCCTGCCAAGTTGCAAGTTTCTTCTGATCCCTTTGACATTTCCAAATGGCTTTGTACGTGGTCTGCTCTCCCTCTGCTGCAAATCTCAGGGGAATGTTGCTCACAAACAAGAACTCAACTTCCATTGCTTTGATGATCTGTTTCCCATTATGCTACCCTCTACCACTGAAAAATACAGCACCAACCTGCTATTTACACCTTAGACATCCCTAAAAAAATTTACAATTTTTTTTCTGAAATCCCATTTCACTTGTCATGATGAAAAAACTCAAAAAATTATAAAATTTCATATTAATGCAGCACTAGCCTGAGAAAATTTCTGCTCATAAAGATGTCTAATGTTGCTCATCTCCTTCCTTCTCCTTTTCCACCTTTTTGTGCCTGTTGTCTCACGCGGGCTGTATAGATCTCCTCTAATGTATTTGTGTTTTTATGCACAGCACACCTGTGAAAAACAGACCATTCTGCCATAGGACATGCCCTGTGTGCTGGCACAGCCTGCACAAACTGTGGTTTCTTATTTATTTCCCCACTTATTAAAGGTTTGTTAAAGAACAAGGCTATGGTTGTTAAAAGTTTTGGTCACTAGGCAAAGTTTGTATGTTGAATGGATTAATTTATTTTTAGATCAGTCTCAGTGGAGGAATGAATAGAAATATCCCATGTCATTACCATGGATAATATTTTTAAATGTCAAGCCACCACCCAGGGCTGTTAGAGTAAATAATAAATAATATATCTGCTTTGCCTGAAGTAGCATATTGTATGCAATTTTGATGACTTTCCAGTACCTGGTAATATAGAGGGCAAGGATTTTGAATTTATGATAATATTTCTAAGTATGAAAAAGAAAAAAAACAATAGTAAAAGTAAGAAGAAGAATAGTAATAGTGAGTTACTAACAGATTTTAAAATTTTGATTATTTGCTGTTTTTCCTCTGGATCCTCCTTAAAAATAACAGGTGTTAGAAATTGATATTTAAATCTATGAAATGCCCAAAGTAATTTATTAATGAATTTAAGTATCAAATTTAAAAGAAAAGTAGTTTTAACTTCATCCTATTTAGCTTTGCTTTCTTCATTTTAAACACAGAGCAATGTATCATGGAAGCATTAAATATATTGTAGAATATTAAAAGTTTCAATTCTGCAGAAGGAGAATATTTAACATAATTCAGATAACTAATTCAAAAACAGCTGAATGTAACACATCTAATTAATCTGTGAGTGAGGACAAATTGCATTCTTCTACATTCATGAAAAACACATGCAAAATGTCTATCTAGTCTGGTTGGTTTCATTTTTACAAAGGGATTGATCACCCTGAAACACAAGTTGTTGCAACAAAAATAGCATGTCTTTCTATACATTTTTACAACTTTTCTGATTTTTTCAAAGACTAATATTGCAGTAGCTCCTGTTGATTTTGTCTGTTTCTTTGTTTTCTGAGAAAGTGAAATTAAAAGCTGTAATTTTCTGCTGCTAATTAAATGGACAATTGAAGCAATGGACAATTTGAGTGATAAAGACTGTTTTTATTTTCACTCAAGAGAGGTATGGTATTACCTAAATTTGAAATGCACTGAAGTATTTAACTTCTGAAACAGACCTAGTATCCTACTCAAGGTGTGTTCTTGTTTAGCCTGGTAAGAAGCAGAGGGTGTAAAAACATGAATGAAAGTTTGACCTTTTCCTCAACAGCATTGAATTCAATGTAGCCCAGACTTGTTGATATGCAGTGTTGTATTGAATGGTATGAATGCCCAACGATTTTGTTTAATTGATGATCTTAGTAAATAATTATCCACCATGACCTGCATGACTCATTTACACAGTAATGTGGAGGAATGAGCATCTTGTATAATAGAATTATTTTAGATAGTAGGTTTCAGTGTCGATTCCGACCCTATTTTCTCAGGGTTTTGATTTGGTTTTAGATTTGCAAAATGAAAATCACTAGCAGATATGGAGGTCTGCATGCGAGAGGACGACATTTCTGGTACCATGGGATTTCTTGTTTCCTAGGCCGTTACAGTCATGAGTATAAGTAACTGTATGAATTTGTCCCCATAGTTGTCATTATTCTTCATCAAATACCCCCCATGAGCTTGAAATCTTCAAGAATTGTTCCAGGAGTAAGAAATCAAGAATTCAACATTGAAATTTTGATCTCCATGCATTTTCTGTAAAGTGTCAAACACTTAGGCTGGAGGTAGGGAATTGAAAAGAGAAATTTGACTAAGAGTGCTCTGATGGAAATACTGAACTTCCCAGTCTATCCTTCTATACCAATTTAACAGTGCAATAACCTAATATGTATTATTTTTGCCTTTCATCTGCTACTGAAAAACAAGTTACTGAGGTTCCAGAGACATAAAAAGTTTCTAATTAACCTCTCTGACTGGACATCTGGTGTCTATGTAGCTATAACTCACGGTAATTGGAAAAAGTTACATTTTGTGAAAGGGTATGGTGGCATTCCCATGTGGTAAGGTATTGAAATAGTATATTGTTTTACTTTTAAACTTTCCATCCTGATTATTGGTGCAGATGCTTTGTCTCTCAGAAGATAACAGATACCAACGATTTTCAAAAGTGAAAATGCGAGTTTCCCCTGCTACTTCTATTTAATTTTATTACTAACAGAACTGCCATGGGTGCTGACAATAATTGATAAGTACACTACTTCATCTTTATTTCATTTCTTTGCGTTATCTCACCCAATGCTCAACATCTGATAACTTGAGCAAGGTCCTAATGCAGATGAGGACAGACATCCCTTCTAGCTATGGCTTCCATGGGAATAAGAGACATTCATTTTCTCTACCATAAACTGCTACAAATCTAGCAAGAAGGATCATCCTACATCCCTGAGCTTCAATCTGAGCCCTAAAACAGGGTTCATCTCTTAGAAACCCAGAAAAAATGGATTTCTAAGAAATTCAAAGAAATTTCACTAGGAAATTTCATATCAGCTGCAATTTAAAATGCTAGCTTCCTTAAATATTCTTTGAAACTGGCATCCAAAAAAATGACCATAGGCTAAGAAGTCAAGACTGAGAATGCTACATCATCTAAGATAGACTTTCATACTTTGCAAACTAAAAAAGTTAATTTGCATCAACCTGGAAGAGAAAATGATTAAGAAATTAGGAGGATGAGAAGTTATCTTTTGTGTCATTCCATGCCACAGGGCTTGTAAACTGTGTTATCAAGTTACGTTGTGCTGACATTTGTCAAATTGTCAATTTTGTGTGATTTCACAGGGACTAATGTAGTATTACATGACAAATTTAAAGTTTGAGAGCTTATGAATAGAATTTCAAAGCACAACCAGTGCTTTCTAAACAGTTTCACAGGTTATCCTATCTTCAGTAGCCATTTTTTTATTTTTAGGGAAATAGTGAAATACACAGGTAGATATTAATATAAACTAAATCTTCACTTTCTCCTTGTATGAAAAATGAACAAATTATAAAGAACATTTGGATGAACACACAAAACACCTGATCCTCAAAACATCTAGCTTTCAAGTAAAATTAGAGGCATCTTGGGTAACCCATTGCATTGTTCATTTCCTTTTTCAGATTTTCAAATGAGAAGAGGTCTATCTTCAGGCCTGTGCTTCAAACGAAATCACCTAACACAGAATCATTTCTTTTCCTTACATAATACTTATAGGTAACAGGTTTGAGCTGTATACCATTTTACTGTGTTTGCACAATAAAAAAATAGCATTCAAAAATTAAACTGTGACACTGATTTTTTACCGCTTTTTAAAATAAAAAGCTCTTAATTAGGTGTTGGGTATATCTGTTCTCCATTGCTACTGACTAGCTCTCTCTATTATGAGGAGGAAGAGGTATCATGAGATTTGTTGTTAGTGATGCGTCTTTCCTATGGGAAGCAGTTCCTGGAAACTTTTCCTAAAGTGGATAAATTGAGTTCAGTTACTTAAAAAATTTAAAACAAAGTTAAATGTTGAGATGTCTATGAACAATCCATAATATCTTGGGTTCTACTTGTTAAAAAAAGTGAGATGAATCGATTACAATCAATAGACAGAAGAGCAGTCTTATTAATAAATACAAATAACTTAGATGGGCAAGAAAAGAAGATTCATACAATGAAACTGGCCAAGCTTGTATTGGCATGCTTTAAAACCAAGACTTATTTTCTTCAGTCATTTCCTTTGATTCCCTATGAACTCCTACCAATTTATCAGTATGAAATTTTTCTCTTTCAGGAACTATGAATTTTTCCGATTCAGTGAACAAGATGATGGGCTTTGTTCTCTCATACACTTTCCTTGGGTTTCTCTCCCACAACAGAACTTAAAATAAAGCAACTATTGTGATCAAACTCACCATGGCCTCAGCAACCAGTGGATCAGCGTGGGGTTTGGGATATAGGTTGTGGTCTAGAAATATCTGCACCTTGGGGGGCAGCAGTGAAAAGGTAGCAATCCCAGTCCAGCTGCCTGGCCAGTCTGGTATCTACAAAGTGCTGGCAGGTATGTCTAGCACCTTCCTTCCACTGGCTCTTGTATACCTTGTGCTGTGAAATCTTGGCCTAGGGCTTATGCTTCTTTAAGCTATTACTGTTTTACTATAACTCTGCAGTTGCTGCTTCTGATAGCTAAAAGCAGTTTACATGGTTGCACAACCTTGAGTTGCAAGCCAGAGGGTATGAGCCAGGTCTCTGCATGCCAAGAGGAGAAAAAGCAATTTTAAAGATGACTTCTTAAGTGGATAAGGTCACTAAACATTGCAGTCCTCTGGCACTGAAAAAAAAATCATTCCCTAAGTGACACAGTTTTGATGGATTTTTAAGCAAAGTGTGGAAAAGCATGCTATCTGGGAAATGCTATATATTAAAAGTGATACACCACTGTATAAATTAAGAAGGGGAGATATGTGAATTAGTTAGACATAGCTGAAATATCAGAAACAGAAGAGGGAAAGTAGGACTTGTTTATGTGGAATACTGATTGAATATTGCCAACTACAAAGGGACAAATTCTATTTTTTTTTCCTTGTGATAATAAAGAGATTTTCTAAATACAAGGTTAGGTTTAAGAGTTCAAAACTTATGAGGAAGACCTCATAGTTTTAAGTTTTCATATAGGTATTAAACAAAATGTTGTTTATATTATGTTTTCTCTATATTATTTTATTTTTTGTTATAATCTAGTCATGTGCTTGCAGTTACTGTTTCTTGGAATGACTTGATAAGATGACATGTTATAACTTTGCTTACCTTAGTGGCCCATGTTAAAATTCTTTGTATTGAAATTCTTTTCTTGAAAGTATAGGCTTTTTGTGAATGTAATTTAATTAACTTCTAAAAAGTTTACGTTTTCATCCTTTTGCTTTTTGTATTTATTTGTAAGTGCTTCTATTTGAAGGTATCATTCTCATCATAGTGAAACTATATTCTTGTTAGCAAAGACAGCTGGGTGTCCATGGCTGATGCACAGAGTGCAGATTGCATATTTACAAAGGTGTTAAAGCTGAGCAGCCTGTACTCCATTTAATATTGTTCCTTACCAGTGAGTTAATAATATCTGTTATGAAACACAAGGCAATGCTTTGTTCAACACTGACACTGATAAATATGGTTTTCAGTGGTTTTGGTCATTTCCTCATTTGGTCTCTAGTCCTTAGAGAACAAAACAGTTAAAATTATTGCCAGCCTTTCTGATGATGATATTGGCTCATTGTTTGTTTGCCACCACCATTTGGTCAGGATGGAACTACTGGGAAAAATAACCTCCCTGAAAATGCAAAGTGCTGCCAGCTTTGAAGAGAAATGACACACGGTGAATATTTGCTGTTCAGTGTTTGTATTTCCAGGGTCTTTCAGAAAGGACAATTTTTTCAGCTGCTGTTCATATAGCTGGCATATTTGCTGGATGTGAACCGCAATGTTATCAAATATGTCTAATGAAGCCAGTGACATTCAAAAATCTGATGAATCCGTGACCTGATTCTGCAAGGTGTCCACATGAAATAATTTCAAAGTCCACTGAAATTAAATAGGGGTAAAGCTGTGTTTCTGCTAGAGTCATTCCGTATTGTAGGTTTCTCTAACTTTGTAATTTTAACATGTTCACAAAACTTTCTGTATCTGTCCAGTGTGTTTCAGACTTTCTAAGTTGCTTTCCAGTGATTACCCACTTGATACACAAAATAGCTACAGGTATCTCCAAACAGGTAATTGTGAATAAGGCCTGTTTTGATGTTCAAAAAAATTATACCTGCGGACAAAATTTGTAAATAGGAGCAATTGAAGCAACTGAAATTGCAAATTGTTCTGTTTGGCTTTTTTTCGTTGCTAAATTGAAAGCAGAAATCAACACCTATTGACTACTAATAAATAATTAAAAACTTCAAACATAACAGCTCTTTTTTCCACTTTTGTAAATATATTCCTTTTAGAAATAAATTACTAATGTTATATTGTATCCTTATATTTTCTCCTCTACTGCAGCATTTTACCTACTTTTGCTGTGAGTTGTCAGTAATTGTTTCAACACAGCAAAGGGAATGAATCAGGGCACAGTGTTGCCGGAATTTTATTATAAGTCTTAGGTCACTTGGTAGTCTTAAATATGAACCCCTGGAGTTCCTCCATAAAGGAAGACTAATTTGACTATTAAAAATTAAAAATCATAATAAAGAAACCCACATTATTATTAGGTAGGCAAAAGCTGGAAAATGTCAAACTACAAGCTCAATGATCAGATGGCAAATTAAAAAACATGCAGGGATATATAAATAAATAAATCCAAAGATCTGCAATTATATGTTGCATCAAAACACTTTTGGGGGTCGGATTTTTACAATTATGAACTGAAAATCCATGGCAAATATAATTACATGGAATTCCATGTGATAAACTTATCTTTTGTTTGTATTTTTTGGTTTTGACCAGAACTTGTATGTCATTATTTTTAAAAAATAATCAGGCCTTTGAGAAACCAGCATTATGAAGTGTGAACTTACTGAGGAGCTTGAAGGGCAAAATGAAGTACCTTTAAAAAATCAAAGCTGCGAACTTTCATGTTGCTGACAAAATTTTGGTTGAACAAGCATATTCCATGAACAGGTCAAAATTAATTCTTTTCCAGTTTGCTGTCATGTTCATACTACTGGAAGACAAAGATCCCTGTGATATCACAGGCTCCCTTCTGTACAGTGATACTCCCCTGTACTACCCGGCCTTCCTTCTGCTATATGGCTGTTTGTTGCTTTAACAAAGAAACAAAGAATGAACACTTCTCAGCACAAATGCTTTTCATCCTGGCTGCCTTTCAAGGTCCAAAAAGCAACCAAACATCTTCACAGTTCTGAGTGTCAGCCATGATCGATGTCCTGCAGCACCAAAATATGATCTGTAGACATCTGGGTATCCAAAACACCTCAATAGAGGGTCAGCAGCATTTTCAGAAAGATTTAAAAAAAATTGCTAATAAAAAGTCATACATACTATGGAGGTCTGTTTTTCCAAATAATTTAGCATTTTAATGAATTTAAATTGCATTTCCTTAGGGATCTCTGTACTAAACAATACCATTTGGGGGAGCTGGTTCACTGCAACTCTACGAAGCTTGCAGCTTGTCTTTGTCCCATCATGAGCACAGCAGCATCAGCGAAGGGCAGGACAGGAAACAGTCTGTGAGAAAAGGCAAGAGTTAACCTTAGCAAACTAGTAGAAAAGATCATATTATCTTTAGAGAATATTAAACAGGGGGAAAAAAAAGGCTGCCAAAATACTTGCACAGTAAAAAATCTGAAAATTTGTGGGCATTTCAAAATTCCTGTGAGACTTGTATTTGTTCTGGAGCTAACCACACAGGAAAGATGCCACTAACAGAGGAGTCCTAGTTGCTCTAGGGATCAAAGCTTAAAGGAAAAGCTTTTTTACCCTGCATAGGAAAATGCATTCAGAATTAGAAAATTCTTTTCTATCCCTCCAGTTTCTCATGCCTTATATTCTTGGGTAACGAAAGTAATTTCAGATTCGAGGCTACTACTTTTAGGGTGTGTTAATAGACTAGGAAATATTTCAGTAACAGAAACTTCTTGCACAGTGTGATGTGGGGAGCTAAGTTTCAGAGTAGTAGCCTGTTTTACTCTCACTTTTTCATCTGAAATTGCAGTCAGAAAGCAATCTTTCTTGATCACATTTGTAAATTTCTGCTCACCCTAACACTGGTATTTATATTCTCAACCACCACATATTTATAGGTAGTAGATATATCATGTTTCAGTGTTCATTTTACTGGGCCAAAATGTTTCATTTATTTTTATCTGGAAAGATATTACTTTCTTTCCTTCAGATGATCTATGTAAACCCTTTTTTTCTATTTTTTTTTTCACCTGAGGTAGATGTCATTGTTGTTACTACTACCCTCATTATTGAGAAAACCTAGTTTTAGATTTTTTTTCCTCTGTGATATGTCAGTCTCTTGTAAAAAAAATTGTGCTTTCCCATCTTTTTATTAAAAGTGGGCATTGAAAAAAATGCATTTGATATCTCCCATTACTTAGAATAGTAACTTCTCTTAGAATCTCACTCTAAGGCAATATTTTCCCACAAGGTTATTAGTTGTTATCAGTAGCTTCTCATCCATTGCAATTACTTTCTGTCTTTTCCAACTCTACTATTTTTTGTGTCATAAAGCAGTTACGCAATGAAGTACAACTAGATGATATTTCTTGCATTTCTCTGATTTAGGAACTTTAGTTGCCTGATTATCTTTGCTAAGACCTTTAATGTCTCACCACATTTGCTTTAACTTCCATATCTATAGTTGCTCTTGACATAATTTTTTTTTATAATGCCTTGCACATTGTTCAATTAATATCAACAGTTCTGATGTTTGGATCAAATAATTCTCTATTGAATTATGGTGGATTTGTTTTGGTTTTTGGATTTTTTTTTAATTTGGTTTTTTAATTTTTTTTCTTTTACTTTCTACTATGAGCTACAACTACTATTCACTGGATATTAAAAACAAACCCAAATAGCTTGATGTGCTATTCTTGTGGTTGGACTCAATGATCTTAAGGGTCTTTTCCAACCAAAATGACTCTATGATTCTATACTGATTTCATGTCTCAGATATGGAGCAACTTGTGGGATAAAATCCTTGGTCCCAGCCAATTTGGGGTCATTAACTCTTAGTTTTCCTACCAGTTTTTTTGTGGTGAATTCTGTTTTCCTACTGTCCTCAAGTTCATCTTATCTTTGTCCCCCAAAATAGAGCAGCATCATATTGAAAATTTTTATATTAACTATATTTTTCTGAGTCACATAAAGTTTATCCTCAATCTTTATTCAGAACCTTCTTCACAGTAATTTTATTTTTAAAACTTTTTCTGTATAAGGAAGAATCATTATTTGTTTTATCAACCATTCCTAGGTCTGACTCACCTGCCTCTTACGTTTCTGAGCCCTGATTTCTAAAGCATCATATTCCTGGCTAACCATGTTGTTTGTTTGGGGTTTTTTCTGTCTATATAGAGTATCTTGTTTTCCAGAAGATTTTTAAAATCTTTTTTCTCTCATATTCCCTGCATAGATTGCTGCCAATTTTAGTATCTTGGACTTTAGGAGTACAAGGCCTCTATCATATCTGGCCTCAGATGTACTTCTTTCCCTACCTTTTTGATATTCAGCCTTTTGATACAGGCAAATTAGGATTCAGAATACAGCTGAGACTTCTAAGTATAACATAATGAATAATAAGTGGTGACAGACAAAATAAACGCTAATTGACTTTACATTTCAGATGTTCCTTTCCTGTAATAACTATGGGCAAAAGTTTGAAATTGAATTTAATATGAAAAGCAAAGTCAGTTACTCTACAGATCATTATTATTTTCCTATTTTTTATTTCCAAGCAGATTCATGTTGTCCATCTTACTATAAGAAAAAAAAGCCCTTGATTGTCTATTACTGTCCTTGAGGTATGTCTGTGTATACTTCTGAATAATTGAATATTTCATCATAAATTTGATAGTTTTCCCTATAGTTAAGTACCCTGAAATGTCATATGTCTCTACTGAGGCAGTGGTCAGCAATGGGTAATTCTCAAGTAGTGGCAGAGAGGAATAATAAAGGTAAACAGTACACCTTTTAAGTGATTAAAAAACAGAACCCGAGTAGCTCCATACAGAGACCTGGCATATTTCTTTGGTCACATATATGGTTAAAGGTGGGATAAACTCCATTTTTCTTGCTGAGCAATCAAACGGACAAAGAAAAAAGACACTTCAGCTGCTTTATGGAGACATGCATAAATTCTCTTTTTGGATTATCTTGCTGGAAGGATAAAGGAATTTGGGAATATTCTCACAACTTCTCATTCTGTATCAGTCTAAACAGGCAGCCTCAGGTCCTCTTTTACAGGGTCTACTGATCATTTTATTGTTCTGGATGTTGGAACAATAATGGTCCTCTTGAAATTATGTAGCAGTTAAAACTACCATAGAACAGAATATTTCTATTTAATAGTGAAATCAAAGTTCATAATTATATTTTGACAGAAACATCTGTAGATGTTACTCATTGTCCCACTGAACGTATTGTTCCTTTCTTGTTTATGATTTCAATTAGAAGACTTGCAAACCAACTGATTTTTACTTTTTAAACTTGTTTTCTTTATGATTTTGGACAAAATGTTTGTTAATGAGCAAAATTTTAGTTCGTGAAAAAGCTGATGGTCAAATCTCAAATGCATTCTGATGTGTTTTCCTATCTAAATCTGCAACTGCTGTAGAAGTAACTTGACTTGGGTGAAGCCTGTGAAGTATTTACATGATTACGTAAAGCACTTTAAATCAAAATTTACAAGCAATCAGAAGACTTAAAAAAAATGCAGCTAAGAAGTACAGCATAACATCCTTCTCCAATTTCCCCTCATTAACTACTTCATTTTTATTCATTCTTGATAAGTTCCTGATCTTAAGTCAAAATGTGTCCATGATCAGATCCAAAATGAACTCTCTCACAGCCTACATAATACTTTGCTGGATTAATTGCTCCGTTTGTATGAGTCAGGAACATTTTCCAATCAAAGCAATTTTAGAAATAAGATTATTTTGTTTTTACCATGATTAATTCAAATAAGTTTAAGTGAAATGAGTATCCTTTGCTTTTCACGGTACATGTTGAAGGGTATTGGATCCCTAGTCTTCAGTCTTGAAGTCAATTTGCATAAACATTAATAAATTTGCATAACTCATTTTCCCATGACAATCTGTCAAGTAATTTGAAAAGAGTCGTAAATGATGACAATCAGTTTCATAATTGCAATTTATGTTAATAACCTCTCTATGCTCTAACTCTTCTCTGCATTATGGGTATATTCAAATGTTGTACTTGCAAAGTAGTAACGTTCTTATTGTCTTACTTTAATCAAAAGTATACTTTAACAGAATAAAACTTATTTAAAAATATTATTTTGGAAATTAAAATTTCATCATTTCCAACCTTAAGAAATGGCAAATGCCTACAAATAACTTGAACTATCCTGCTGGATTCATGCCAAACTTATAGTAGATTAACCATGCAATATTTTTTCTTCTTAATTTCCTCTTTGTAGATGCATTGACAGTTTTGTAGATAGTTTTTTATGTGTTACTTGTATCATTTTTTTACACTTGTAGATTTGATTTTGTGCATTTTGAAGCTTTGAGTATAAATCTCCTATTTTAATAGGAGAATATTGAATAATAAAAATAAGTTTGACTCTTATTTTTAAGCCAGAATTTTTTTCCCTTAAACCGTACGGAAGATCATAAAAAATGAATCTGATGTCATTATGATATCCCAGATATTAAGGGTTATAATGTGTCAGGACAGGATACCTTTCTGTTAGGCTCCATGAAAATTGTAGTGGAATTCATAAAGCTGCAATTAAAAGGATTATTTAAGGTTAATCTTTAAAGGAAATGAATCTGAAATAAAAATACGTGGTAACAGATTTTATGATGATTTGGAATTTAGAATTTGCTGTATGAAACATCATTAAATGCATAGTTGAGCCTGATGAAAAGATTTGAGGTTTCTACTCCTAATGAAATCACTTAAATTTGTGTTTTATTTGACATCAGAAAAAAATAATTAGGTTATTGATTATTAATTACATTTACATGTGTTAAAAAAATTCTTTGATCTATACCATATCACAACTGTAAAATGCCCCAAAGAAAACTAGTAATTCATCAGAACAAAACCAGAGAAATTGCAGAAAATTCCAAAGTCTACGGACGTAAAATTCAGTTTTGTCAAACTTCCCTCTTCCTCTATGATGCCTTTGAGTATCTTATATGTTTTTTTAATAAACTTGGGAATCATGAAACTAAACTGGTACCAAAACTGTGAAGAAGTACATCAGAAATTGCCTCTAGCTCAACACTTTATTTTAATTAGTGTCACCTGGTTATGTTGAACTGGGATAGTAACCAGACCAAATAGTTGCCCTAGGAGAAGAGAAGAATCATTGCTACGGATTTCCTCTTTTTTTCTGAGGAAAAGAAATTTTTAACTGTATCATACGTAAGTATGAATGTTTTTGGTGAGTCTAAAATTTCTGAATAGTTTGAAAATGAGTTGTGTAAACATGTCCTGAACAATCTGAATAACTGAATTACTCAACTGAGAAAACTCTGGAAATGAGGTTTGGGTATTTGTCACTCTTCCTTTAACACTGACATAATCATTGCCAAAGTTTAAGCTTAGCTCACTGTATATGTTGTATTTTTACCAATTCTGCACATTAGTAAAACTAGGAGAAATTCAAAGTCCAGATATAATTTCCATGCACTATTATTTAATTTGAGATTTTTTTTTTTCATTTTATACATGTAGTGTTATTCAAATGTGGCTCAGGAATTCATGTTCCTGTGGGATAAAATTTACAAATTCCAAGATTTAAAAAGAGCCGGATGAAGAATCATGTTCAAAATATTTTAGAGTCTTTAACCAAATGTATTGGTATGGATTGCAAGGTTTGGAAGCAGCGGGTCTGCAGGGCTGGCCTCTGTGGGAAGATGGACAGAGCTGCCCCAAGCTGGAGACAAGCCAGTGCCAGCAATCCCTGCAACAGATCCATCACAGTGGACAGCTGAGTTAATCAGCCACATTTGGTGCATTCATGGGAAAGTGCAGGTAAGAAAGGGCAGAAAATACCACACAGGAAAAGGAGAAGGAAATAAAGTGAGTGAAACAACAGAGGGTTTATCAAAAGTATGGAGAAGTTTCTCCATGACAGAGAAAATATTCCTCTGTAGGATTTAGAAGAGGACATAGTGGAGTAGTTCTCTGTGGTCTGTGGAGAAGGAAATTTTTTACCTACCCCACTGGGGAGGAAACTGAGCATGCCGCTGGGTGGGAGATTGGGACACTGGCTGTTCTACAAGTTAAACCACCATGATTTATCATTGTTGTATTCTAGCAGCACTTTATTAACAGGTCTCATTAATTATAGTATCAGTAAAATTCTTCTTCTGGAATTATACACACACATATATAGTTCATATTGAATATATAATTTGTAGAATAGCAACCCTTAGACATAAAGGATAAAGTGATGTAACTCTTGTCCTCCTTTCTTGGTCTTGAGGCATCTGGGTTTGCTTTGGTTTAGTCAGTAGCAACGTTCTTTGAACACAGATGTCACAGTAGTTTTTACCATAGCTTATCAGAGGAACACATGGTACTATGAAGATTTTTGATAAATATAATGGAAAGATTACATAATGTCCTGCTTGAAACCAATAGCCTTCATATCAGTTTAAGGAAATTTTCTAAATTTCAGCAAATAATTTTTTCCTTGCACTGGTTATTGACTTGCATTTGTGAGTTTTTTGGGAAATAAAAAAGGCCTCATGACAAGATGTAATACCAGTTACCAGTTTGAAAAAAACTTTATCTCTTTTGAAATCATTGGGGCATTTGTGGGAAAGTGCAGGTAGCTTCCTCTCAGTCTCAACTGTTTTTCAAAGCTGCTGAAATTCACTTATTCATTTGATATTTTAATATAAGAATAAATTGGTGAATTTCCAAGCATTACATTTAAGGAAATGTGATTTTTCTACTTTTCTATTCTTCTGCTATACTTTTCTGCTAAAAAAATAGTCTTGTGTTCCTTCCATAGAACACTTCCTTATATCCTTTTGGAGTAATATTTGTATGCTTCATTGCTCTTCTTTTCATTCTTTCTTTTCCCCTCTACCTCATGTAAATGAATTAGAGGATTTTGGGATACTTGGAGAAGAGAACATTGCCAAAATAATTCCTTCTTCATTAAGATAAAGCTGGAAGTCTGCCACAGAACTGCCAGAGATAGAGATTTCAATTTTCTGGTAGGCTGAAGCATAAAAAGGAGGGAAATAAAATGTATTCTAAAATACAACGTTTCTTTTCAACTGAATTAATTGTTATTTAAGGTGTCTGTTGTCCTGTGAATGCTGCACTAAAAAAGTCAGAGTGGGATTGCTAAACCTTGTCTAACTTGTTGGTTTCCTAGGTGTTTTCTTATTAATCAAATTGATTTCATTCTTTAAGACCAAAAATATGCTGGATGTTGTCTTCTTACTTGCTTATTTGCTGCTAAAAATACGTGATGCATTCATGTTAGTAACCATCGCGTGTAGTAAAGATAATGTGCTGCCAGGAAACTAAAAACTGCTTCTTGTTGCTTCCATTGGTCCAATATAGAATTGAGCCTTCAATATAGAACTATAGGGAAAGATATATGATGGCATCATTAGTCAATCCAAACTGCAATAGCTCAAACAGGTGCATTTGAAGTTTGTAAACTGAAGCTAAATAGAGATTCTAGACCATACCTGATGTGTTTTCAAAAGAACCTTCATTTGATGAGAGCACTAATGTTCCAAATTATAATGATCTAATTACAGTTTAATGGTACTTAGCCAAGGGTTTACACTATGAATTTACTTCAGGGAGTGACTGACTCTCAGAGCAGACCAATGTGAAGCAGAATTTGAGTAGTTAAGTCTCAGCTCTGCTTTTCCAACAGATATGGATTTGCAAGGCAAAAATTAAGATTGCGAAGAAATTAATTTCAAGTAATGCATCATTTGATCACTGGTTTATCCTGAATCTTTATCTAGGAAGCAACTATTACTAACTTTACATATATAGAAAACCACATATTTAATGATGAGAATATTTGAAATTCATAAAGCTAAGCAGTTACATTTTCTCCCACTGTGTAATATTTTCTAACTTTTAAGAGAATATTTAATGGCATGCAAAACTGAAAAAACAAGTGTTGTTATATATGTATTTTAACTATTATATGAAACAATTCATTTTTTTTGCATTTTTTATTGTTTTAACTTTATAAATATCTATGAGGAATAAATACCTGGCATGAAAGCCAATGTGGGTTATATGAAGCCACGTCAAGCCAGGTTAAAGAGAAAATAATTTCTGAGGCTAGATGATGTATACAGAAATATTCTCCTAATACTCTCTTACTGAACCTTCCTGTGTTGCACAGAAGTTGGAGACTGTATCTATTGGAATAATAATTTCAGAAATTATTGTATTTTCTTCTTCTTTGTTAAATTTATTTAACAGATTTTGCATCATAAGATTTACCAACAATTCTTTTATGTGGAGGAGCAAGTTGTATAACTGCACATATCAAACAAGATAGGTAAAGGACATGGTGCTGTCTTTAGATAGTTTGTTCTCAATGTGCATAACTTTTGTCTCCTAATTTTCTCCTAAAAAAGGCAAAACTGCCTATCAGCCTGTTTTCAGTACAATATGTTTTGTCTGTAGCTACTCTGACTTACATGACTTGAATAAATTTTACATTGTCAATGGATTACAGTTTTCTTATCTCATATTTATGGATTCACTCTTCTAGGTATGCAGAGAGGAAGACATACACAAATGTGTAGGATATTAATATTTCATGACCAATTCAGGAATCAAAGTTTTTGTCTTATAAAGTGAAGATATTTTCATAAAGTTAAATATGTGCTCTCTGAGTCAGTTAAAGTTAAATAGGTATCTTCATGCATTTGTAGGGAAAAGAGATGTAATGACTAACCATGAAATCACTGAACCTTCAGAACAAGGGAACAATTATATTAGTCCAGACAGGGAATTTACTTGGTTTGCCTATTCCAATAAATCACTACCCTGTACTGCTTAGTGCGATGGATGAGATCACACAGGCAATACTGCATGCAGAGCCATGTGTTTGCCCAACACAAATTTATAGATTGCAGACTTTGATTTATGACAGTCTATTAAGAGCAAGGAAAACTGGAGCACTATCTGCAATTATCAAAAGAGGATCTTCATTTTGTGCTGAGAAGAATTATTCAAGGTGCAAAAAGGTTACAAAAGGTACAAAATAAACTTAAGAAAAACAGAAAACATAGAAGGGGAAAAAAATTAATCTCTACTACAGAAAACAGCGGAAGAATCATAGAATCATAGAATATCCTGACTTGGAAGGCACCCATGGGTATCACTGAAGACCAACTCCTGCTCCTGTACAGGGCAGTCCCAAGAATGAGATTACGTGCCTGAGGGTACAAAGTTCTAGAAAAGGTCAGATCAAAAATGCCAAAAATATTGGCCTATTTGGTAGGGCTTTAAATTAGAAAGTAAAGAGTTATATCCTATTACTCATTCAACCCATTATAAATTATAGATTATGATCCATGATTTTGAGTCTGAAATTTGAGGGATACCACTGGTCAACAGGGATTTTATTTTTCTAAAACTTACGGAAGATACTTGTTGAAATATTGACAGTGTCATTGCTCAAAGGAAGATTACATGGCAGAGAAGGGTATCTAGGTTCATGTATAGATGCATTCTGAAAGCTGTCACAGCAATTTTGACAGGAAGAAAGGCTTCTTTATTTTCATTTTTGAAGTATCAGAGTATTTTCATCTCTTTGGTGCATGCTGCTCTTTAGATTTTGAACTAAATGCACCAGTGATCTACATTTCCTCATTAAGATCCAAAGCTTAAGAATTACTGAGAAAGTATTAACAATAAGCCTCCATATGGAAGTATAAATAATTCACACGTTGTGTGTTTTGTTCCATCTCTTAGGGAATATAAACTTGGCAACAGTCAAGGCGCATGTCATCATTAATTATAGTTAAAATGCTGAAGTGGAGATACTTTTCCTGACAAAGCAATGCACATAGCCAAACTTTAAAAGAAGTTTAAAAAGGGACTAAATGGAAATTAAAATTATAACACTTATGTAGTTGGTTTTTTAGTTACTGAACACTCAATCAGACATAAAAACACAGTTGCTGCAAATGCTTGAGATAATTTTTATGTGCCATAATACTTTTGCAGGATTCAAAGAGGCATCTCTGCATTTTAAAATGATGACTACTATCACTTCCACAGTGTGCTGAAAATATTTGTTCAAAATTATGTCTATGTTCTCAGTCTCCAGGCTTAGCCAGTCAGATTTTGCTAGAAAATGCTGTGTTTAACATTAAAGAGTTAACATTTTAAGAACATTTCAAAATATTTTCAAACTGTGTGAAGACATTCTGTACTGCTGTTTAACTCAATTCAAGGTTATAAAGTCTTAATTCAGGGCTCAAAAAATGGTCAAAGTCTTCCCTTCCCTTCCCTTCCCTTCCCTTCCCTTCCCTTCCCTTCCCTTCCCTTCCCTTCCCTTCCCTTCCCTTCCCTTCCCTTTAAAATAATTTCAGAATAATTGTTTCAGGCAATCTGTATCTGACCCTTTTCCCCCCTCTCTGCAAGTGTAAGCCTGCTGCAGCAGCTCAAGTGTTTTTCACAACTGAAGAGGAAGGGCTTTGTTATTCCCTTGGTCTCTTCCATACTACTTTGGGACTTTGCCACCAAGCAGATGCTGCATTGTTATGGGAAACTGCACTAAAAAGAACACAAGACATTAAATACACGTGAGCATCTTGGGCCTCGGTGTTCTAAGTATATGTGAAGCCTTTAGCAATCCCAATAGCTGATTAGGATACCCCTTAGGCTCCTCCCTCACCCCATTTCCAAAGCCTTGCACAGACATAATATCAAATCCTGAAAGCTCAATAGGGCTGTAAGGCAGACACTTGGGTAGGCAGATAAAATTATCATAGGATCCATGCTAAGCTTAGACATCAAGAAACCCACAGCCATGAGTCCCCACAGATGCTTTTCATTCTTTTTGTTCCTTTTCATAAGCTACAGAAAGAACTCAAACAATTAGAATTTTAATGACTTTTTGTTTATACCATTTCTTTTACAAATTCAGAAAACCTAAAGAGTGTAACTCCCTTCTGGGAGTTTTGCTAGGTTTTTTATTGTTTAATTTCACTTTTTCCCTTAAGGATTTTTTTTTTCAGACTGTGTGGTTTGGTTTTTTTTTTTCTGTAATCCATGCAGAAGATTATGAAAAAAATCTGAGCTATTTACTAATGATATCTATAGAAGAAAAGTTTGCAAAACCCAGTAAAGACTTATGATTAACTCCTGTAGTGTTTTAATCTTTCCTGTAACATCTTTGAATACTTTTTTTTTTTTTTTGCTTTTCCTGCTATCTTTGTTCAACAGAAATATCTGCTTGAAGTATTTCCATTACTAAAATCAAGCAGTACCACTGAGATTATGCACTGTATTTCAAGATTTCATATTCACTTTGATGTACTGAAAGTTCAGAATGATGTAAAGTAGAAGAGAAGAGAAATGGACAAAAGTATCTTCTGGCACGGCTATTCATTATTAAAATTCAGAGCTAGTAATACAATTTTCCTCCAAGATGTCTTTGAATTAAAGTAAAAACATCTCCCTCAGAATTTCTTTTGGAACGAGAAGTTCAGTGTCTTTATCTCCAATTTGCCAGTCATTATCTCCTTTATCAAGACTCTTGGGATATCAAAGGATCATTGTATAGAAAAATTTAAAAACTGTGGTTTCAAATAATACTGAAAGCACATCTTCAATCATTACTTAAGAAAAAGTTCTTTTGTGCTGTGATCAAATGTCTTGTGCACTCATCATATGAAACACCCTAATCAGAGAAACTTTTGTTGTCATTTTTTTTGAAGTCACATTTATATAATATTTTTGATGGAAAATATCTGAGAAATTTTAAGATATTTTATGGTACCTTTTCTGTGTGATTTACAGATTTCTCACTTAATGATGGTTTTGCTAGATAAGACAGAATTTTAAAGAACCATCTTTTTATCTGCAAGATTAAAGACACTACATAAAAAAATTTTAACGGTCTGAAGTTGAGTGATTACGTGAGTCATTCAAAAATCATTTACTGCATAGCTTTGCTATGTTGTATTACTGTTTCCTTTTTCAATTATTAATTTCAACATTTTATACGAATATACTTCGTATATTATCACCTATATATGAAGTATAATACGATCAAACTTTTGCAAAAGAAACTGTATTGTGAAATGGTCTATTGTATGACTCATGCTCTAAATTTATTGTTTCATGGGACCAGTCATCTATGCTAAAGTGAACTGCAGGTTTTTATTCCCTTCTATGCTTAAATAGGAGTTTAGACATGCTTGCTAAACAATGATAGAATCACTGTGGCATGAAAGCAATCAACAACAGATACTTAAGAGGATCTGCATTTTGTCCTAGCACAAATGAAAGATGAGGATTTCTCCTTGTAGTTACCATGTGGAGCACAAGTAATTGTTTTGGCATCCTCTTTGTTTTTCTATTTGTAACTGAGAACAGAAGTATTGCACAGTATGGCAAAAATCTTTCTCTGGGCATTATTAAACAACTGCTTAGTTACCAAAATGAAGCCCAGAAAATATTCTTGAGAGGAAATAAATTTTGGCTGGTGTTTCTTTTCAACTTTAGGAGTCTACCGGCCAGAAAAAAATGCATGCTAAGCATCTTCTTGAGGTTGAGAAAGATGATGTGTTTCTTCTCAGACTCTCTTCTTTGTGTTTTCCCCTTACGGCACCCAAACCCTCCATGGCACCTCAAACTTCCCAGGAGTCCTCTTCACCTGCAAAAGGAGTTTTTACCCTTGAGTGTTTCTCATCCTCCAAGAATTTAGTGTTCCCACTGATAATTATTGTCTATGCTATAACACACGTAGATACTCAGACCTTGCCCTAATGAAGTGATCATGCTGCAAACCCCACACTTCAGGACAATAAAGGAGATAAAAAATAATAATTTGTTACTCTATTCAGAAACAACTGTATGTGCAGACTTTTCAGCTTAAATGGATGTTTTCAATTCTTAATATCAGAAGCATTTAATCTATTTGATTTTATGGAATTAGCTGATAATTTTCAACTTAGCTATAACACTTCTGTCTGTTCACTGCAGCATTTAGTTGCAAAAAAAGAAGCTTCCTTCAGTTTGGAAAGTGACTTCAGTGTATCAGTCATAGCACACCTCACTGTGCAGCACCATATGCTTTCAAAAAGTTGCTAAAAAATGTGCATTAATCAGTATCCTGTCAAAACAATTAAGGTGATACCCAGAAATCCCATTCTGGTAAATATCTGTGGCAATGTCTAATGTGCAGTCAATTTAAGTCCTCAATCCTACTTCATCAAATCTTCTAGTCAGCAAACTTCATCTACAACTGTCATGAAAAAATAAAACTTCTTAAACAGAGAGCACAGATATGGCACTAAGAAACTCATGCTGGATTTTGGCTCACAATAATTTTGTGAACCAAAATAATTTTGCTGATCTTTTACATTATATAGGTGCCTTCTATATAGAAAGCAGTTCTGGCAATTACTGCAAATGTTACAGAATGTACTAAGAATGTTTAAATATTTATTGTATAAAATTGATTTATTGAAAGATAAATAAATTACATAATGGAGACAGGCATTCATTATTTTATACATCTAGACATTAATTGCTTTATGGATTTATAATAAAAATAAGGCTAATAAATTAAAAACCTTTGAATAGCAGTTTTCAGATGAGAAATCTGCTTTTTTGCTTTGAAAAAGCTCAGTGTGATTCCGATTTATGGAGAAGCAACTCTGTACACTTCTGAATGATATTATTAGGCTTGATTGAACCCCCCTCAAAGCAGGCGAAATGTAGATGATAGTAGTTATCATTTAGGTGTTATAATTAACAGAAACCTAAGGGGTTCATGTTGCTAAGTAAAAAATTCTGAAACACAAAAGATTGTACATTTCTGTTGAAATTAAAATAAAATTAAATAAATTAAGTTTTTAATGAAGAACTACTGAAAAGGAAACACAAAAGGCTGTGGGTCCTCAGTCCAATTTCTAGGGATCAGAACCAAGACAAAACTGCAATTGAGGGTGTCTGAAGAGAAGACACATCTACCTCAGAAACATACTCATGATATGTTGTAGCTGAGTTATTAATAGTCACGTAGAGATTTAACACATAACAGGCAGGAGTCAGATTGATAGGGACTTTTTTCACCCTTGTGACAAAGTTGCATTCTTTCCAGCATTTTTGTTAAAATAGCATTTCTTTGAAGTCAGTTAGGATTGCAGCTTGAATTCACATGTGTCCTTTACTGTGGGAGCTGTTTGCATGCATAATAACTTGCATGGAACAGTTAAATAGCAAGACTGATCTACCATCATGTAAGCCAGGGAGTTGAAGTGGCTCACACATGCTGTGCTAGCAGACGGAGGACATTGGCCCCACCATGCTACTAAGGCTGACTAGGACAGAGACAAATGTACTTTTTAATTTGTGACGGGAAAAAAAACGCTTTCCGAAATGTTCAGCCCTTTGCAGCCTCGTTATACATTCCTTTTTCCCCTTTTCTTCATTCACTCATTGAACAGGTTTGCACTGGTTGCACTGGTTACACTGGTATTTCTGCTAACTATGGTCTTGTGTGAGGGAATATATGTGGCTCTCCAGTAGTGATTTCTACTGGGAGTTTTTACACGTCTTTTTTTTTTTTTTTTCCTTGCTGAGAAACAGAGCTTGGAGTTGCATAAGGAACAAATAACGAAAGAAACATATAAGAATAAATTTGAGTAGAAGGAATAAAATATGCCTAAAATTATAATAATTATATATTCCCTTTGTTTTATATAAATTCCTATGTTTTATATAGATTCAGTGTGTTGGATTATATTATATAGAATGGATCAACACAAAAAGTTGGACTAGAGCATTTTTTAACAAAAGTCCTATATAAAAAAATTATGTGACTGCAGTCAGACTCCTAAATATTGAAATGATGCTATTTAAGTTTATACAATTTTGCCCAATATCCCTGCATAAATTATAAATTGAAAACATATTTAAGGCTGTTTAACATATGATTTAAAGTCTTAGTTGAAGTCTACAGAGGATGATATATCAATCCTTGTGGGAGGAGTTTGAAAAATTTCCAAGATTATTTTTGCAACTTAGATTCAACATTATTAATCAACTAATACATTTGTACATTTTCAGTACTTCCAGGTCTTTATCCCCTTTATCTTCATGCACTGCCTTCAGTCTTATATTTGTGAAGTACCTGTACTATGACATTACAACGGGTTTTTTTTGCCAGAACAAAATAACCAATCCTCTCTTAGTTGTTTTTGTGTTCCAGGCAGAAGGCATAAAATGGCCATACCCTGACAGCACTGAGAATATTAAAGATTATTTATATGGTCAGGGACATCAGAAAAGACAACCTTTTCATTGATTTACCAATGAAAGTCAAAATATTTCTGAACTGTATAGTTGGAAATGGAAAATTGCCAGAAGATGACAGGATTGTAAGAATTCATCATGACAAGCCAGTGACAAAAAATATTTTGTTCAAGGTGTAAAACTTGAAGGATAAATTTATAAAATCACAGTGAAATTATAAAAAAACTAGAGGATCAGTATCACCTGTCTATAAACATATTTTATGGCATTTATTCTTCCAGGAAAAGAGGAAACTAAGGATTCATTTTCAATTCTAGAGAACTCAAGTCCTTCAGAGCACTGAGAAGGCTCTGTCCTCCAAAAACCTTATTTGTATAATGCAGAAATGCATAGGCCAGGTCATAGGATCCTCCCAGTGAATCTGATAAAAGATTCTAGATTAGAATTCTAGAATGCCTTTCCTTTGCAAAGCACCTGTCTCAAATGCAGATGGATATCTGATCTCTGCATGCAGGACAATGGGGTTCCATGACTCTGACCTGACATTTCAAGTTAAAAAGAAAAAGGATGACTGGCTCAAAAGAAGAAAGCTGCATTGAAGTATCAATAATTGCTGCTATATTAGATAATAAATTCTAAAAAAATTGTACACCTCTGATTACCAAAGAGTGATGACTCAGGCACACTGAGGATCTTAAGAAGAGCGAGTTGTGCACAACTTCTTTTATTTGTTCAAATTGATTTCATTCAGAACCAAAGAATAATTCAATAATAAAGTTTAAGCATAGAGAATGTGATGTTTGTAGGTTCCTTCCAGACCCATCTCCATATAATTATGTGGGAATATCTCTCATGGTTTGATCCTCCAAAGTTCTCTCTTATAAAAATGTAGAAAAAAAAAATTGGAGAAATTTGTTTGGGCCACTGTGCATTTCTTTGGTGAATTAAGTATCACATCCAATGGTTATACCAGGTGAAGCTGTACTGTTGATAATGAATTGAAATATTAAATTATATATACATATAAGAGGGAAACAAAGCCTTTTGAGTGATCAACATCGTTTAAAGGTTGGTGATAGATAATCACTATCCAACTAAAATAGAAGCTGAGATGTTCTAGTTTTCAGGCTAATGACCCAGCTTTAATATTTTAATAGGTTTATGCTGACTTGTTGTTCATCTCTTCAGACATAACAGTAATCTGTATATGTAGAAGTGTTATCAGAGTTTTTACCTTTTAAATGCACGACAAGCATCATTTGTGCAAGAGAACTTCCATTTTCTAATATGCATTTGACATAAGGGACCTAAACCATAATGTTCTGTTTTTAGAGGCTTAAGGTGGGTCACCTCCTACCTTTTTAATGACTATGTGCTTTAGTAAAATTAGTGAAACCTTATCCAGGTTATTTCTGGTTTATCTAAATATTTCATATAAAAATTCAGATTAAGTTCTGAGTCTTGACATTACTGCTAAAAGCATTCTGTTTTAGCGAGTTTCTAGGCTGGCAGATATGGAGAAAGTAAAATGGAAATAAACAGAAAGACACACAGGAAGACACAATGTGAAAACTGGTGCTCTAAAATAATCTCTGAATCGATACATCATGACAACTATCTTCTCCCATTTTTCTTGTTATTTATGGCAACTATAGTGAAATGTCCTCTGAAATGCTTCTAACTAAAAAACAAGGACTCTAAACTCATGCTGAAATGAATTTCCATGGTATTTTCCCAGTGGCCTTAATGAGTATTGTAAATGTTTTGGTTTTATTTTAAAAGGTGTATTAAACTTGGACCTCTGTTCAATCTGTTAGTGCAACTTGGAGCTTTGTATATGTGCCAAAAATATTACAGCAGTTCAGAACTGCAGTTATGTAATGACCCAGATAGTGACAGGTGGATCACATTAGTGGATTCACCAGCTAGAGCAGATGTTCCCTGTCAACTTGCCATTTATTAGAATAATTTATGTGTACACAGGTTTTGAGCTTTCAAAGGGATGATACAGTAGTTATATGCTGATAAATCCTACTGCGACACAGTTATAGTATCTCTGGATATTACAGTGACTAACAATTACACAGTGATGATTGTGATTTTCTTTAAGCTTGAGAATAAATTTTCTTAGTGAATAGGGTTCTTTTATCTTTTTTTTTTTTTTAATTAAAATGGTGAAATGTTTTTCTTTCAATGTAAAAAAAAAAAAATTTAATCAGAATATTTTTAACTAGATCTTCAGGTAGGAATGTGCTCCTATTATATCACCCAGAAATCTTACCCTGCTTATATTAAATTAATAAGATAGCTATCCCTCCACAAAATAAAAAAGGCAAAAAAAACCCCAACAAACCCTGCTGTTTTGTACAGCTTGAGAATTCCAGCATGCTCAGATAGAGAGCAACAGCTGCAAGAAGCAGACATGCCTACTTTGGCCTATGGTCCAGACACCAGAAAACAGTGGGAATCAAACCCAGAGATTTCCAGATCTGAGACATTCCTGCTGTAAGGTGGCAGCTGCTCGCAGAGCCCCTGCTGTCCTGCAGATGGCTGCGGCAGCCGCATCCACCGGCAGCAGCCAGGTCCCAGCTCAGATCTCTTCCCTGCTGTGGAGGACTATGCCACCACGGGCAGTCCTGCTAGCTTTGTATAAAGGCATTGGGCTTGCGCTGGCATATGGATTCTTGCATAGTGCTCTCATGAAAAGCTGCATGGTTGTTCTCTAAATCTCTAAATCTCTAAATTCTCTCTTGACTGTAAGTAAAAATAAAAGGAATTCAGCATTCTCAGTTAAACTGGTTATTGCTTTTTTATCTAAGAACAAAAATACTCATCTTGATGCATACATGGATTTTGTCTGTTTAGTTTGATGTGCAGCCTCTTTGTTTCTTCAGCTTTTTGAAACAGAAAGCAATTGCCATTTTTTAAAATCTGAAAGACTGTGTTAACTTTACCTAATTCAGAAGGGTTTACAGATATTTTGTGCCTACATATGACTAAATAAATGACACAATTTTCTTGGTCTGGAGTACATGAATCCACAAATATATTCTTAGATACCTAGGCTGACACTCTAGAGCATTATAAGAAAACAGTGGGTGCTAAATTATCACAGACCTAGAGACATCGAGTCTTGAAGCATCCCTAATTTATACAGCTAAATCTACAGGTCTCCATAATAAATTGAGCTCATTTAACACTTTAAAATATTCAATTATATGTTGTTTAGTTCTTAGAGCAAACTATATTTAAGATATAATAACATTAAAAGTGGAATCAGTGACTACTAAAATATCAGAGATTATTGTTAAGGGGAAAAAATAACCCTCAGTCTTTATATAATACTGGCAAGAGCAAATAGAAAAAATCATAGTCATTGTTCATCTTCCATTTTGAGTTCTGCAGAGCCTTTTGCTTCTAAGAGTATCCCAGCTGCAGCTTTTTCAAAGGCAGAGACATCAAAGCCTGCAGAGGTCTCTGAAAGTGACTGACAAGGCGTCCCACAGTCACCTGAGGATGACTCTGGAGTTGATCACCTTCTATGAGCTGACTAACAGAAACCAAACCCACAAACATTGCACAAATCAAAGCCAATAGTAGTAGTTTTCATGTTTTGAGTAATCATCAGTTATCCAGAAGACTGTATTGATTTGATCTCACAATTTTTCAGGGTATGTCCCTGTCCTCCCAGCTCTGGCTCCTTAGGAACAGTTTTGTTCCAACAATTATTCAGGGACTTGTTACTCTTCTCCAAAAACCCTGACCTAATAAAGAGCAACTTGAGGTGCCTCTCTCCATTCCTTTCGGATGACAACAATGACCAAGTTGTAAATTTTGCTTAGAAATGTAATACTTGTGTGTTTGGTAGTAGGTGAGAGACAAAATTCCTTTGAGGATGGACCACAGAGAATGCACGCTGATTGACTCAGAAGCAAGTAACCCTGTGTTCCCTACAGCTTTCTTCAGAACAGCTCCAAACTAGTAAGACCTTCTTTAGAGTACATGAGGACTTAAGAGATGAAAAGGTTTCACAGACCAGGACTTGTCTTCCAAAAGCATTCATGGCTCCTCTTTATGTCATATGTATAGCATTGCCATATTACATTGTAGTGGTCCTTTATCTGAGGCTGGTTTCTGTCAAAAGGATTTGGATCTATCCCCAATTCTCCCCCTATGAATGACTGGCCTTGTTCATATAACATGGCACTTGGAGAAACCCATTGCTTCAGTAAGTGTCATATGGATTTTGCACATTATTTCTACAGTAGGGAGCAATACCTTTTATTTTCATTACTCAGGTTTTCCCTCGTTAAAGAGAAGGATGTGATCACTGTAGCTGTTTCTTGAGGGTAAAGTTTTTCCAGGAAGGGACAGGAATGTTACAAATTTATCATGTTTGATTCTGGTGACACCTGACTTTTCTACGTGCAATAAATTTGTAATTCAGCAGTAGAACAGAATGAAATACATAGAATGCCTTATTAATAAGTCTGAGTTTGTTGTAAAACATGTACTACAGGATGTGTACTTAGTAAATCCCTGGATAAATTGTTAAGTCTTGAGGTTTTACATTATACACCTTCAACAGATTCTCACAGAGTTTTATGTTGGAATGTATACAGGGGAAAAATACAGCATGCAGTTAGACATTAGATTAGTAGCTTATCATGATAAACAAAATTTTCAGGTCACCTCTAGTCATGGAAGTTAAAAATTAGTTGCAGATACACTGCTGCCTGGCATGTACACTGAAGAGTGACTGAAGTAAATGACAGCTGCTTTTAATATTGCTTCCTGACTTTTTTCCTCATTGAAGAGAAAAAACAAAAGGTTTTTGTGGACCTTAATAAGAAGAAGAACATTTTGTTTTAAAATGGAATAGTACAGTTTCACATTTCCCTGTCATTTTAGATGTTTATTACTATACAGTTTTTCATCTCCATCTGAATTACAAAGTGCAATCACTCAGCTGCTCATTGATGTCTTATTTTGCTGTCAGCTTATTGTATATAATCTCTGCCATTTATGTCATCTTCATAACTAATAACATACATTTGGAAACCCTCAGGAAATTTAGGCAGACAATGTCAGAGTAGACACTGTTAAACATTGTCCTCAAGGTAAAGCACAGGATTTTTATCAACCCTAAGGAATAATTTATCCTTTGTAGGTATTATGAAGAAAGATGGGAAAAGTAAATTTCTGAGCAGTTTATGTTTGTGAGCTTAACAGCTGGACCACTCCAACTTGATAAACTCATGCTATAATAAATTCATACCAGCAGTGGTAAATTATGTGGGAGATACAAAAACCAGCAAATTGAACAATAAATGGGAACTTACTCTAAATATTAATATAGTTGGGGTTTCTCCTGAACCATGATAAATGCAAAAGTTCATGTCCATTTTACATTCACAAAAAGTTTAAATCTTAGTCTGGGGTCTGGTTCCTGTTCAGTAGAGGTATTGTTGTTGGCTTTTCAGTCTTTTGATAGACAATCCATAGAGAAATATTGGTGCTGATGTAATAATTTCCCTTTTTATTTCCATAAATAAAGCTGCAAATTCTCTGCATGGATTGAATTTTAAGGGGGGAAAAGTGATTTTTATTTTACTTCCTGATGGATAATTTCTGTGATGGCAAATATGATTTGTCAATATGATTTGTGTCTATTCTGAAGTGTCTTCAGTCTTGATACTTACTAAAGCTATTTACTGTTTGGGCTTCTTAATGTCAGCAATTTAAGAGCCTTCATTTACAGCCACCATTTGTCAAACTGATCATGTCTAAATAGACAAACATTTAGTAAAAGTTTATTCCAGAAACATATTGCCAAAACCACTGATGCACACACAAACCATAGCTGAAACCTCCCTGCTGTTGGAGTTTGCATTTTTGCATGGTGTTTGTCACCCACAGGGCGTCACCGAGAGGCCCCATGTGACACCAGGGGTGGGTTAAGCAGGATACAGCAGAGATATGGGAAGGTAAATCCTGCTTCAAAGTCACAGAAACACAGAATAATTACAGATGGAAAAGACCTCTAACATCATCAAATCCAATCATTGCCACATCCACCTCTCAAGCACGTCCCGAAGTGCCGCATCTGCTCATCCATGAAATGCTTTCAGTGGTGGTGATTCTACCACCTCCCTGGGCAGCCTGTTCCAGTTCCTGGCCACCCTTTCAGGGAATAAAATGTCCACCCCTGACACCTTTTTGCTAAAGGTGATCACTGGGGCACCACTCCTCTCCCAGAGGTCAGAGACAACTAGCACCTGATTTTGTAGAACATGCTGCCTGGAGTTCTCTTCCAATTAGTTCTCTTCAGACATAGTCTGTAAAAGTGCAATATAAATTTGGAAATAAATAGTTTTGCCTAAGTGTGCCAGGAAAGGAGCAATGGTTTAATCTTGGAACAATGGTTTCTGAAATGAGGTTACAGAAGTCACAGCCTAGCAAAAGGGAGCAGATTGGCTTAGAAATCTGCTGTCAACTATAAAGCAGTGGATTGCTGTTGTGGTGGTTAAGACTGAGGCAAACCTCTCCCATGGTTTAGAGACAAAATAAAACATACTCAAGCATCTCCTTTTTAAAGAACTGCAGAACCTCTAAGAAGAAGCTGGAATAACAAGGAACTATTAGAAAATCTGCTGGGTCATCTCAAGCAGCAGCAGAGAAAAAGCAGGGGCATCTAAAGAACAGGAGCTGGTCACAGCACAAGCTTCTAGAATTGCATGCCTGATGCACCCATCAAAAGCCCAGCATGACAGCTCTGTATCCATCATGTGGCAAGAACATGACAGTCATGAACCCAGCTGGCACTTGTGTGCCCAGCAGACACCAATCATGGGCCCATCACGTGGTAATCATGTGCCCGTCATGTGCCAGCTGTGTCCATCACACCCCCGGCACCTGGCAATCACACCCAGCGTATCTGCTTAGCTACTGCAATCACACTGCTGAGTGGGTGCCAACAGCAGCCCCAGCTGATGCCACAAACACAGTAACGAACTGGTGGCTGCTGCACAGTAGGGCCGACAAATGCCAAGCACAAAAGGTATTATAACACAAAATTCCTTTTCTTAAAAAATTAATTTCAGTAGTATTGGGAGTAAACGGATGAGTAAAGAAGGTAGGATGCTTCAGGCATCTGTCCTGACTGAAATGGAGCTCAATGTTTTCATTAATTACTAAGATGATAAAATTGAGGATAACCCCTCAGTTCTACATTCCTGTTTAATTGAGATTCTCTGTTGTGGAAATCATCTTGCATACAGAGCTAAACCAGACCACTAAGTAGAGCAACTGTTACAGCTGAGCCCACTGGTGGGGTCTGCAGTTATTTACTAAAGCAATTTTTATTATAGGGACAGATCTCAATATTCATGTACTAGTGAATAGACACCCAATATCCATTAAGAAACAATCTCAGTAGAAATTTTTTTATAAAAACACAGGGCTTGTCTAATAACTTTAAGAAGTGCATACACAAAAAGCCCAACTGGGAGACAGGTAACATTTATGAGGGAATGGGAAAAATTACATTTGGACATTTTCAGGTGCATGAACTCATTTGGACTCTATAAAATTCCTGTGAAGTTGAAGCTCTTGATTTACTCACCATAGTTCCTAACTGAACAGAGACAAATTGGTTTCCTCAGCTGTTTTAAGATTGCACCTATGATAGCGAACCTCATTCGTTGATGACATAGCTGTAGTCTACCTTAAATTGAATGATTATCATGTATATGTCTCCTTTTCATGTGCTGTCAGAGCCCAGCTCTGGTACATCAACCAGATACTGAATCCTGGCCCAAGAGAATGCACACAGAAATCATGACCAGACTTCTATAAAAATAAAATAGCTCCTTTAAAGCCATTGCATTTGTACAGAACAAAATATGAGAGGAGTATTTTTATATGTGTGGAAATCAGAAGACATAAGAGAGTATTTATTGTTTAACACTGGCTCTGTCCCTCATCAGAACACAAAGAAAAAAGTCTGGAATGAGAAATAAATCTGTATTTTATGAAAAAAATATCTTTTCAGAATTTACTTATGTAGGAGACTGGTGCAAAATGCTGAATAATATTTTATACATTTTAGGCTGTTATCTCTGCCTTTGTTCATAACAGTGTTTTGGAACAGGTAAGTGGTCACTTGTTCTATAAAATGTATTTACAGTATTTCAGAAGCACCTGTGTGCCATCTAATGTAACTTGTAGACCATGTTTGCTCTTTTGCCTTTTAGCTAACACCCAGAAAAAGGTTTCTGTTCAATTTGCAGTGCCATGTTAGCTTGGTATACACTGCCTGAGCTAGGTAAAAAGCCAGCACAACAAGCTAAAAAAGAAAAAAATCCCCTACCTTTTCTAGACTACCTGTTAACTTCTAGATTAAATGTGATTAAACTGACAACTGCCCTAATCCACATTTATCCAAAGTACAGCTCATTAATGTAGTAGCAATTCTGGGCTTTTTTTGGTGCTTTATCCAGGCCTGAATTTATTCCTTTCCTAAACCGGCCAAGGTATGCCACCCTACTTGACATCCACTCCACCTCCAGGAGGACCTGGTACTGAAACGTGTGAGGAGCACTTCTGTTCAGAGCGCAGCATATGGTGGATTGAATCATGAGGAGATCCCTCCTGGGTGCGTGACCTTCATCAGGAGCAGTGGCAGCCAGCTGAAGTCAATGTGTCACAGCTCGTTTAGCAAGGGCTGGGGCATAACTCCTGTGCACACATCGACAGAGCAATGGGACAGCGTCACCTCAGGAGCTGCTAGGTTTGTGAAAGATGATGAGAACGGAAAGAAAAGGGCCAGCACCTGTGAGAGCAGCAGTTATGGAATATGTGAAAACTGGCAGGAAACTACTTGGAAGTAGAAGTTCTAGAAGTGCAATCAAAGCAGACTTTTCCTAAGTAAAATACATGAATGTTGTGTGTCTTAGTATTGGGGAGACAAGAATTGTTTTATGTACTATATCTGCAGTTATGTTTCAAAATTTAGGTTTCTATCTCTATTTGTCTGTTCTTGTAATACAAATTACAAGTTACATATAAATGCATATTTATATTAATTAAATGTTTCTAGGGCAGTTTTTGGCAGTGAAGTTTCTTGATGGCTTGAGAAATAAAAACAAAATTGGTCAAGTATGTCGCCCTTAATTTTATTTTCTCATCCAGGAGTCTCTTCTGGTAGTCTCTATGGTCAGCTTTGAAAGAAGATATTTTTCAGTGGGCTAACTGTAGAGTTGATTATTAGTGTAATTGTTTTCACTTGCTTTTTATGTCTTTGTTTTTCGTTTCTATTTTCTTTTTTCCCAGTTTATAATCTTAGAGGATTCAATTGCTTTCAACAGCGCATTACTTTATATTGTACATCCATGTATCACAGAGATGTTTTATTCATGTCTGAATTATTTTCCTTCCCAAAACGTCGAAAACAGTGTAGACACTTTAAGTTTAGTGTGCTCACTGTTGTACAAATTGAATTTTCTTCCAGCTATGATTATTACAAGCTGGGTGGTTTTCTTCCTCCTAATTTATCTAGGAGAAAAGGCAGGTCACCTTTATGAAACATAACGTGCCACATAGTTAAAGTCTATTTGATTATGTTTTGTCTTGCAGGTTCACACTATGCAGGACCTATCACTAAACAGAGGCTTCCTGCATATATGATATTCTTATTTTTCCATCCTTTAAAAAACATTTAACAATTGGAGACATTTTGTGAGGCTAAGGATGATTTGACATTAAGAGGAACAGCTGCTTCTACGCTTTGAATAGCTTGTCCTGAATCTTGAAATAGGCTGTGCAGTAAGAGGAAAAAACTTAGGAAAGATTATGCTCTATATGCTGCCAATCAGTATGGGTATTCAATGGGCTAAGCCAAGATTCTACTCATATAAAACTAATTTTGTGGAAGCAGGCTCAGGCCCTCCTGGTTTGCACTGATTTTTATTGGTAATTTTTTTATATTGCTTTCTGTTGTATATTGGAGACCATATCGTTTTTGTTTAGAGACAGATGAAGAAGTTGTTCTCTTGATATTTTCTTCCAATTTGCATGTGAATCATCCAGCCAATCTACAAAGTAAAACTAAAGGTGTGAAAATGAGAGTTTTCTTCTATAGCTAAAAGAGTCTAAAGGGAACTTAGCCATATTCTGTTTTGAAAAGATTCTTAATGTTTTTTCTAGGGCTAGCATAACTAAATACTGTTGCAGCATAAAGCACTGTAGACAGGCTGCTAGTCTGAGAAAATTAGAGAGACTATGCCATTATTTAGATAAATATGTAGGGTGCATTATCCAGATCAATACTCTGACAGCAGGATAGTGGGATTGCTTGCAATGGCAATACCCCAGGCTGTGAGTTGCTGCTATATATAATAAGGCTTTTCTCTTTGCAAGCATCCAAATCTGCTCCTATATAGTAGTTATTAAAACTGTATAACTCTTGGAGGCTCTCTCTGTGAAGTCCTAAAGAAATGTGAAGTACTATTATTGAAGCAATGCCAGAATTATTTTCTTCTCTAGGGTATTAACCATAGGACTTCCACAGCTGGACGTACATTTATTAGGTATTTAAACAGAAGACATTTTTAGGGCAATTCAGAAGGCCATGAATTCGTAGAGTTTCACTCTAGTGAAAAATGTTATAGGAGAGACATTAGTTAATGAGAAAGTGTAGAAAACTAGCTGACATTCCAATTATGAGATCCTATTTTCAGTTTGCTTAATACTCTGTTAGGTTTTAAATATTTATACTTTTTTTGGAAACAAATCTGTTTCAAGCTGAATAGTTTTAAAAATATCTGTGAAAATAATTTTACTGTTAAACTGTTTCAGAAAGGTTTGAGAAAAATATTTTCTGCAAACATGACAAAATCTAAAGTTTTTACGAACCTAAATCTCTTGACAACCTCCCATCCTGTGAAAAGGGGACTTGAAAAATGTCAAAGACCAAGTGGAATCGTCAAATAAATGAAATGCCTTCAGCTGGCATTGAAGTTTGTCCCAACTCAGTTGGGTTTTAAGACTTTTAAAATATTATTTTGTAAATATTCCCTGCAGGCTCTGAAAGACCTAAGCAAGTTTGCTCCCTAATTAGGTAGTGCATCTTCAGTCTGCCTGTCTCAGTCAGGACCCTTGGGGCACTCTGGTCCTTGCCATGCCTGTGGCAAGATAACAGCTTTTATGCTGTTATCAAAGGAGCTCTGATAGCAGAGATGTGTGTGTGTCATCTCCTGCTGGCACACACCGAGGGTGGAAACTGGGCGCCACTCTCTTACACTGTGCTGAGGAACACCAGGTTGTTGTTACACAGCCCTGTTGAGTCCTCATTACTCACTGTGCCAGAAGCTGTTTGCCCTGTACTCCCTAAAAGACAAACATCTATGCTTAGGACATTGCACAAAGGAAAGCTACAAAATGAAGTGTTAATGCCAACAAACCAAATGAATAAAATGAGAAAATGTGACTAAAAATGAAATCATGACTGAGTTAGCCTGGATAATCCTAAATTGTCCCTCATACCTGAATGCTATGATACCACTTCAATTATTTATTTTCAAAGTGTCATTTCATAAAATTTCTTGGTTTTTCAGCATGTATATGAAATAATGCCTGAAAATGCATTGTAGTGATATAAGAAATTATACAAAAATCTGTCATTCCTCTCCCTTGTTTGCTGCAAATATTCGACAGTACTTAGTGAATGTCTACTTGTGGGAAGAGAATAAAATTAAGATTAAAATTAAGATAGATTGTAAAGTATCTCCTGTTTTGAACTGAAAAATAAAATGTACTATTAGCTTCTGTTAATACAAAAAAAATTCTACTTATTAGAAATGGACAAATTATAATTCTTGGCATGTAGACCTAGGAATCGACACAGCTGAATGATCCTTGTAGGTTTTATTTTATTTTTCTTAAGTCAGCTTCTTCATTAATTATTAAAGAAAATTAAAGTTATGCCCACCAGGAAACAGATTATGGTTAACTGAACCAACATTAAATCCAGATTGTTTACAGATCAGCACTTAGGGTCTTGTCTGCTGTCAAGTTTTGTTCCAAGTTTGGTTTCCTTTGCACAAAAAGTAACAAATGGGAAAAGAAATAAGTGCTAGAAATGAGGTGCAATTTTTAGACTGGAACATTAAAAAGGCTATTGGGGAGGTTGCTTGTCAGTATGGGAATTCTAGTTCAGCGATCATTTGCTAAGTCAATGTTGCATGCTTAGAAATTATGAAAATTGGGTCCATTTTACTGTAAATTTCTGAGGTTGCAGAAATTAAAATCAGAAATGTGCCATTGTGACTCTAAGGATAATACACCCCATGGAGAGCAAAATATACACTGACGGACCCCTGAATCACACAACCTGCATTTAAAGTGGAATAAACCAATATTGAAGGAAAAAGTCAGTGCATAGCCAGTGCACATGGAAACATGCATTTGTTAATGATCCTTACAAAAAGTGAGAGAAGGACCATAAAAGAAATAAGCTACAGCATGTTACAAGGTATAAGAAAGGTTAGTGGATGCAGTGATCACTGTACTTTTACCCAGTGAAGCATGACATGCTCTTAACGCTCAATGAATAATTTTATAAGAACAATTTGTTAAAAGTCAAGTGGATGTTTTTGACCACCTCAATTTGCTGAATCAAGTGGATATGTGATACTGAAAATATTTGGGACCACTGACCCAAACTGGCTGAAGGGATATTCCATACCACAGAACACTTAGAATGCTAGCTGGGCTTGTTGGCTGTGAGTGGCTCAGGGGCAGGCTGGGCATTTGCCAGTGACTGGTGAGCAATTTTATTGAGCATTTATTGATTTTTCTTGGGTTTTATTCCTCTTTATCTCTTTGCTATCTCCCTTTTCTTCTTCATTATTACTTCTATTTAATTATAATTTCTATTTTCATTTCTATTTCATTATCAGTATTATTATTAGTTAATTATTAATAATATTAATTTAAAATATTAAATTGTTCTCAGCTCAACACATGGTCTTTACCTTTTTCTGATTCTTCTTCCCTTCCAATCTAGGGTGGGAGGTCCAGAGAGTGAGCAAGTGGTTCCATGGTATTATTTGCCAGCTGGGGTATACTATAATAAATAAATAATAGAAGGACACTTCATTATCTTGCATGTCAAATAATTCTATGCTGCAAAGGGTAACTAATCAGAATTATTACATCTTGAAATTAAGTGCAATTTGGCATAAATCCTTCCTGGGCACTTGGTGTAAATTTGTTGAGCATATTACTCTCATATGGATTAAGCCAATTTGCAAAAATGCATAAAAAACTTGAGGAACGTTGCAGATAGTGGTACTTGTTACTCTACTGTACGGGCCCAAAACTCCTTGTATGTGTATACAAATCTGTTTGTGCATATATGTATAAAAGGAAAATTGGAGAATTAAATTCTTTTAAATGTATAGTAGAATGTCAGAAAGTCCCTTTATCAAGTAAGCCTCTGAAAACAGCCAGAAGAAAAATATAGATCTATTCTTCCAAAAACAGAGGACTGATTCTTCAAGACAGTAGTCCATTTCCACCCACAATTTGAAATCATGCTCTTCCTTCAATAATTGGGTGTCTTGAAAGAGATATTCCCAGATATGAGAAGGTACTAATTTTGTTGTATTTAGTAGAATGTTTTCAGAATATGAACAATCATCAAGGATGGAGTTGCCATTCTTGTTATACACTATTCCATGTCTGGAAAAGAGTCATCTGGTAACATCTATCCTAAATGTCTGCCATCTAAGAAGTGGCACCTAAAATGTAAAAACATCCTTTGGTTTAGGCAGAAGGTGTAAGTGGATGTTTGTAAAGATATATTAATACTTTATAGAAGCCATAGCATTCAAAAAATTGCATAATTAATATTTTGATGGTTTGTGAGTGTTTAAATTTAGAGAAATTGTATTTTTCTTCTGTTTTGAGAAATCAAGAGAAAACTGTACAAAAAGTTTTCTTTGCAACCTTTGATGAATAACTTTTTTAAAATACTTTCAAATCTTGGAGAAACCACCAGAAGAAATTTCAGCCAACCCAGAAGTTGAAAAATTCCTTAGAAGTTGCTTCAGAAATGTATGTATGAGTAGCCAAAAAATCTTCTTCTTAGAAGAAGATTTTAGAGGAATTAGTTTTGACTCAGGAACATGACACTGCAAAAATTGCAGTCCAGACTAGGTGGAAAGTTCAGATAAGTGAACACACGACATACATAGGCCTTTTTCAGTAGGGCAGGGAGACTTAGCAGAGATAATTCTGCAAAAATAAAAAAAGCATTGTCAGTGCCTACACTTCAGAAATATCGGCAAAACCTCAGATGCCCATGGCTTCCAAAAATGAAGAAGAATGAACGGATAAAGAAGAGCTTATTGTGAGAAAACAGGAGACTAATGTGAAACAAGGTGCTTTATGACCACTACTCAATATGGTCTGCATGCATACAGACCTGGAAGCACCAATGGTATTGAACTGAAAATCATTTATTAAATGAACTTCAAGTTATGAGGATGAAAAATTTAAGTATTTTAAATGTATATATTTAGACAAAAAAAAAATTCATTTTATTACTCACATTTAATTATAAAATTTGTAGTAAACCATAAATAGAAAAGAAAAATTAACCCTAGAGTAGTATCCAGATTATTAAAATAATCATTTAGGAATAAAAGAATTAATTTTTGCCATCTAAGCAATCTTATATAAAATGAGCATTTTGTAAAGTTCAGTGGCTTCTTTTTTAAACATACATAAGAAAAGTCCTTTCTTTCCTGAAAAGTAATAAGCAAAAATTAAGGAAATATAGAATTTATAAAGCTTCCTTCAACTACAAAACAGAAAGCACAAAAAAAAAAAAGAAATCTGCCTCCTAGATTTACTTTTACTTTTTTTTGTTACAGTAGTAAGTATTAACTTTTGAGGATGTTTCCAGCAAGGAGAGATTATTTTCAGAAGTACAGAGAGTAGATTAATTCAGGCCAGGTTGCTTGAGGTGAGATGGGTTACTCACCAGCTCAAATGCTTTGACAGAGCTGTCCAGGCTGGAAATTTTGGAAGAATGACTTTTCATAATTTTTCTATTATAATCTGATTCTGGCACAAGAATATCATGTTTTGTTTGCAAACAATAAAGAAGTGTTTGACTGCAAAGCATCTCCTGGAATCCTCACAGCATAACATCCAAGTGGTACAGCTCATTTATGTCTCTATAGCTACTAAAATGTTGATTTCTTCACAGTGCCAGTCTTTATGGTGATTACACACAAGTTTGTGGAGAGAGCCTTGAGACTGTAAAGCCCTTTCTGTTCATAAATAGAACATAATTCTGCAATAACCAATGATCCCTTGATCCCTTGCTTCACAGTCTTTGCTTGTGTTCTGTATCAGGGTTCTTTGGCATTTTGCTTCAGCTTTTGGGTGGAAATTCAGGTTGGTTTCACTTTGGTTGACACTTAGCAAATATTTATATTTAGGGCTATGTTTAATTCTTATTCAAGAAAAAGAAAAGTTTAAGAAGATTTTTTTTATTGAATGTTACACAGATCTTATCTATTCAAATTTGTTATTAGTTATACCACACTTGACTGACTTTCTTTCAAAAATAATCATGAACATGTCTGGATAGCCTTGACTGGATCCAGACTAATGAGGCAGACAAGTTGTTTTCCAGAATGTTGCCAACCCATGCATTTCTTTAGCAGTGCAAAGTTTAAAAAAAAAAAGGACTACAAATTCAAATACTGAATAGGCAAGATCTACAAACAATGGCCAATTTCTGTCCTCTCAAAAAGAATTTTGAGATGTCACAGATGCAATTGCCATGTAAAGGGTAGAACATTAATGATGGAAGGAGTAGCTGATGGACTGTCCTTCAGCCTAAGAGACTTAGGACTAGAAATAACACAAGTATAGATATTGTTATTAAATTTGTCTCTAATAGTAATGACTTATTCAAGCAGAAGAAAAAAATTTCTTTTCTTATGTATAAACCCAAGCAAATAATATGTATTTAAACTAGTTTTTGTTTATTCATAGTAAACCGTATTCATTTCCACTGTAAGATTAAGAAAATACACTACAAATAAATCTTTGCAATAAACTATTTAAATCATGAAAATTGTCTTTGAATATATTTTCTTCTTTCTTAGAGAACAGTCACTCTGGACTATAAAATGTAATGCCTTGATAATTTAAAAAATATTAACAACCTCATTTAATTAAAAATGAAATAGAGGATTGTGTTAGATCCAGATTTACTTGGGAATGAAGTAAACCTTCACAGTGGACTTGCTAGGCTGGGAACCTAAAGCACGTGATTCAACAACAGGTAAAATTTAGGACAATCTTTTGCTTTCTTTCTCACATTTATCATCTGTTCAATGCTACCTAACATGTAGCATATAAATGTTTTTGTGGTTGAGATATAAGGTACCACATAAGCTCAATCACATTTAGACTTTTCTTATAATTTATTGTAAAGAATTCTTCATAAAGATTTTTTGTTATGGATATTTTATCAGTTTCACGGACAATGGCAAACTTTACTTTGGGAAGTTTACTTTCCATGATTTTTCTCTAAAACCATCTATTAAATGATCCTACACATATAATCCTTTTTTTTTTTTTTTTGCTGCAATAATATGGACAAATCTTGCCTGACATACTGAAATCAGAGAATTTTTATTCTTCATGCATCCACTGAAACAAAAATTTTTGTCCTGCTGGATTCAGTCTTTCTCAAGACAAAGAATTGCTCAGGATTTTGATTTACAGTATATCAGTAATAATATCTAGTGGGCTTGCATATTAACATTTTTATACATAGGCAATCAGCAGTGTTCCCTTAGATACTGTAAGGAGGTTCAATTAATTTCTGATTTCTCTGGCTATGATCTCTGGCCAAGATAATTTTCTTTCTGGCAGAGGAAGATATCTATATGCATTCCAGGGCTGATTAACCTGTATGATATGTGGTATAAATAAGAAAATTTCTCTCTATCCAGCTGGTTATTAATGAAGAACAAATCCTCTTATGCTGTCAACAACACTTTATTAGGATCAAAGTCAAGCTGGTGACTGACCATCTGTCTCTGTGCACATTAGTTCATGCTTTACTGATCCATCAGATCTCACCTTGAATCAGACACAGTCAAGACAATTTGGCTTAGTCAAGGCCCAAGACTTTTACTGTTGACCTCAATAGAGCCAGGAGCTCTCTCAGTCCTGGTCTCAAATAGTAGTTTTTGGTACCTTGAGGCACTCAGTTAATTTTTATTTTGGGTATATAAAAGATTATATTTACTGAGCTTTTTAAGAAGCTGTCATAACTTTGCCATGTAAAAATTACATTTTGCATTATGCAGTGAAGTTTGTTTTCAAGCTGCTGACTAACAGTGTGTTATATACTATTAGAGCAGTTTCACTGCGGTTTCACTTCATTACAGAAACTATTTAATCCAGCTAGAGATTTTCAATCATTTCTTTGAAGTATGAAATAAAAAGTGGACCTTTCCTATAGAGATAAATAGGTGCTTTATTTGCTAAAAACTTTAGTCCCGTAGCATTGAATACATGATAAAAGAAGTAGATGCATTGTCAGGCTCTCGGTGATACTTACATAATGCAACTTTAATGCTGGATTTGCTTACAGCCACCATCTTACCTGTTTTACATGGGATGATCTCTGAAAATTCACAGAGCTTAAGTCGGGAAATTGGTATTATCATCATTTATTTATCTATCTGTGTTATCCCAGCTAGTCAAAGAAATAATTCTTATTATTTTTATGAAAGCAAAAGTGAAGAGAATTATGGATAAGAGCAGTAGAGAGCTGCATGTTTCATATGTTGAATGACGGACAGTTATATACTCAGAATTAATGAGACTGATTTTTACTCACTATCTGAATTGAAGCTGGGACTGCTATGCTTGGATATGAGTTTTCTCAATCAACATGCCAAGCTGACACTGATGTTTACTTGTAGCCTAAAATACTCCATCTAAAATAAACAGAATTATAATGTAGTAAACATCAGTTATATTTCCTCTTTCTTCTCCGAAGGTAACTTAAAGCTGGATTGAAACATATTATACAGAAACTGCAGAAAAGAGGAAAGATGCAATCTCTTCTCCGTGCCCAGAGTAGTCTAGACTGGTTTTAATGGACTTAAATTCTGTGGGAAGTATTCAGATCAAATATTAAGAAGCACTTGCTTATAATAAAGATACTGAAAAAAAAGAATAGACTGCTTGAGTCCACTACAAAGGGTGACCTTTGAGGAAAGACTAGACAGATTTTCAGCCTAGACAGAATCAGCTGGGTAAGGCAATCTAAACCATCATTCCTCTGAAAATATCAACATTTAGAATTCCACTGAGAAACAACTGTAATATCCAGATGTTGGGGAAAGGAAATGTCTTAGTAATGAAAGCTTTTCTTCCATTTTAGATAAAAGGAACAAAACTGCTTTCTAACCCCCTTTTAAAGTCAGACTTCCTTTAAAAATACAGCTCTGTGTATATAAATATCAACATCTTATTAAGCAATTAAAGTTAAAAGGATGATCAGAAGAAGGGTAAAAACTAAGAAAAAGGCTTTTGTTCAAGGTCGATCCACTTGCCCTACAGACAAGATAAAAAGTCATTGTACTTTTAAAGCTGACTGAGCTCTTGGTAAGATTAAAGAAGAGTAGGCAGCTCCAGGCAGTGACAAATTTGACTCCATTTGGAAGAGCTGTTCTCTATGAGAAAAGAAGAGGGCAGCTGTTGATCATGTTTTTTCTGATCTGTAACTAGCTTGGAATTTTCATGTCAGGGCTGTTAGAATGCTACCTTTAAGCAGCCCTAAGCTACTTCAGAAGTTATAAGGAAAAAAAGTCAACAGAGATGAAAATATTTTTTTTTTCCTGAATGAAAAATGATTCAGCATAGACTTTTCCATCTTTATTTTATCTCAAAGATCTATCAAAGGTTACTCAAATTAGTTCTATTAGTCTCAGGCAAGACACCAACATTTACTTTCCCATTTAATCCCAAACATTTTGACCTTGGGCAACATTTCTTACATTAGAGGAGAGGGTTCAGAGAGACATTACAGGAAAGGGTTGGTTCTGATAAAGACACTTTACTGCACAGTCCAGCATGAGGCACCCTGGCTGTCACCAGAACGACATGACAGCAATCAGATCAAACGCGTAATCCAGTTAATGAGGCATATCACAGGAACTCGCTGAGAAACTAAGTGTGTGAGTGATATGGGTACTTTGTCATGGATTAATAGAATATTAATCAAAGCAAGGTTCATTTTCATATCCTGGTGACAGAAGGATTAGGCAGCATGGGAGTGTTAAAGCTTTAAGTACATTTGAGAACACAAGGTCTATGTTCCTTACTTTTGTTTCAAGTAAAATGAATGAATCTAAATATCCTGCAGTTAATGCTCATAATTTTAATGGTTTCCTCATCTATCTTATGGAATCTTGGTTAAAGAGCATCACAAATCCTGTCAAAATTTTCAAGGGAATGCCTGCGCTATGTAATTCTAAGTCAGTTTTCTTCTGTCTTCACATTTTAACCTCTTCAAGGATGGGCCATTAAATACTTTTCTATGTTTTTGAAACGCTAATGTAAAATTGCTAAATCTTGATCAACAATTAATTAGCTCACAGTCTGTTTTTTCTGTGGTAGTTGAAGAATGTGAAGCAAATCATGGTAACTGGTTCAAAAAGTTGCAAAAATTATTTTGTTAAAAAAATGCCTTTTTATCAAAATAAGTATGGCTTAAACATTTTAAGGTTATTTTTGCTCATAGGAGCTTTCTAGATAATTTTTAAAAGTCATATGAATTTTTTTTGTCACTATAATGATTTTGTTTTCCAACTATTTGTTCCATTCAGTGTAACATCAGAAATCTATAATGAAACAATACATGCAGTCTCATAGGCTGGTTTGTTGTTTTGGGTTTTTTTTTTTTGCTGATAAACACAGTGAAGTTGAAATTCCAGGAACAGTGGGACTTCCAACAGTGAACAGAAATGTATTCACTAAAAATACTAGAATATTGAATGTTATTAAAATACATTCAAGTCAAGCTGTTAGAATTTCTAAGGTTATTTTTGTTTACTGAGATGGGGAACTGGATTCTTTTAACATACTGAAGTTCACTACACAAGCACTTGGCACTAAAATGCTTGTTGTAAAGAATAGACAAGTAGAATATAATTTGCAAGCAGCATCAAGAAAATGGCAAAGATAGTGTCATCCATTACTTCCAGAAAAGGATAGGGCTATTGGAGATGCCCGGAAAAAGAAAGTGTATTTCTTTATTCATAGAAAGTCTACCTGCTGTGTGATGAATTCCTATTGCATTTGAAATATATGTATAAAGAAAAGGACACCCTTATATCACTAATTTTTTTTTGCTTTTCTGTGTTTTTTTCAAGTTAGCAAGAACACTAGGCCAAGACAAATTCCCATCAGATAACTCTTTTGGATCTATTGTTCGCTAATTTTCTCTATTTTTAAAAGCTATCTGTTTTAAAATGGAACTTACAGCAAATCTAACATTAACTTTGGTATGCTTTGAAACTTCAACCATTCATATTTATTCTTTTTCTCCATGTCTCTATTTTGCCATGCTTCTGCAGATCTTTTCCCATTCACTTTCCCTCTTGATTCAGCTCCCTAAATCAAAATTCAGCTTAAGTTTCTGCTGAAAATATCTACTGGGTGATTTCCTTGTACTAAATATTGGAGCTACAAATTAAGTCCGTGTCTAGTGTACACAGGTAAAAATGTCAGATTCATACTTATCCAGCTAAGGTTCAACATCCGAGAAGATTAGATAAAGATCCTGGGAAATTTGCATAGGTGTCTGCAAACACAGACTTAGCATCCTGAATTGTCCTCCAGCTGTCTTTGCCTACATTTTGAACCATTTTACTATGTTCCTGTTTCTTCCTGAAAACATTTTTGTGGCTAGTAAATGAAGAAATTTCTTTTAAACTACTCTGGTAATGAATTATTGGCAAATGCAATATTTGCAGGATGCCAGTAATGGGAAAATCACAATCAGATGGACTTGTTTGTAACTGCTTAAGACATAGTATAAAGAAATAAAATGTCATCTTATTGTGGACTATATAAGTCGGTGAAAATGGAACTGCACTATAAAATATGGTGATTTCTAGGGACAGAAAAACATTCCCACATATCCTACTTCAACTATTAACAGCTTTTTTCCAGTTGAAAGTAGTTTCTTTTAAACTAATATGAAATCAAATAAAACTGAAATTAAAGGCCAAAAAACCCTATTTCTTGAAGAAAAATATTTTTAAAGATGTTGCGTAATCATCAAATTTAATTTAATTTTGCTACTTCATATGAAGCTTTTTTTTCGGAATTCTTTTCATATATTAGAATTTCTGTCCTAAATAATTGCGCACATTCAGTTTTGAAGACACTCAGAGAATTTTTATGGGATTTCTGAGAAGTGCTGTTTGAGCTGAGTAACCGATGTTTGACAGTGATCAGGCTTCCAAGCAGCTGGCTAGATCCAGCTAACCTGAATTCACTTAGCAATATTGGTGGGCTTTGTGTTGCTAGCTGGTTAGATACCAACAGTATTTTCCAGGTTAAATCAATTTACTCTCATCAATATTGTTACCTGTTGTTAAAAATACTTTTTGCCACCATCATTTGTTATATTAATTCTAACACTTTTAAGTCTGCTCTATATTGCTTACTTGTATTCCCAGTGATGGATTCTTTTTCATTTTATTTCTTTAGATGGAATAGATCTAGATGAAGAACTAAATTATAGTTTGTATATCTTGTTAAGAAATAGTTATGCTGCCTTGTGACTCTACGAAGTAGACCTTTCTAGCAGCTTCATGATGAAACTGTGAGATCAAGAAGCAGTTTGGAAGTAAAATCTGATGCATGGTCATCTATAAATGTATGAAATAAATTTCTAGAATACTGTCAGTTATAATATGTATACATTTGAAGGATAAGCTGACATAAAGATAATAGCACCTAATAAAGCACCTGTCCCAGTGGGTAGATGTAAGAATTATCACTGAAATGTAAAGAAATTGAGAAAGCAAACAAATTTAGAAGAAATGGCCTAGAACTCTCTGTGTGTTTTTGTAATTTTATTTATTATTCTACGGTGTTTTATTTTGCAACTTATTTTTTGATCATTCAGTATTCCTGCTGTGAACCAGTATATAACAGCTATCCAAGCATCCCTGATATTTTACCCACCTTATTTGTACTGGGACTTCTCTCTTTTATTTTTAGGCAAAGAATGCTGCCTCTTCTGCCATGTTTTTCTGTAACAGATTTCTGATGTCAATGTAGCTGAGATGCCTCTCCAGGATCCACATTCAATCTAACCCAGTGACTGACAGACCCTCATGCAGATCCTGCAGCTGCATATACTTATCTCACCCTGAATTCTGGGAGCTATAAAGAAAATAAGGTAGCTTTGCCAGTCACACAGAGGGCTTGTTTGGTTTTGATCAAGTGCAGAATAAGTAAGGCAACAGCACTGAAAAACGCGAGGAAAATAAATACCAATGAGGTCATATGGTGGATGGTCTTAAGGAGCATAAGGAAAGGCCATTACAGAACTAATTTGAGTTAAAGCTGAATTTTCTAAATAATCATCCCAAATTCTCCCACATCCTAAAGTTAGTTTCAGGTGTAACAAGCAAATATAGTGGTAATTAAAAGAGACAGATAGAGAATTGCTCATGGAGAAGGAGGAAGGATCCAAAACATGTCATTTATACAGAAATTCATACAGATCACAGAGGGTTAGTATGGATTTCTATGTAAACTTATCACAAATTTTTCTTGAAGAAGGTCTGAGGAGGAAATACGACAGTCCTCTGGCCCCCAACTGTTCACATCTGTGAGCAGAGAGATATCAAACTAGTCATACAAATTACCCTGACTAGCACTCTGGTTTTTTTTTTTTTTCTCTGTGACTACACATGGCAGAATTACAAGGTTCAACATCAGAAAATGCCTAGGGAAATGTTGCTTAAATGCCAAGAGGAAAGTGTTGTGTATGTTATTGCTGATGACTGTTGCCATCACAAAATATCCAAACTGGCTGCTTCTCATCACCTGCAACAGTTTCTGCCTGTTGAAAAGTACAATGCATCCTTGAGAGGACAAAAATCCACCAGAAAAGAAGTAGGTGGCCTACTTTATCAAAAAGACCTGGTTATGTTTTTGAAGGTATTTTAATTAAGGTGTCTTCTCAGCCAATAGAAGTCATACAGATTCCTTTGGCACATTTTAAGTGTCGAACTTTGGATTTGGGGAGCAAAAAGTTATAGGCATATTTTTTCAGGAAGGCACACAGGGTTAAACTCTTCAAAAAAGGAACTAAGATAGGCTGTCTTTACAGGCAGTCATCTTCCCTATTGCTCAACAAAATCCCATATACAGTTCTGAAGAAATGTGACTGTGGTTCTGCCTGGGTAACATTCTGGGGCACAGATCTGGCCAACTTTGTGGTAACAGTGAATATGGCTCCAGGAACACTTTGTCTTGATACTGGTAATGAAGGACACTTTTAAGAATGTAGGTGTTGATAATAACAAAAAAAACCCCACTTTTCTGCTTGTTGTTGCTACCTACCAATATCTTTATGTTCTATCTGTTCAGCATTAACCACAGGATGGTGGTTGCCCTGAACCTTGGATTTGGTCTCAACTCTACTGTGCCTCTAAGAGACCACTTACATTCTGGGTTTTGCTACCAATTGCTGTGCAAAAAAAAAAAAAAAAAAAAAAAAAAAGTGAGTTTTTTCTTCACAACCTAGAAGAGTCTTAGGTTGTGAACAGTGTTTCTTCACCTTTCTGACAGCCTGACTTCATTGCTTTAGTGGTGGTTGTTTGATGTGTTTGAAGAGCTGCTTCCCCAGCGGAGGAAAAGAGTATATACTTATAGTGCCCAATATACTTATAGTGCCCAAACATGATAATCACGCTGCTCAGTTTGATACTAATGGCATCAGCTTTTATGGATGGAGAAAAGGAGTCTAGGATGGGTGGAAATTACAGCAGGAAGAGAACAAAACTCAAGTAATTTATCAGCAGAGTTGTCTGCATATTTGGTTATAGACAGTATATTTTTGAGCACCCTGAATGGTTATGATGGACGACAGACACATTGGAAATCTGATCTGACAAATTAGCTACAGAGCCAGGCCTATGCTACCTAGTGCTCTTGTTTATTCTCATTTCCTCCTTGGCAGGAATTCCTCCATTTCCTTCTCTTATTTTTCAATGGACAAGATCAGATATTATTTTCACTAACTTTATATTGCATATTACCTCATGGTACTACTATGTTACATTATTATATGTCACAGTAACATCCAGAACAGAAATAATAAACTGTCTAGGATTCAAGCAATTTGCTGAAGTAACCTTACTTTTTCTCAGTTGATTCTGATTGATATTAATATTGTATTTCCAGGAAGTGAAGTATTTTGGATCACAAAATTTTATAATTGCCATAGAACGCTTGTGGCTGGGGTTGGACTGATGTGCTGGGGTACAGAGCCTCATGCAGCAGAAAGGGAACTCGTGAGACCTGTCCTTGACCCTGGGCTTTAAAAGTTTAGCACTTACATAAATCTGAACCACTTTGAATACAGCACCAGCACATAAGAAGCTCAGAGGACAATGAAAGAGACTCTTGGGCAATGTATTGTAGATGAATATATTTGTCATAGTAAGGATGAGGTGTTTGTGTATTATAGTTGCAATTGTCCTTCTTTAAGGAAATTGCTTTGAAGGAGTCATTTAATTATATTTTACAGTCATCCATTATGGCAGTGGAAAGAATAGTTATAGTCTTTAAGCATTGTATTTCATGAAAATGCAGATGACTATTGTATTTTTGCAAATCAGTTTGTCTCTATCCATAGCTCACATGGAAAAAAAAAAAGAAACAAGAAGTAAAATATGTCCTTATATACAGCTCAGCAGTTTCATTTCTAATTGATTTTTTTGCATGGTTTTTGTATCCATTGTTACAAGAGTATTGAAGTGTAATTTTATAATTTATTTTGTCTTTTCTCTCACAGTTTTCACAAAATTTAGAAGAAGCAGCAACTCGGTGACGGGTACCACTTGCTGGGACTTTTTATGTAGTCTGTGTTCACATAGATATGTACAATTTGGGTTTGTGATACACAAACTGAACTCTGGACTCTGGGCTGTTCTGAAGAACTGGTTCTCTTTCTGATCCCTGTCAAAATAATTTTCAGTTTGGTGAAATGCCATCCAGGAGGAACAGACTGATGCCTTAATCTGTATAATTCTCTTCACAAATTATCTGATCCAGTTTCTGTTGAAGTGAATAGAAATATTTCAAACATAATTAGATCAACAGTATATTTTCTGGAATTTTCCTGTAGCTTTGCTGATGCCATCAGATCTGATAGCACATCCTTTTCTTCTATAATAGATAACAGAGAAATGTAGTTCTTCCATTCTCATTGGAACTTATTGGCGTTCTATCTGCATTGCTGAACAGGGATCTCTGTGAACTTTGAGTGAACTGTAATGAAAATTATTTGCATGACTTGGATTTCTTAGTATTTTTCAATGAGGAAAAATTAGACTGATTTTGACCTGCTATCAAAATACATTCTGATGTACATCAGTCATCTCTTTTATTATTGCTTTAAATTAATGATAGATTAATTTTTCCATGATATTGTGTACCGTCAGTTTAGTAATTTTTCCTGTTAATTTGAATAACTCCATGCCAAATATATGTAGGCTGGTATTTTAAAGGCTGAGCTTTGGTTTGAAACTTGGAAATTCCACCGTTCCCTCCCAAACATAAGTGTTCAATGTTTTTATCTTTTGACTTTTTCCCCCTTCCTCACCTCATACCCCCAGTCTCTAATGGCCTGCCAGGTTCCTCATATAAGAGTGTAACTTTAACTACTGAGATTCAAAGAACCAGCAAACAACTAAAACTCCTAATTTAAAATTGATCCCATTGTCCTGGGTTCATCTGGAATAGAGGTAATTTTCTTTCCCGTACCTGGCTGAGTGCTGTGTTTTGCTTTAGCATGAGAATAAGGTTGATAACACAGTGATTTTTTAGCTATTGCTGAGTAGCACTAAGTCAAGGACCTTTTCCCTTCCCATGCTGCCCTGAGAGGGAGGAGGCTGTGAGTGCACGAGAAACCAGGATGGCTGAACCAAACTGACCAAAGGGATATTCCATACCATACAGTGTCATGCTGCATAAAAGAAATGGGGTAGGGGGTGGGCAGTGGTGGCTCACTGCACGAGAAACAGCAGGACATCAATCAATGACTGGTAGGCAACTGCGTGGTGCATTATTTGTTTTTTACATTTTAAAATCATTATTATTATTTTCTCTTCCTTTTCTGTCCTATTAAAATGCCCTTATCTCAATCCAGAAATTTTGCTTCTTTTGCCTATTCTCTTCCCCACCCCACTGGGTTAGAGTGAGCAAATGGCTGTGTGATATTTGGCTGTCTAAACAAAAAGACCTCTTTCCCTCTTCCTTTAAAGAAAACCAGGCTCATAATTGTGCCAGTGCACAGGTAGCACCAGTAGGAGCACACACTCTCAAACCATCTGAGTAGGAGATGTGACAGGAAGTGAGCTTGGAAGCCTCACTAATCATTGACAACTGTCCTTCAGATCAGTGGCTTCCAGCCTGTGGTCCACAAACTCCAGGGAGTTACCCATTCTTTGAAATAACTTGCAAAACTCACTGAGAGGAATAATATATGTGCTAGGTGGGAGTCTGCATAAGAAGAACTTTCAAAACCCAACTCTCCAACACTACAAATTTCCTTCAGAACCATGAATCACAGAAAGGTTGAAAATTGCTGTATACATAATAGATCATAAATAATAGTTTATGTGTTGAAGACTATGAAAGGTATATTAAGTGGGCACCTTTTTTCCCCTTACTTTCATATAATACTAATTTCAGTTCAGGTGATAGCAAAGGTGCAGTGAGAGTTACTATTTATGTAGGATTTCAGTGGGTAGTCTTTCAGTATCTGTTCCTTGACTTCAATTTTTCAGTCCTGCATATGGTGCAGAACAGATCCTAAATTGATATTTCAGTCTTGAAACTCTTTAAACCTGAATTGCAGTACACAGTGTACCATTTGTGTGGCAATTTTTACTACTACTATTTTTTACTACTACTATTTAGTAGTAGGCAGCAGGTGTTGTTAAAAATGTGGTTTTTACTTTTGAAGGCTGAAAATAAAACCTGTTGTACACAGATGACAGCTGATGATTACTTCTGGGAAACCACAGAGATTCAGGGATTTTGTTAATTTTGGCAAACAGCTCATAGAAGGTAATTTATCTAAAAATTCTGCCTCCTTTTTTCATCAATATCCTATTCCCTAAGGTCATTCTTTACCAAAAATGCTCAACTCTTTGCTAAATGCACCAAGAAATTAAACAATTAAGGTCTTATCCAAAGCCTTCTGTAGTTCAAAAAAATAATTCAATTACTTTAGTATATCTTGAATATAATGCAATTGTCAACATAACTAAGTCTGTATAGTCTTATTTTAAGTCAGTCAGTCTCTTGGTACGCATCCATTTTTTCATACTATGAAGGAATAAATTCAGACTCCTCACAAATAATTTTGTCCATAATTATTTATCACTAAGATAACTTGGAATATTTGTACCCCCATTGGGGTGCTAAGCAGTCACAATTTTAGCTAGACATAGAAGTCATGTGGTAAATCATTGTTTTCTTACTGAAGGGGCATAAAAGTCCAAAGGTTCAAATTTGCAAATTCAAATTTAACATCTGTGGCTGTTCTTTATAATAGTCTTAACATTTGCTCTGTCTGAAAGTCCAGTAAATTCAAATCAAAACGGGGAAGCAAACAAAAAATAATCTGAATAAAATTGGATAGGAAATATCTTTCAAGCTATATCAACATGATTGACTCACCTTTACAAACACTTTCTTTCTGGCAGTCCAACTGCTGTTCATAATCGTACAATTATAGAATTGTTAAGGTTGAAAAAGACCTCCAAGTTCACCAAGCTCAACTTTAACCCAGGACCACACTGTTCAACACTAAACCCTGTCCATAACTGCCATAACCACACAACTTTTGAATGTTTCCAGGGATACTTATACCACCATTTCCCTGGAGAGACAACTCCAATGCCCGACCACACATTCAGTGAAGAAATTTTTCCTAATATCCAACGTGAACCTCCCCTAGTGCAACCTGAGACCGTTTCCTTTTGTCTTTTTGTAACCACTTGTTACTTGGGAAAACTGCTCCCTACTTCCTTTTATGTTGTAGACAGTGACAAGGTCCCCCTTGAGTCTCTTTTTCTCCAGACTAAGAAAGTTAGCAGCTCTGTCTGCTGCTCCTCATAAGAATCGGGCTCCAGACATTTCATCATCTTCAGTGCCATTTCTCTGACCTCACTCTTGCACCTAAATGTCCTTCTTGTAATGAGAGACCCAGAGCTGAAAACTGGATTTGAGCGGCTGCCTCGCCAGTAACAAGTCCAGGGGGATGATCACAGACTCTGCTGGCCACACAATTTCTCTTAGAAGTCAGGATGACATTTGCCATCCTGGGGTCCTGGGCACATGCTGACTCATGTTCATCCCCTTTCTGCAGGGCCATTTTCTAGCCACTCTTCTGCCAGCACAGGATTCTTGTGACAGAAGTGTAGGACCAGCACCTGGCCTCGCTGAACTTCATGCCTCTGGCCTAAGCCTGTTTGTCCAGATCCCTCCTATACTCTAGCAGATCAGCAACTTAGTTTTTGTTGTCCATGAATTTACTGAGGCTACACTCTATCCACTCATTCAGGTTATCAGTAAAGACATTAAGCAGGACTGACCCCAATACTGAGCGCAACTGGCGATTTTGAAACTCCCCTTGTATATCTGTCTCCATATTGGTACCTGGAATGGTGGTGATCTGCTCCCATCCCTGAAACTGTTGTACACTGGTTGGTAGAGGATGTGAGCTCTAGGAGAGAGTCTCTGTAAGATTTGCTGCAGCTGTACTGAAGAGAAAGATAAATTAAATAATTTTTTTTCTGTACACTATACTAAAACTGTGGCTAATAGTAAAACAAAGCTGTGGCTTTGTCAGCTGGACTGGACTTACTCAAATCGGCATCAGATGTTAAAGAGTGTGTCTGATGTCATTAGGCATGTTGCTGCCAGTGATTTCAACTGTGTCCAACAATGAGAAAGCCTGTGCTGCCCTTCAGGGTTTGTTTTTTCAGGGTTTGTTTTTCAGGGTTAGAGCAAGATAAAATATTTAATGCATTTCATTTCAGAACTTTCTGTTAAGCTTTTCTAATTCTTATGTTTCTATGAATAAATAAAGAAGAAATGATAGGATTTAGATGTTCTGCTAGGCAGTTTCTATAGGATAGCATTATTTTGCAGACTCATTTTCTATAATGGAATGTTTCTCCTCTTCCCACTATCTGTTAAACAAATTTTTCACAAATCGGGTACAAATTTATGACACAAGCCTGTACTCATATGAAGTATTAAATTGCTGTAAAATCATGTAATATGTGCTAAATACATATATTCATCTTGCATAAAATATAAGTTCATGTCATGTACTTATCTAAAACACAGTTTCTAAAATACTGTATTTACTTCTTCAAGGGAGGAAATAGGTTTTTTTGTGCACATGTTCCATATGCTGATTCTAAAATAATTGTTGTTGAACTAAATGGTAAACATTTAACCTTAGCCACACTGTGGACTTTGTGTGTGGTGTTCTGTGTGTTACTTGTATTGGAAATTACAGAAGGAGCTAATTTTTATCTTTAGAACTCACTTTACTAAGACCTAGTTTCATTGAAAAAAAAAGGAATTAGGGAAATGTGAATTCAAAGGATATTGCCTTGGTTTTGAAATATCCCAGCCTGGCCTAATCAGTGGGAATCTCATGAGCAGCTTCATTCATGTCTGTGTAATTACTAATTGTGAAGTCATTGCTTTGTACATGGTCCTGTATTTGGCACTCAGAGTTCCAAACCTAGGAGTCCAAAATTAATTTTCTTTTCTCAGACAATAATAATAATATTTCAATCAAACGCCTTTTTTTGATTAGTCATTTCTAACTTTGCAGTCTCATAAGAAGTGATGTGTGTGCTCATGAGGGAACTAGGCACAGGGAACTCCTGACATCATTTTGGTTTTGACAGACTTGAATGTTATGGTTGTATGGGTTGTTGTGAAGAGCTTGGTGTATGTTCTGCTGCATGCTTAGCTCTTACAGAAAAGCCTGGGATTTTCTCCCTGAAGTGACCTTTGGGGTCTGGTAATAGCTGAGCACTCTTGGAAGTGATTTTCAGGAAATGACTATGTCATCTTGTGAAAACCAGATGATTTTCAGAGATCCTACATCAGATGTTCAGAAATTAGGGCTTTAGTCTTTTTTACTTTAATCATCAACAGTGTTATGCCAAATTTTTCCACAGCAGAAGGAGTTGCTGACTTGGGAATTTATTAGTGTCTGTGTTTATCCATAGTAATAGTTCTGTTACTTGCTATAATACTATAATTCAACCCTGGAAGGCATAAATATTTTCAGTGCAGCCTATTGATTTAAATCTTTGTGGGCTTCTGGGAAAACCCAGAGAAATGGCAGTTCCCCATTATTTCTTCCTTATTATTCATTATCTTATGGGATCATTTGGCGACACATGAAGTGCTATTTTCTAAAGTGATTCTCGGAAGGCAATAATTTTTTTTTACAAATAGGTGCAAAACAGCAATAAAGGGGCAAAGAGAAGAATATCTAAATTGGCATTTGCCTTTGGTGACAGAGAAGAGCAACATAAAAACTGATTAAAGAAAAGGCAACAAGATTTAGAAGCAATAAAGATGTAATTAAATACATTTGTAGATAAGTTGCAATAAGACAATTTAGAAAGACAGGACAGTGAGCTGTACACAGTGACCGCAGGTAAGTTTTAAGGTGGTATATATATTTTGATTTAAGTTGTCTTGTTACCTGATCTCAGCCCAATCTTTGTTCCTTTAGAATGGCTTCCAGAGGGCTGCAACCTCATCTTCTTTTAAAATTATTTGTAAATTTTCCTAAGAGAAATATTACTTCCTAAAGTGTTAAAGACATGCAAAATCTTTAAAGATCATAAGCAAAGGGAAACAGAAAGTTTTATATCTGAAACAGAAAGAATTGTACCAAGTTGGGTAGGGAATAAACACAGAGCTGCCTGCTGCTGTTGGAAGTCGATAATGACTCAAAGTAAGAAGAGAAAGTCATCACAGACCTGAACAGATTGAGAACATAAAGACGGAAATTTAAAATACATTTTTTGGTATGAGAAACCCAGGAAAATTTGGCAGGACTCCAATGCTACATTCTGATCAAGAAAAAAGCAAAAATAGTCAAAATATGGGTACTGAATTGTTTAGTCCCTCTCAAAAAAGAGAATTTCTTTTCAGGAAAGGGAATGAAATCTTGCGATTTCAATGAAAATCAATTGGGCAAGCTTTGCTCCATATTCCTGCACTTCATGTCATCCCATTTGCTTTCCTTCTTTTCATTTTGTAACTTTTTGGTTTTTAAATTTAATTTCTTTGGTTAAATTTCTGTCTGTCTGTTGATCTTTCTTTCCTGATTTTAGGGATTTCAACGGGAATAATTTTGGCAACTTTTGGTTCTATTTGTCAACACCCAATTTCATCTCAATACAATTCATTGTAGTCACTCCATTTCAAATTTTCTGACTTTTTCAATTTCATTTTTGATTGACTACTGCTCCTTTCTGGAGTGTTTGTTCAACTTGGTTCTCCCAATTCAAGATTTCATTCCTTTTCCTGAAAGAAAAAAGAAAAAATTAGAGTAGATGATAAGATATAGGATAGTATATTTTCACAATGATCCAGGTGTCACATGTTGTAAACTTACAGGAATGATAGCTGTAAATGCAGAAAACAGGTGTACCTGGATCACACTTCTCTTTTTAGACCTGAGAATATTAAGATTGAAGCTCAGTGAAAATAATCAAGAGTAGTACTTGAAAAAATTTAATTCTAGCATAATATGTTTTCATAATTTTCCAGAAAAGACAAAATAATCTCTTCAAGGTGTTGTCTGTAGCCGTAAGTAGTCAGGACTTTTCTACTTTCACTAGTAATTTCCAATTTTGTGTTTTATAATTCATTCATCCCTATCTTCCATGATCTAAAAATTTCCATTCATCAAGCAATTTATTATTTTAATGATGCATCTTATCTAAGACATATGTGGTATTAATTCATAATTGTGCTACACTTTGCTAAATTTTCATGGGATCAAGATATATATAACAAAAATAAATTAATTTGCAAATTCTGAATCATTTTAAGTATTCACTTAGAGTTTAAGCAACATGTAAAAAGGGATCCATTTTTCCATTTTTCTCAACTCTTTGGAGATTTCAAAAAAAATTTTTTCCTAAAATGAAAAAAAAAAAAATTAAGTATAGTTCTGGTCAGTTAAATACAGTGATTTTGAATATAGGGTGGCTTTTTTCAATTTTTGCTACTCATAATCTTTGTAAACAAGTTTTATAAGTATTTTTATTTTATAAATAAACCGGACTTAAACCCCCTTGAGTTGTTTCTCTACTTTCCCCACTGAAATGAGAGGGGATGGGAAAGGGAAAAGGAAGGAGAAGAAGAAGGAGGAGAAGAAAATGCAAAAAATATAGTTCAAAGTCTTTGTTTCATGTTACTGTCAGAGAGAAAATGCTATATTTACTGGTTCACTAGTTTGTTCAATTTCAGTAATTTTTATGTTCCTTCATGTTAACTTTTTTAACTGCTCTGTAATAAATTATATCAGAAAAGCTACATTTGTGTTCAGATGTTCTTCTCATTCTGTGGCACTTAATAATTATCTGTCTTTGGTAGTTTATTTAAAATGACTTTCTGAGCTCTCCTTGTTATCAAACCGCAGTTTTTTGGAAACTCTGATTGGTAAGGAAAAAAATCATTACGAAACAGCAGGAAATAAAGAAGTGTCATTTAACACTGACTTTTTTTGTTCAGCCAGAATAGCACAAATAAATGTGCTTTCAAATATTTCAGGAAAGAAGTGTCGTAGAAAAAGGACATTTTTTGGAGTACTTTACTTTTGTAATCTCAAATTGACTTTAAAAATGTAAAGTATATTTCTTTCTTTCTGCATACACAATATTTTCTAGGAACATGTTCTTCCAACCCCCATCTTGAAAAAACCCCAATCCAGACAACTTTATGCAAATATGGCCTCATTTAGTATTTAATGTCTGGCTTGTAGCCTAATATGGTGTGCAGTGAAATGGTTATCAAGTTGAATTAACATTTTTCAGACCTCAAGGTTAAAAAGAAATATTTCCTCTGACCATATTTCATGTTTTGAATCTGCATGAAGATAAAATGCATTGCAGTACTGCTGCATACATCCATGACTTTCCCATCCCTAAAGTTTAATTATTTTTATGGACACTGATATATTCTGCACTTATTGATAATCTTCTCCAGGTGGCTAGCCCATTCCTTACAACTTGTATAAAAATACCTTGGATGATGTTATTTTTAAAGATTATTTTATTTAGGTATTTTCTCCTGTGTATAATTTTTTTTGGATTAAGAATTAAAAATGAAGTGCTTCTTATTCTTATAGAAATCAATTATTTGAGCACATAAAGACCCATAAGAATATAAGTGGATCCATTGACATAAACAAAAGTGAATTTCTCATAAGACCCTTGTCTGAACTAAGGATGTGATCAAGGAGTAGTCAAAGTGCTGATGACTTATAGAAAATGCATAAGTAAAATTAGCCTACAAATAATGGATTTACACCCATTAAACTTATTCTAAACTTTCCTTCCTTCAGGTACCTGAGAGTTTGGAGCACATGAAATGGCAATATTATTTTCTGCCCATCTCTCCTGTATGTATAAATCTGGAATACTATTTTCATCTATTAACTGGTAATCTGAACTGAGAGCTATCAGAATAGGATCCAAATACTTACAGGAAATTTAGGCCCAGTAGATACCTTCACAAAAGTATAGCAGTTGACTTTTTTGCAGAAGAAAAGTGATTGAAAATATTATTGCCCTTAGATTTTTATTTTAAATTAAATTTTGAGAAGCTAAGATGTTTCAAAATTATTTGCATTATTTACAGATCTCAGTTTCAGTTAGCTTTTGAAATGTCTTTCTAAACTCCAGTCTAAGAAATGTTGTCTATTTCAAATTTCTTTATGGGGAATGTGGAAACCCTTCAGGAGGCCTGGCTTTCTAGTAAGCATTATTCCACCATGACTGACAGCACAAAGGGCAGCAATACAGACAGGTTTTGAAAAATATTTGAGACAAAAGCAATGTCAGGGTACATCTGGGTAACTGATATCCGGGGACTGAATAGACAAGTTAATAGATAAGTTTCCCTTGATCACTTGGAATCAGAGGTTCATGTCCTTTTTTTTAAATACACATCATTGCTTCAAATATAATGACAATTACATGCTTTTTGAGCTCTTGCTATGACAAATGTATTTAGAAAGCATTTCTGAGCATCTCTGTGTTTTTTTAAATGCATTACATTCTAGAGGACATTTTGGTATAACGTCTTTTCCTGTAAGACATGCCACATATGCTCTTGTAAGATAAGCGAAACAAAATTAATTAACATTAAATTATGTCTATATTTTCATGCTAATTATGCTTAATTAATTTATGAATATTTTATCATAAATCAACCAGTAGTTTTAATAAACTGTCTTTTTATAGTTTATTAATATGTATATATAAATACTCCAAAATGTGGTTTAAGAAAATTATAATGTAGGAGTCAAATAATTTCTATGGTATTCTAGGATTAACATTGCAGCTGCTCACAGAAATATTAACTGCATTATCTTCATTTTTTGTTACTTTTCCTTGGTCTTTTAGGCTTTGTCATTTTTGAAGCATTATTTTTTGTTTTTAAAAGGATATTGCATATGTTTTGCTGTTCATCTATGGTAAACAAACTGGTTTTGGACAGCTAGGTCACATTGTAGAAGATGGTAGGAGTTAATGGAGGAAAAAATCAATGGACATTAGGGAAGGTCTCTGATAACCACATATAAAAAGACAATATTGTCAATATTTCTTAATATTGGTGGAAAAACTAGAGGTTGGAGCAGAGAACTTTCCCACAAGTCATAAGCTTTTAGTTCATTCTTTTGTTCAGATTCTTCTGCTCCCAGATTCTTTTGCTCAGAGCTATACCTTGCTGCTTGCATCTATGGGTTTTTTTAAAGTGTTCCATCTGTTAGATAGAAATTGTTCTTCCCAAATATCTTTAATAAAAAACACCAATCCAGACCAAAACAGCTATCTTAGTTTTTTTTTTTTTTTTCCCTAGGTAGCAGGTTTTTAATAGAACAGCAGAACATGCTAACTTCATGGACTTAAATTAAATGCCTCCAAATGTAGTTTTTGATTATAAAGGAGATGTCCATGCTTTTAAATGTGTGATTCCCTCCATTGATGCTGGAATGACCAACCACATTTTGGTCACTTTAGGGAGACAAATCACTTTAAGAAGAAAAATTTAATGTCCTTTGAAAGAATGGTCCAAATTATCTGGAATACCTGGGCATATGTGGCAGCAAGAGACTCAAGACTTCTCTGATTGAGTCTTGTATAGTATATAATTATTATTTGTCATAAAATAAACGTCCTTTCATGCACAAATAAAACCTATTTTCCTATTGTGACCACAGAGACAAAGGTGTCCAATTATATTTTCCTTCTTTTCTTTCCCATTTTCAATTATATTTATGTTTTCTAATTATACTGCAGACCTCACTTTCATTTTTGAAGTAATCCAATCAGGATTTGCGCTGAACACAGGGTTGGTAATGTAGAGATGTTTTTGATACTGCTGAGAAGGGTTTACACAGAGCCAAGACCTTTTCTGCTGTTTGTGCTTTTACACTGGTGAGAGGGCTGGGGATGTATGGGAGGTTGGGAGGAGACACAGCCAGGAACAAAGGGATTTTTCAGACTATTTGACATCATGCTCACTGTATAAAGGTGAGGGAAATAAAAAGTGAAAACATTTGGAATGATGTTTTTTGTTTTCCCAAGTAACTGTTACATCTGAGGGGACCATGCTCTCCTGGAGAAGGCTGAACACCTGCCTGACCTTGGGAAGCAGTCATTTTATTTCTTATTTTGCTTTGCTTGGATGTATGACTTTTGATTTCTCTTATAAAATGTCTTTATCTAAATCTATGACTTTTCTGGCTTTTGCTCTTCTGATTATCTCCCCAGTTCCACTGGTAGGGAAGTGAAAGTCTGGCTCTGTGGTACTTAGCTATTGGCTGGGCTTAAGCCATGACAATATGTGACACATTCCTTATAAAAACCTGTATTATTGCTCTATTTTAAATCAAACAATTTCTCTTACCTATGCTAGATTAGCAGTTGGAAGATTCTAAATTATTTAATAAATGAAAATAGTCCCATTCTTTCTAAGGAAACCTTATTATTGTGAATAGCTGCTCAATCAAAGAAATGCTTGAATAAGTTTTCCATTTGTGTGTGTGCTGGGGAACCTGATGGGAATATAGTAATTTGTGTGATTTTAACAGTAACACACCAGGAAAAAAAAAAGTTTCATTTTGGCACTATTGAAATGCTAATTTCTTGGCAATAGAAGAGTTTAAGTATGGCTTTAGATGCTACATACTCCTGTAGGAGTAAGGAAGATTGACTAAAAAGTAAGAAAATGTAGCAAGGGCCTCTTCAGTTTTACCCATAGAATTTTTCTCATCAGCAATTAAAAACTGATGTATTTTGGAGGAGAAATATGAAGACCAAATCCCATTGTGACATGTCTCTGCAGGGCAAGTCATTACCAGTTCACTGACAATTGTTTCAACTGGCTTTTTGATGGAGGGAAGAAATAGCAATCTTTCATAGGAGTTCTTTGGTATTGATAAATCACTTTCAGGTTCTTGCCTCTAGCAGAAACAATATATCTCAGTCCTTCGAAATTATAACTACTATTCCACAACAATCTTCCTTGTGTCTGCTGCTATTTTCAAACTATTTACATTATCTGGATGACATAATTTTCCATGTTCAAGCTGTGAGACCACTGGTATGCTCTTGATTTATTGTATTCCAAAGTTTATGCCTGCTGAAAGTGGTTAACAGAGTTATGTTTAACAAACCTAAAAGAAACACACAAAGACAGACAGCACAAATTTTCATTTCCAAAGAGAAAGATTTCTGTTTCTGGCTGAATGAACATTGTATTTCATCTATCCATTTCTTTGAGGGAGCTTGAAGGAAAAGCTGTTCATCTGGAATCTCAGAAGACTTTGGTGAGGGGAAAAAAAGAAGATTGTGGATTTCTGAGTGAAACTATTCAGCATTGTTTGATGACAGCAGAGAAGAATTTGTTTTCCTATCAGTGATTTTTTTTTTTTTTGAGAGAAAAAATTCTGAAACTAAAAATAAAAAGCTAAAGATGTGTGTACTGCAAACACATTAAATTGTCTTATCTTTGATTTTCTTTTTTTATTTGAAAGCGGAGGCAGGTATTTGTAATTTTTTCAAATTAATTACTTCCAGTCACTCAGGCCATATAAATTCTCTTTCTTTTTGTTTTTATCATTCAAAAATAAAAGTAGGGAAAAAGTATGGAAAGTTAATGGAAATGCATATAATACAGAATAAGAGTCATATAGCAGAAGTATTGGAATGATGGTATTAGCAAATTCTTGGACACGTGACCTGGGATCATCTATCATTTTTCCTTGGTATTTTATCTGAGATATTTCAAAAGCTGATGTGGATCATTCTTAACCCTGGCTACAGGCATTACACAAAGAACAGTCATGTCATCTACCCCTAAGTCTGGATTTGGCTGTGGTGACAGATAGTTAGAGGGCTGTCATTAAGAAACCATGGTGGAGTGGCACTAAATTAATCACAGAAAGAGAAGATATCAGTGGTGTGATTTTAAAAGCTTGCATTTGGCCTTGTGTCTCACACTTTGAACATGTTCTGTGTTGAAAAAGAAGAGTCTGTTCCCTTCTTATGACTCTAGAGGTTTTTAGCAAATGTAGATCACTACAGAAATTACTTATAAAAACCTGCCATGAGAAGAGGATGTATGAATCAGGAAAAAAATTGTATAATGAGAGACAAGGGTAAAAACTAAGAGAAAGTCATGAACCATGCCAGAAGTTAAATGATTTATAGATATCTGCATTTTGGTACCTTGTTTCTTGTAAATCCCAGTTATTACACCAGAAGAAAATGAAGATATCAAAACTTGCATGTATTTTATTCAGCTAGATTGAATTAAATATGAGGGGGGGAAAAAGCTTAGTCTTAACATGATTTTTGTGATTTGCACTTTATTCCTGTTCATTCTTGAATATTTTTAAGCCACAGAAGCAATTTGATTTCATGGGAACAAAACTTTCAGTAAAACAGGATAACTTATTTTAATGAAAAGTACTTTTGCATGATCTTTCACAAACGTAAGAGCTTAAGCTGTTCCTCCTGTAAAGGAAAATTAAAAAAGGAAGAGCTTAAAAAATAAAAACCCAGTTTTTTGTACTTCTTTGTACTCAGTGGGACTCAAGAAAATTTAGAGGTGATAAAAACCAGATTTTTTGGGAGAAGAGTATGCAAGGAAGCAAAAAAAGTAGAAGACGAAGGGGGGAAAAGATCAAGGCAAGAGAAAGAATTTCACTTTCCTATGGGTACATGCTTTAATTATAAGGATTTCATGTCTGGTAACCAAAATTTTACTCATCACCATAGGTATCACATACATCAGTGAAAGTTTGGAGGTAAAGAAAACTAACTATATATCAAGGACTTACAATTTCTTTGAATCTTATTGTATCTATGAAAGTGTGAGTTGAAGAGGGAAAATTCATGTTGTCATAAAGTTTCAAATTTTTATCAGAGTCCTAGAAACCTATCTGTAAAAAACATGGTGAAGACATCTTAGTTTTCTATATGTATTAAAAAGAGAGAGAAATAACAGTGAATGCTCTTGAATCAAAATGCTTTCACGGAAGCAGGAAACAAATATAACAGGGACAGTATTTTTATGTGCCATTCTCTTACACCTGTCCAACTTTCTCCAACTCTAATAAAGAAATTTTCTAAGCAGAATGGGAGAATAAAAAAGGAAAAATGAAAGAATTGGAGAAAAAAATATTCTAAATATATCTGATGAAGGCAGTTATCATAATTTGGCGTCTCATTTGGTAATGAGGAATGACTTAATGTATTACAAAATGGGTGGTGGTTTACCAGTTTGATGCACAAATACACATAGGTTGCAGGGATTTCTCTACAAAGGATCTCAGTGATGAGCAATTAGTGGTTTGCATCTGCTTAATTTTATTTTCTATTTCTTCTAGACAGAAATCGGAATGGCTGTTGAGTTCTCACAGAACTGACCTGTGTATGTGTAAATGTTGGTTCCCAAGGCTTGTTTATATCTGATATTGTTCTTTAAATACCACTTATTTAAATACCAGCAGGTAACATGCTAGAATTTCTTATTTTCATAGCAACAATTTAAAAAAATTGTCCTGTTTGTTTGTTTTCCCATTTCTTCTTTCTTTTTTTCTTCTTCCTCTTCCCTCTTCTTTTCCTTTTTCCTATAATCGCAACCTCTTTGTGGGTCCACCACTACTCCTTTCACTGCTAGAGCAGTGTGTGGTATCAGGATAATTCACTGCAGCTCATTGCCCCTGAAACCTAAAACATATAATTCTTGGATGTATGTGTTTGTTGAGAACTGGTGAACAACTAATTTCTAGTTGAAATATTTATTTACTTTCGGCATAGCTTCAGACTTTTTGGCACAAAAACTGGCATAAAAACTTTTTACTTCCTCGGATCCCTTCCACAGCTCTAAAGTTGTGAGTAAAATTTGAGTAACAGTTGAGATACTTCTCTTTGTAATCTTAGCTTTAGAAACATTCATCTTGGGACCTTCAAGTACAGAGGCATACATACAGAAGGATAGAAACATACTCCTTTCATGTGAGCAGATCTGCATGGACTAGGGAAAGGCAACTATAACTTTGGCTTGCAGATCCAAATAGGTTGCAGTGATAAAACCTTTTTTTTCCTCCTGTAGAACAGAGGCAGAATGAGTTAGGACTAATGGATATTACACTTCAGACATAAAGCAATGTCTTGTAACAGAATGTCTTGGCATTTCCAGAGCAGAGTTTCTGATGGGGAAGTGCAGGCTGGCAGAAAAGTGTGCACACATCCCCAGAAAAGGCACAAAGCACCTTTTAAGCTGTGAGTTTTATGCTGTGATGAGGTGCTAATTGCTTCTCACTGAAGTACAGATTGATCTGACACAACTATCCTACTCCAGTGGACTCTAACCTAATCCGAAGAGATTCAAGAGCTCAGAAAGAAATGAAAGTGGAGAAATGCTTTTCATTAGTTTCTCCTTGCTGGTAGCTTTCCCATGTGACTTAAGTTTGAGAATACCTGCAAAGGGATCTTAGGGTGTATCTGTATGCTTGCTAACACGTGCTCTTGAAAAGATGTGGTTGAGTTTTGTAGTGACAAAGAACCTCTAAAGAGAAGCTTAATGATTGCAGTTAAAGGCTGTGCATTAATTCCTTTCTGAATAATGTTCTAACGTGAAGAAAATATTCTCATCCCTTTAGCTCAGGTTTGGGGAAATAAAATCTATTGATGGTATCCCAGTCAGCTAGTTCATTCATTTGGAGATAGTGCAAGCATTGCTACACTATACTGTACAGTATTATTCATGGAAACAGCAGGCAAAGAAGTCAAATCTCCAGCCCTCTTTTGTATCACATTTTGAAATTATACATCTTGAATTTTAGACTGGATGCTCAATGGCTGCTTTTTAATGCCCATAGCTATGACCTGATTGAATTTTGATGACACTAATGGTAATGTTTTATCATATGGTTGCTAGTAATGTGAATAATTTGTTTTTACATTGTTAGCCACTAATATGATTTACTAATATCAATTGACTAAGTTTTACTTTTCCTTCTATCTTTACGCCTCACAATATCTTTGTGTTTATTAAAAAGTGGTATTTTTATAAAGATTTGTCAACAAAAAGGGTGTTTATAAGACATTTGATAGCAACACAGATGTCCAGTATTGAGCTGGGTATGTTAAGTCTTGCTG